>CM014277.1:80102699-80115335 GCA_004135705.1 Alloteropsis semialata
CCATGCATGATTCTCTGGTTGCATTGCGGCCTTGTTGGTTGAATTTCTTATAGAAAAAGTGCATTGGAAAATATGACGCAGAGATGGAGCACGTTTTTCAATATGTTACTTTTGGTTGAATTACAGAAACTTGCAGAAACAAGTCCGCAATTGCATTGCATGCATGGGGTCAGCAGCATTTAGAGCTCTACACATCACATCCCATCCCATCCACCACCATCATCCCATCTACCACCATCATCCAAATGGCCAGTACCTTCTTTCCTGGTTCTTGCATTTTATTTTTTTAATAAATTCATTTTGGATTTTTTTAATGAATTGATTTTAAACGAGTCACACTGGCCCGTTGTACTCCTGGATTACTGGCCCCCACTGACATGCACCACCAAAAAGAAAAAAAGGTTCTGGCAATGCTCCCCTCCTTGTCCTTGATCGTGCCGTGCGTGCTTTCCTCTGCCTCTCTCTCTCTTCTCCACCTCTTTGTCTGTGCTAGCTGCCCACTCCTTTCCTGCATTGTGGCCCTCATCAGCTTTTCGTCAGGCAGCGAACGCGCAAGCAAAGAATTCGGCCTTGTTTAGTTGGAGCAAGTTTCTGCTATTCAACCAAAAGTAACATATTGAAAAATGTGCCCTCCTCTCCACAACATGTTTTTCAATGCACAATTTCTACAGGAAATTTAACCAACTTTCATGAACTAATGCAAATGCACTGTTGTACACTACATCTGTACTGCGTGAGCCTCGTGTCAAAACAAAATCGTTTTTTGCGTTAATGTGAAGGCATAAAATTAAAAGTTGAGAACAGGTTAATGTCTCCAAGGCATAAAAAAATTGTTTCGAGAGAGATGAGAAGCAATGTAACATCCCGGATTTTTTCTGGAATGTTCTTTGAATGCAAAAATGTGGATTTCAAAAATTTTGCTTGTGTTGTTGTGAAAACACCTTAGATTGTCTTCTTGTGAGTCTCCATAAATTCCCAGGAAAATAAAATTGACCCTTTAAATTTCTGGCATAGGTTAATTTAGGTTAGAGTGTTTTGGCTTTTCTTCGGTTTTATTTGGATCTTTGAGTGTGTTTATATTTGAATTCATATTCAAATATAAACTAAAGCTAACATCTAATTGTTCCCTAAACTAACCTGGGCTCTAACTGACCAGCTAACATGCTAACTCTTAACCAACCTGCTAACTTATCTAACCAGGCTGGCCTACCATCTAATCTCCCTAACACCCGCAAGGCCAAGTCCTTTTTCCCCTCTAATTCTTTTCTCACCTCCCACGAGAAACACATCAGCAGTCCGGCCCAGCTCTCCTTTTTGGCCCAGCTCGTGATCACCTCTTTGGATCAAGTACCTTTTCCAGGATAGTTTTTCAGGATAGTTTTTGGATCAAGTACCATCAGGAAGAGAAGCAATGGGATTTCTCTAACACCCGAACAACACCAAGGATCGACAAATGCCCGTAATAAACCCCGATTATGTGGAATGAGATCCTACTGAGGAATATGGAAAAGCAATAGTGGTATTCGCGTAAGGAAGCATTGACTATCTTGAGTTTGCTATAAAGGATGTTATCAGGTAGAAAGTGCAACTAAGAAGATCTACGCAGACATTTGGAATTCCCAAACTGCACAGTGTGGTAATTGGAAAGAGAAAATGATCCTTTCCACCCTTCTAAGGAAAATATGGGCGACCCATTGGAAGACTTTGGTCAACTATGGATAAAGAGTAACTATTCTTAACATGAATATGAGTAAATAGAAGAAGGATTGAATACTTCGGATGACACAAGCACTAATACGAGAATATTTCTAAGAGTGCTATAACCAACACATGGACTAAATAAAGGATTGAAAAGTTGGTGTGGATTTACGGACAAGAAGATAAGTTCTTGGGAAGCTGAATCAACTATAGGGCTTGACTAACCAAGTCGAACTTAGCAAGATCAAACTTGGAACTCGAAGTTCAAAGGAGGACCATGATATCGACCATGGAATCAAGATATACCTCCTTGTTGGAATTAGCTAAGATAGCTTAAGAGAGTGTTATCCAAGCTACAAGACTTGAAATGGGAGATTATGGATTTACCTCGAACAAATAGCCATTGTATGCCAACTACAATAAGGAAAGGAACTCTCTCATGCCCTAACCTTTAATTAGTACAACCAGATTGCTGAGGATTGAAGATACGAGAAAAGAAATGGAAATTCACGGAAAGAAGAATACAAATAATTCGAGGATCTCCCTAATGGAATATGATGCCTTAGAAAGGATAATCAATTAAGACCTACGGTATACTAGGCTAACCAAGAGTGTCGAGGTGATACGAACTTTAAGTATATCAATTTGGAACCTACATGGGAATAAGAATGAAGTACACCCAGATGATGTGGATTAATTAAAGAAGAACACACAAGGCACTACCATTGAGAACAAGATGCACCATATCAACTGATCAAGAGTATTTGCTAAAGTATATATTGGATTTCAAGTCACAACTGAGAATTGGCTGAAATTTGGAATAAGATGCTATATGCCATTTTGGAAAAGTAATTTCAAACTATGTTGGAAGCATCGCGAAGCAATCAGGACAACTTGAAGAAGCAGAAGAACCCTTGTCAACCTCAGTGCAGCTTTAATCTCGAGGACGAGATTCTTCTGAGGGGGGAGTCTGTAACATCCCGGATTTTTCCGGAATGTTCTTTGAATGCAAAAATGTGGATTTCAAAAATTTTGCTTGCGTTGTTGTGAAAACACCTTAGATTGTCTTCTTGTGAGTCCCCATAAATTTCCAGGAAAATAAAATTGACCCTTTAAATTTCTGGCATAGGTTAATTTAGGTTAGAATGTTTTGGCTTTTCTTCGGTTTTATTTGGATCTTTGAGTGTGTTTATATTTGAATTCATATTCAAATATAAACTAAAGCTAACATCTAATTGTTCCCTAAACTAACCTGGGCTCTAACTGACCAGCTAACATGCTAACTCTTAACCAACCTGCTAACTTATCTAACCAGGCTGGCCTACCATCTAATCTCCCTAACACCCGCAAGGCCAAGTCCTTTTTCCCCTCTAATTCTTTTCTCACCTCCCACGTGAAACACATCAGCAGTCCGGCCCAGCTCTCCTTTTTGGCCCAGCTCGTGATCACCTCTTTCATCTTTTCTCCACGTGAAAACCCGGACGAACCAGCCTGAGCTGTCGCGACCCTGTTCCTCTTCTCCGCCGGCTTCACACGCGCGCGTCGCATGAGAACCGCGGTAGCGGGCGCCGCACGCAAGCGCTCTGCCGCGCTCCTTTCTTTTCCCCTCGCCCACGCCTAACGCCCTGCTTCCGTGGCTGCCAAGCCTGCTGCGCCGTGCCCCCCCATAAATCCCCAGGCGTCGCTGCCCCTTGCCCTGTTTCCATTGGGGATTTTTCTCTTCGCCCAAATCCAGAGCTGCTGCATCACCAGAAAAGAGGAAGAGGGAGGAGCACGGAGAGAAGAGGAGCGGAGGAGGAGAAGAAGCCGCGACGAGGAGAAGCCTCGCCTGCCGATCCCGTCGTCAAGCCGAACCGCGAGCTGGAGTACCTCGTCGACGACCAGAGTGCCACCATGTCCGTGCCAGGCTGCGACGCGACGTCCCTGCGTCCACGCCCGTCGCCTCGGCTGCGACTCCTGGAAGCTGGACCCGCCAGTCGCCGCCGAGCACCGCGCCCGGCCTCGTCCTGCTTCGCTCCACCGCGACCTCGCCGACCTTGTCGTCCTTCCTGCGTCGCCCTCTCGCCCGCGAGCCCAGCAACACTCCGCCGCCCCAGGCCATCGACGTCCTGCGTCGCGCTTGTGCAGCTGCCCGTCGCCGCCAACCACGCCTCCTACAAGCTGGACCGTGAGATCGTGCCCCTGAACGATGACCCTGAGTTGCTCCCTTGAACGCCCGTGACCTGTTCGACTTTATGCCTGAACCAGGGACCGCGAGCTCGCCGACCCTGTTGCTGCTGCGCTGCCTGCACGGTACCAAACCGTCTCGGCCCCAGCTCGCCACGGCCCCGACCCTGTCGTCTTCAGGCCCTAGGTGAGCACTGCCTTGGTCACCACCTCGTTTTCCCTTTTGCTGTTCCGGCCATGGGAAGCCCCACGAGCCGATGAGCCTCCATCTGCCCGACCTTGGTGTCGTTGTTGCCTGTGTCGTGTGCCTTCGTGCCGCTGTGTTTCTGTGCAGGTGCTGTTGTCCCCATGACCAAGCCAAGTCCAAACAGAACCCAACCATGGCTGCCTTGACCTCGCCCACTAGGTGTTCGGTGTTATGCCTAGCCCGCCTCGCCGCTGTCTCGTTGTTGTTCTGTGATCGGCCTTCGTGCCACGGCGTTCTTGCATGTGCCGCAGCCGTCGAGGTTCACCACACCATGCCCATGCTGCCCAGCCATAGCCCCTTTTGTTTCCGCCCCTCAAGTGTTCGATGTAATGCCCAAACCGCCTGTGCATATCCTAGCCGTCCCGTTTCGCTACCGATTGTCGTCATCGCTTGTGCGCCGACCGTCGAGTAGTGAACCTTGCTGTCCCCGACCATCCCCATGATGTTACCTTGTCAACCATGTCGCGGCCATGGTACGCCATGAAACCGCGCTCTAGCCAGTGCCATGACGTTTCCTCCCGGCAATGTTGCGGTCGTGGACGACCACGTGCCCGCACGCGTTCGCCTAGTCAAAAGCCAAGCTACGACTTCGTGTCGCGCAACCCGCATACCCATCGTGCCGTGCTCTTTGTGCAGATGCTGCCCGCCGCCGTGCTGTTGCCCTGCTAGCCCGTGTCGTGGCCGTGGACTGCCATGTGCTCGCACACGCGCTGGTCGACCCCATCACCCCGCAGCCAGGCCGTCCCTTTTGATCAGCCCGTGCGCGGCCTTGGAATGCCGAGTTGCCGCGACCCTTGCCTTGCCTAAACCATGGTTTAGATGCTACGTGCTTAGCTTGTGCCCCGTGCTGTTTAGTCCAGCATAGCACAGAACCATGCAAATAGCTAGCATGCGTGAGGCCAATTCATGATTGGTTTCATGGTGTGTTTGTGCTTGTGCTCATGCACGTAAGCTTGCTGCTGTTTTGCCATAGCCCTATGTTCATGCACCCGGACCCTGCTGCCTTGTGCTCACGACCATAGTGAACCTTGTGCCCGTGCGCCTTAGTCGCCCTGTTGTGCTACATCAAGCCCTTGTCCATGTCGCGGCCGTGGACGACTAGGTGACCGTGCTCCTGTCGTCCAATCTGAGCCTCTCGGCCACGGCCCAACCTAACCATGAGCCAAACCAGAGACTGCCCAGACCTGTGCTCAAGTTGTTCCAACGGATCCGAACCTTGACCGCTGACTGAAACCGCTAACTGGATCTTGACTCGTTGACCATATCAACACTTGTTGTTAACTTGGTCCACCCTGACGTCGGTAGGGCCCACTACCGGTGTCCAGTACTAATCCCACGTGTTGACATCATGATGATGTTTCATGGCTAACCCGGGCCTGGCATGTGACACATTTCGGTGTTGCCACACGTCAGTTGTTTTCTTTTTCCTTTTGCGGAATTGATGAAAATCTAGATAAGGTTTTATTAAGTGAAAATCATATAAAATCATCATAGCTCAGAATAATGTGAATCCAGTTTCATAATTCTTCTAAAATCATGGCCTACGCGTTAGTGTGAGGTTTGGTGTTTTTGGCTCTTATTGCTTCTTATTTAGAGTTTATTTGCATTAGAATCCGTTGTTTATTTATGCAAACGTGTGCTAGGATCTGAAGAAGATCTAGAAGACTCCGTCGACTCCATCAACTTGGACTTCGGCAAGTGAAGACCTGTACGACTACATCAAGATGAGTTTGGATCGTAAAGTCACAGGTGTCCACGCCCATCCTACTTTGAATCCTATTAGGCATTGCTACTAGTATGCTAGCGCTTTACTTTCTCGCATGATGATGATAATGACCTATTGCATGGCCTTATTTACTTACCGTTATCCTTGTTAAGACTGTTACACTTTGATGCTATGAACTTGCTATGCTTGCATGTGTATGGGATGGATGTGATAGGATTCTTGGCGTGTGTGGGGCAAAAACCCAGGAAAGGAGTAAGGGGTTTTGGGAACTTTGCGGGGGTGAGCAGCTTAACTCGATCTCGTATCGAGGGCTTGGGGTGCGAACTTAGGCGCATCCTGTGTGGTACCTGTGGCGGGTACATGTTCTTGTGCTACTTGAGGAGTTTGGCGGCAATACCTGTAATGGGTGCGCGAGCGGACCACTGGAGGTGGAGACGCTATTTGACGGTGACGCTCACCCCGGCACCAAAAACCGAGTTGGATTACCTGGTTCACAGAACTTCGTGCACACCACTTACACCTACTGGGGGGTGTTCCAGCCAGCCTAGTTAAGTGCGGTACCCGGACTGTAAGGAGTCAGCGGAAGTGTGTGGGGGAAAAGGCGGAGACCTTTGTCCCCCGAAGGAGGCTCATACCCCGGGACTTGGCCACCGCGGGGGAGGCCATCACAGTTCTCGGACACCGAGTTGCGTCTTCAGTGTATCCTAAGCCGGGAAAAGCAGGAGGGTACCGTTCACTGGCTAGGATCTGTGCTGTGGGTTGTGTCTCAGTCGGCTTGCAACCGACTTGCAGCCCGAGTGGGTCCAGGTGTACAAAACTCTGCAGAGTCTAATCTATATATAGCCGCCGTCCGTGGTCAATGGACGCTCCTGTGAATTTCACACAATCCGCCATTGTTTTAGGGATTTCTACCTCCCCTCTAGAGTAGGGCCTGCCTCGGGCAGTTGAGATGTGAAGGGTGGGAGCTTTCACATCGCCTAGAGAGTGATGAGTGGAAGATGCTTGGAGACGGGTACCTGGTGCGCCAGGACTGCTCGTAGGTGTTGTGAGAATGGTTTTGGGATGGAGATGCTGCTGCTTGTATAGGATTAACCTTAAGCCTATCCTTGATATTTCTATTACTAGATTTAGGCCACCTTAAAGCTTGCATTATGGATGGTGACGTGGACCTGTCCCAATCCTTGGGGGCAGTTTGTGAATGAACAGGTGAGGACCCGAAGTGCAAGACCAACTCCGTTGAAGTTGGTGAGAAGGTTGTTGTGCTATGCTCAAGTGTTGCCTGTGGAAGTGGTGCTCTGAAGCTGAAGCTGGCGTGAAGCCTAGTTACCGTTGCGTTGGTTTTCATATTGTCGTTTAGCCCAAGGGGCATGTACCAGTACGCTTTCCGTTATACCCTTGCTGTAAGCTAACTCTGATGATTGTTTTCGTTGTATGGATGTGATATCCTGCTGAAATGAGTTCTGTACGTGATAGCCGTTGATTCTGGGACTATCACAATGGTACAGGGATTCGGATTCTCGTAATTGAAAATCCGGGTCGTTTCAAGCAAAGCCTTACTGACAAAGTAGAATGTTTGTCATTTTTTGGCACGAATTAGGGCGTGTTTAGATACACCATATTTTTGGCCATGTTTAGTTCGTGAAACTTTGAAAATTAGTTTGCAAATTTGTAAGTTTGAAACTAAACACCCTCCTTCAACAAGTTTGCAAAGTTACAAACGTAACGTATTGGAAAATGTGTCCTCTCTCTTGCGACATGTTTTCCAATGCAACTTTGGAACTAAAAACCCCTTTCAACTAGTTTCCAAAGTCGAGGGCACAAGAATCTAGGCAAACTTAGTTTGCAAACTTCTCCAAACTAAACAGGGCCAAAGTTTTCACCTTCAGAACCGTATCAGTTCATTTCTTCTCTCTGTGCACGCGGCTCAATACATAAACTTTTCACCCTTTTCACCAATTTAAACACACCCTTAATCGTGTGTGTATCACATCAGATGTGAGTTCATTCTGTTGTTCATGGTGTTTTAGATTGAGCAGTGAATTTGGTGAGTCATCTCATCTCCTTCACACGTTTCATTTCACACAGAAAAATAAATAGGTCTCCTTCACAGGAAGTTAGATATAGTTGCCAAAACTTTGCGCTTGAACTTTTTCTTAAAAAAAACTTTGCATCGATCGGCGATCGCATCGCCCAGAGCCAGAGGTGATCCATCCCTGGCTGGCGAGCCGAGCGAGACGATCTCATCTCATGACGGCCATGAGATCGAGCAGCAGTTTCTATCTCTCCCTCTACAGTACAGGGTGCAGGCTGCAGACCTGCAGTTTCTTGGCCCTAGGGCTCTCCTCCGCTCTCTAGACTTGTAGGTTTTGTTGTCTCATGCATCAAGCTGCCTGCGAGAGTGGCCTGGGCACGGCTCGCCTTTTTCATTTTCTGAATTTGAATTGAGAGGACACCACACCGTGTTTCATTCTTAGATTCAGAATTGTAGCAATTCAGTTGGTTTTTAAATATTCTACACATGGAAATTCAACTTCAACAACTGACCCTGGGATTTTGGTTTACAATTCTGACCAACTTACACGAGTCGAATCTCTCACAAACACCTTAATTTTTTATTTGCAAGAAAGATAAAACCTTGGATGCATGATGAGTGCAGTGGCACTACGCATGCAGTGCCCAACAGCAGCAGCAGGGCAGGGCAGTTCATCTCTGACCAACCATGCATGATTCTCTGGTTGCATTGCGGCCTTGTTGGTTGAATTTGGTTGAATTTGGTTGAATTTTCTTTAGAAAAAGTGTATTGGAAAATGTGTCACAGAGAAGAAGCACGTTTTTCAATAGTTACTTTTGGTTGAATTACAGAAGCTTGCAGAAACAAGTCCGCAATTGCATTGCATGTATGGGGTCAGCAGCATTCAGAGCTTTACACATCACATCCCATCCCATCCACCACCATCATCCCATCTACCACCATCATCCAAATGGCCAGTACCTTCTTTCCTGGTTCTTGCATTTTATTTTTTTAATAAATTCATTTTGGATTTTTTAATGAATTGATTTAAACGAGTCACACTGGCCAATTGTACTCCTGGATTACTTGCCCCCATTGACATGCACCACCAAAAAGAAAAAAAGGTTCTGGCAATGCTCCCCTCCTTGTCCTTGATCGTGCCGTGCGTGCTTTCCTCTGCCTCTCTCTCTCTTCTCCACCTCTTTGTCTGTGCTAGCTGCCCACTCCTTTCCTGCATTGTGGCCCTCATCAGCTTTTCGTCAGGCAGCGAACGCGCAAGCAAAGAATTCGGTCTCGTTTAGTTCGAGCAAGTTTCTGCAATTCAACCAAAAGTAACGCATTGAAAAACGTGTCCTCCTCTCTGCAACACGCTTTCCAATGCACTTTTTCTGCAGGAAATTCAACCAACTTTCATGAACTAATGCAAAGGCACTGTTGTACTCTACATCTGTACTGCGTGAGCCTCGTGTCAAAAAAATCGTTTTTTGCGTTAATGTGAAGGCATAAAATTAAAAGTTGAGAACAGGTTAATGTCTCCAAGGCATAAAAAAATTGTTTCGAGAGAGATGAGAAGCAAAGCCTTACTGACAAAGTAGAATGTTTGTCATTTTTGGCACGAATTAGGGCGTGTTTAGATACACCATATTTTTTTCCATGTTTAGTTCATGAAACTTTGAAAACTGGTCTGCAAATTTGTAACTTTGAAACTAAACACCCTCCTTCAACAAGTTTGCAAAGTTACAAAAGTAACATATTGGAAAATGTGTCCTCTCTCTCATGACACATTTTCCAATGCAACTTTGGAACTCAACACCCCCTTTCAACTAGTTTTCAAAGTCGAGGGCACAAGAATCTAGGCAAACTTAGTTTGCAAACTTCTCCAAACTAAACAGGGCCAAAGTTTTCACCTTCAGAACCGTATCAGTTCATTTCTTCTCTCTGTGCACGCGGCTCAATACATAAACTTTTTACCCTTTTCACCAATTTAAACACACCCTTAATCGTGTGTGTATCACATCATATGTGTGTTTATTCTGCTGTTCATGGTGTTTTAGATTGAGCAGTGAATTTGGTGAGTCATCTCATCTCCTTCACACGTTTCATTTCACACAGAAAAATAAATAGGTCTCCTTCACAGGAAGTTAGATACAGTATGCCATAATTTTGCGCTTGAACTTTTTCTTAAAAAAAACTTTGCATCGATCGGCGATCGCATCGCCCAGAGCCAGAGGTGATCCATCCCTGGCTGGCGAGCCGAGCGAGCCGATCTCATCTCGTGATGGCCATGAGATCGAGCAGCAGTTTCTCTCTCTCCCTCTATAGTACAGGGTGCAGGCTGCAGACCTGCAGTTTCTTGGCCCTTGGGCTCTCCTCCGCTCTCTAGACTTGTAGGTTTTATTGTCTCATGCATCAAACTGCCTGCGAGAGTGGCCTGGGCATGGCTCGCCTTTTTCATTTTCTGAATTTGAACTGAGAGGACACCACACCATGTTTCATTCTTAGATTCAGAATTGTAGCAATTCAGCTGGTTTTTAAATATTCTACACATGGAAATTCAACTTCAACAACTGACCCTGGGATTTTGGTTTACAATTCTGACCAACTTACATGAGTCGAATCTCTCACAAACACCTTAGTTTTTTATTTGCAAAAAAGACGAACGATAAAACCTTGGATGCATGATGAGTGCAGTGGCAGTACGCATGCAGTGCCCAGCAGCAGCAGCAGCAGGGCAGGGCAGTTCATCTCTAACCAACCATGCATGATTCTCTGGTTGCATTGCGGCCTTATTGGTTCAATTTGGTTGAATTTCCTATAGAAAAAATGCATTGGAAAATGTGTCGCAGAGAGGGAGCACGTTTTCAATACGTTACTTTTGGTTGAATTACAGAAGCTTGCATAAACAAGTCCGCAATTGCATTGCATGCATGCATGGGGTCAGCAGCATTCAGAGCTCTACACATCACATCCCATCCCATCCACCACCATCATCCCATCTACCACCATCATCCAAATGGCCAGTACCTTCTTTCCTGGTTCTTGCATTTTATTTTTTTAATAAATTCATTTTGGATTTTTTAATGGATTGATTTAAACGAGTCACACTGGCCAGTTGTACTCCTGGATTACTGGCCCCCGTTGACATGCACCACCAAAAAGAAAAAAAGGTTCTGGCAATGCTCCCCTCCTTGTCCTTGATCGTTCCGTGCGTGCTTTCCTCTGCCTCTCTCTCTCTTCTCCACCTCTTTGTCTGTGCTAGCTGCCCACTCCTTTCCTGCACTAGAGCATGGCTAATAATTTAGCCAACTGAAGGCTAAATGCTATTGCCATATCACATATAGGCAACAATACAGTCTGTTCATATAGTGGGTTGGCTATAAAGTTGACTGCTAGAGTAGTTGTAAATAATTAATGTTTCTTGGCTATTGGTCTGATCATTCAAATGGGTCACTTTTTTCTCGGTTCTTGTGTTTCAGCCGGCGTCTCACCAACAGCCCGCTCGGCTCTCTCTCTCTCCTATTCTCTCCCCTCCAGCTCAGATTTTGGTGATGTGGAGCAGCTCCCAGCCAGCTGAGTCATCCTCACTATACTTGCTCTTATGGCCCTCATCATCTTTTCGTCAGGCGGCGAACGCGCAAGCAAAGAATTCGGCCTTGCTTAGTTCGAGCAAGTTTCAGCCATTCAACCAAAAGTAACGCATTGGAAAATGTGCCCTTCTCTCTGTAACACGCTTTTCAATGCACTTTTTCTGCAGGAAATTCAACCAACTTTCATGAACTAATGCAAAGGCACTGTTGTACTCTACATCTGTACTGCGTGAGCCTCGTGTCAAAACAAAATCGTTTTTTGCATTAATGTGAAGGCATAAAATTAAAAGTTGAGAACAGGTTAATGTCTCCAAGGCATAAAAAAATTGTTTTGAGAGAGATGAGAAGCAAAGCCTTACTGACAAAGTAGAATGTTTGTCATTTTTGGCACGAATTAGGGCGTGTTTAGATATACCATATTTTTGGCCATGTTTAGTTCGTGAAACTTTGAAAACTGGTTTGCAAATTTATAACTTTGAAACTAAACACCCTCCATCAACAAGTTTGCAAAGTTACAAAAGTAACGTATTGGAAAATGTGTTCTCTCTCACGACACATTTTCCAATGCAACTTTGGAACTAAACATCCCCTTTCAACTAGTTTCCAAAGTCGAGGGCACAAGAATCTAGGCAAACTTAGTTTGCAAACTTCTCCAAACTAAACAGGGCCAAAGTTTTCACCTTCAGAACTGTATCAGTTCATTTCTTCTCTCTGTGCACGCGGCTCAAAACATAAACTTTTCATCCTTTTCACCAATTTAAACACACCCTTAATTGTGTGTGTATCACATCAGATGTGTGTTCATTCTACTGTTCATGGTGTTTTAGATTGAGCAGTGAATTTGGTGAGTCATCTCATCTCCTTCACACGTTTCATTTCACATAGAAAAAACAAATAGGTCTCCTTCACAGGAAGTTAGATACAGTATGCCATAACTTTGCACTTGAACTTTTTTTAAAAAAAAACTTTGCATCGATCGGCATTCGTATCGCCCAGAGCCAGAGGTGATCCATCCCTGGCTGGCGAGCCGAGTGAGACGATCTCATCTCATGATGGCCATGAGATCGAGCAGCAGTTTCTCATTCTCCCTCTACAGTACAGGGTGCAGACTGCAGACCTGCAGTTTCTTGGCCCTAGGGCTCTCCTCCGCTCTCTAGACTTGTAGGTTCTGTTGTCTCGTGCATCAAACTGCCTGCAGTTT
>CM014277.1:80140324-80211743 GCA_004135705.1 Alloteropsis semialata
CATTGGATAGGTATATAGACTCCGGTGCCAAACTATACCCTTGGCCAGGGGCGGATCCAGCAGGGGGGCTGGAGCGCGCCCCCCCCCCCCCCCCCCCCCCCCCCACCCCCCCCCCCCCCCCCCCCCCATCCACGATGCGGTGAAGGAGCTGATGGACGCCGTTGCTCCAGAAGAAGGTGTGCCGACAGCCCTTGTCGCCCGGCTGCAAGCTGCGCCAACCCGGATCACCGAGCTAGTCAAGGAGTCGGCGGTTGTGTGTGCGAACGACGCTCTCGTGCGTGTTCAAACTCTCTATCCGCGGATTGACCTTGCGCCAGTTGGTGATGGGGTGGCAGCGGATGCTTCAAGCGAGCAAGTGGAGGAGGCACTGGCTCAGACTCGTTCGATCGCGGAGAAGGTCGGCGAGGCCCTCAAGCTGGAGTAGGATCCTGCGTAGTGGAGTATAGTAGAGTAGATTTTTGTATGTACAAATATTACGAAACGAATAAAATGAGAAAATTTATTGATTTCTTCTTATGTTTTAAGGTTGCCCGAGTAGTTCTTTTGCTTAAATGTGCTTTTCCCTTTGCTTCACTTATCCTAAGTTCATAACATCGAGAGCGGGTCCCGTGCATGTGTAGAAAGGCTTAGGCGTCGTTCCAGGCCCGGTTACGCAGCATTTAGTTAGGAACTACTCGGGATGGAGTAATGCCGAGTGGTTTTGTTAAGAGGACAAGTAAAGAAAAAGAGATATCTTTATTGAACTTGGTGATACATAGCTTTGTCATGGGTAGAATCGGCGTAAGTGCTCTATATTCCACGGGTGTGGGACTTCGGTGCCATCCTCGTATTGGAGTCGGAAAGTACTCGGACATATGACCTGGGTCACTATGAACGGTCCTTTCCATGGGGCGGAGAGTTTATGAACTCCTGCTGTCGATTGCACTCGGCGTAAGACGAGGTCGCCGATGTTGAAGTCCAGTTGCTGGACGTTCTTGTCATGGTAGCGTCGGAGTTGTTGTTGGTAATGCGCATGCTGTATGAGTGCGTTAACTCTGTGTTCCTCAATGGAGTCGAGATCTACCTCGCGAGCTGCTTTTGCTTCGCCTTCCTCGTAATTGTCGATGCGCGGTGATCCAAAGGCGATGTCAGTCGGGAGGATTGCCTCCGAGCCGTAGACCAGAAAGAAGGGAGTGTGGCCCGTGGCACGACTCGGCTGAGTCCTAAGTCCCCAAATGACCTGTGGTAGCTCTTGGTGCCCTCGTCCGGCGAACTTCTTCAACGGGTCGAAGATCCTTGCCTTTAGGCCTTGGAGTATCATGGCGTTTGCTCGTTCCACCTGTCCGTTGCACCGGGGGTGGGCAACTGAGGCGTAGTATACGTCGATGCACCTGCTCTCGCAGAAATCCCAGAAGGCGGATCGGTGAACTGCGTTCCCAGGTCGGTTATGATTCTGTTTGGGACCCCGAAGCGGTGCGTGATTTCTTCGATGAAGGCGGCGGCTTGCTTTGATGTTGGAGTTCCGATGATGGCTTTATACTCTATCCACTTGGAGAATTTGTCGATAGCGACGAGTATGTGCGTGTATCCTCCTGGGGCTGCTCGAAATGGTCCCACCATGTCCAATCCCCAACAGGCGAAAGGCCATGAGGGCGGGATCGTGCGTAGAGCTTGGGCCAGGAGGTGCTTCTGCTTGGCGAAAAACTGGCATCCTTTGCACCGGCGGACGAGTTCCTTGGCATCAGAGACGGCGGTAGGCCAAAAGAACCTGGCCCGGTATGCTTTTCCGACTAGTGACCCTGCGGCGGCGTGGCTTCCGCAGACTCCCGAGTGGATGTCGTCGAGGATCTGGAGGCCGACTTCTTTCGTCATGCATTTGATGAACACTTGGCTTGTGGCAGCTCGTCGGTATAGGGCGTTGCCGACTACCACATAGTTCTTGCTTCGGCACTCCAGAACCCTTCGTTCCGTGGGGTCCTTTGGTACCTTGTTGTGGGCGAGGTAATCTATGAACTCGGCCATCCAATCTTCTTCGGCGTCAATGGTCATCACCTCACAGAGTTCAGGGGCTGGCTCTGGTTCGTCTCCCAACTCTTTGACAGAGGGTTTAAGGAGGCCTTGCACGAACACCCCCCTGGTACTTCCGCGCGGGTCGACCCCAATTTGGCGAGTGCGTCAGCCGCGAGGTTGTTTTCTCGCGGAACGTGATGGTACTCTATTTCGTAGAATTTTTCCTCCTGCTTGTGTACTGCCTCACAGTAAGCGTTCATGCGCTCGCTGTGGCGATCCCATTCTTTGTTGACTTGGTTTATAACGATGGTAGAGTCGCCATAAACCAGCACCTCTTTATTCTGAGTGAGGTGGCGATGCGGAGCCCGTGGAGGATTGCTTCATACTCGGCGGCGTTGTTGGTGATGGGGAAGCGTATTTGAAGGACATATAGGAGTAGTTCCCCTTTCGGCGAGATGAAAAGTACACCTGCGCCCCCACCATCGATTATTAGGGAGCCGTCGAAGTACATCTTCCAGTGTTCTCCGCTAGTGTCATCCTTCGCGTCCTGGCTCTCGGTCCATTCGGCGATGAAGTTGGCGAGGATCTGTGATCTGATCGCGGTGCGTGGGACAAAATCTATGACGAAGGAGGCGAGCTCGACGGACCATTTGATGATTCGTCCAGTGACATCCCTATTATGGAGGATTTCGCCGAGTGGAAATTGCGTGACCACCTTGAAGCGATGCGCCTGAAAGTTATGGCGGAGTTTCCTTAATGTAATCAGCAGTGCGTAGAGTAGTTTCTGCACCTGGGGGTAGCACGCCTTGGATTCACTGAGTACTTCGCTAACTTAGTAGACTGGTCGTTGCACGCGTTGCACCTTTCCCTCATCTTCTCTTTCCACGACGATCACAGTGCTCACCACATTAGTCGTGGCTGCAATGTATAGGAGTAGTGGCTCATCATTGTGCGGGGCAACGAGTACCGGTGGATTGGAGAGGTAATTTTTGAGGTCGGTGAAAGCCTGCTGCGCCTCCTGGGTCCATTCAAACCTGTCGGTCTTCTTGAGGATCTTGAAGAACGGCAAGCCCTTATCCCCCAGCCGGGAGATAAACCTGCTCATGGCCGCCATGCAACCAGTCAACTTTTGGATCTCTTTCTTCCCAGTCGGCGGTTTCATCCTCCGGATGGTGTCTATTTTTTTTGGATTGGCTTGGATGCCTCTATTGCTGACGATGAAGCCGAGTAGTTTCCCTTTCGGTACGCCAAAGACGCACTTGGTCGGGTTTGGCTTCCAATTGAGCCTGCGGAGGTTGCTGAACGTCTCGGAGAGGTCGGCGATGAACTCGGCTTCGATCTTCGTCTTAATTACTATGTCGTCAACGTTGGCCTCGGCGTTGCGACCGATCTGAGTACCTAGGGTCAGGTTTATGGCCCGCTGGTAAGTGGCGCCAGTGTTGCGGAGGCCGAATGTCATCTTGGTGTAGCAGTAAGCGCCGATCGGAGTGATGAAGGACGTCTTTTCTTGGTCTTCTTCTTTCAAGGCGATCTGGTGGTAGCCGGAGTAGCAATCAAGGAAGCATAGGAGTATGCATCCGGCGGTGGAGTCGACGACTTGGTCGATGCGGGGCAGGACGAAGGGGTCCTTAGGGCAGTGCCTATTGAGATCCGTGTAATCAACACACATTCTCCATTCATTATTCTTTTTTCTTACAAGGACTGGATTAGCAAGCCAGTCGGGATAAAAGACTTCTCTAATGAACCCAGCAGCTAACAGCCTTGTAATTTCTACCCTAATGGCCTCCTTGCGGTCCTGCGCGAAGCGTCGGAGCTTTTGGTGAACTGGTTTGGCGTTCGCGTCAACCTTCAAGGAGTGCTCGACCACCTCCCTCGGAACACCAGGCATGTCTGATGGAGTCCATGCAAATATGTCAGCGTTGTTCCGGAGGAAGGCGACGAGCGCGCTTTCCTATTTGGCGTCGAGCCCTGATCCGATCAGGGCGGTCTTGGAGGAGTCGGCGAGCCCAAGCGAGATGGCGCGTACTTCTTCGGCCGGCTTCATGGTAGTCGGCGCGGCCCTCTTTTTGGAGGACTCGGGGATGGAGCCGGGATCTCCCTGGAATGCTCTCGCATCGTTGACGACTTCCATCTGGAGTACGCTGCGTTCGATGCCGGTGCAGAGGTGGAGCCCCTCCTTGTCGCATCCCTTGGCGGTGTGGACGTCGCTGCGGACGGAGAGGACGCCGTTCGGTGCCGGCATCTTCATCAGCAGGTACGTATAGTTAGGGATCGCCATGAACTTGGCGAGCGCCGGCTTCCCGAGTATGGTGTGATAGGCGGTGGTGAAGTCGGCGACCTGGAAGTTGAGGTACTCAGTTCGGAAGTTGCTCTGATCGCCAAAGGTGACAGGGAGAGATATCTGCCCGAGTGGTTTGGAACCCTTGCCCGGAATAAACCCGTAAAATGGGTGAAGGGAAGGGGTCAAAGCATCGAGGCCGATGCCCATGTCCCTCAGCGTCTGGGCGAAGATGATGTTGAGCCCACTTCCGCCGTCGACGAGTACCTTGGTGAGACGGGCGTTGTTCACAATCGGGCTGAGTACTAGGGGGTACTCACCGACGTCGGAGATTTGAAACCACTGGTCTTCCCTGGAGAAGGTGATCGGCTGCTCTGACCAGCGGAGTGGTTGGATCAGAGATGTGTAGCAGGAGAATATCTCCCTGTCGCGCACCTTCTCTCGGCGCTTGTTGTCCACTTGCGGCGGTCCTCCGAGGATGAAGTTCACCTGCCTTTCGACGTTTGGGAAACCGGGGTTCGCGGGGGCCCCTTTTCCCTTGTCGCCCTTATCGTTGTCACGCGGTGTCGGGGGTAGACCCCCAGGGGTACCCAGAAGGCGGATTGGCCCAACCAGCAGGAGGCGGCCCAATCCGAGTGCTATCGAGCCGGTTTGACAGACTGGGTGGCCCACTACTCAGGAGGCCCACCAGTCGGGCGGACCGGATGATTACGACAGTGCACGTAGCAAGGAACAAGACGGCGTATCCCGCAAGGAGCTCGGAGATCAAGATAAACTAGCCGGAATTATAGGGAAGGATATCTGTAATCGTTATAGGATCGCATCCTTGTATTTCGGGTAGGTTATGATCTCTAGCCAACTTGTAACTCAAGGCAGCCGGACTATATAAGGTGCCTTGAGACCCCCCTCCAGAACACGCATTCATTCAACCTAGGACAGAACCCAACTACGGAGATCCTTCAGGAACTTCATACACAGCAATCCAAACACCCAACACAGGACGTAGGGTATTACGTCATCTCGACGGCCCGAACCTGTTCAATCCTTGCGTCTTGTGTTACCATCGACTTGTAATCCTCGATCTGTCCCTCAACAAATCAACCACGTAGGCTACCCTGTGTGGACTGCCGGGCTCATAAATCTGACAGTTGGCGCGCCAGGTAGGGGCTGATCGATGAGATCAATCTACAAGCTCGATGGCAGACTCATCTACAAGCAAATTCGATCTGCGTTGGTGGCGCGCCAGATCTACATGGAGGCGGCGGCAGGTTCTCGCGCTGTGAGACCGTCGCTGGCAGCACTCGGCGCATGGACAGATTCTCCACGCCGGCTCGGGCTCCCCGGATCGATCACCATTAGCTGCTACGTCACGTGCCAGAATCCTGGTGCAGATTCACCCGCGGCCAAACGGATGAGGATGGCTCTCGATATTTTCTTTTTTAATCTCCTTTGTTTCTTGCCTACTGCACGTGCATGAATCTCTCGATTATTATTTTCTAATCTACCTTTTTACGTGTGTGTGCATGTATGGATGGTGATTTTATTTCCATGTACACGCATGTATGGATGCCAATTATTTTCTAATCTCCTTTTTTACGTGCATGCACATGTATGGATGGCCGAACCGGACTACGAGTTGTTGGTTCACACAACTTGACGAATCAATCTTCCATGATGGCAAGTCAGAGTAGAAGCAAGGCGGGGATAACTTCTGCAGCAAGAGGCATCTCCACGGGCACCTGGACTCGCCGATCGGATAAGCATGGCTCTCCTAAATCTTCTTTGTCTCTAATTTGTCTGTACGCCCATGATTGAATCCACTAATTATTTTCTAATCAATCTTCTCGTTTGCGTGTATGAGTATGCATGGATATTGCTGGCCGAGTTCTGAACTACGAGGTCACCATCGGTGGAGCCGTTTATCCGTCTGCTGCCGCCAGCAAACTGCTCCGTCGCCCATCCCATCTTCGCTAGTGCTCCGTCACGACGCCGTACGACGACCGCAACGACTCGGCAATAGGCGACAACATTCGGTGTATATGCGGCTCATTCTCCATGAGGCAACGGCCCCAGGCCATGGCAGCCTGCAGCATCAACGTTGTCCACTCGGCCATGATGGAGGCGACGCCTGACGTCTTCTTCACCCGTGTGAGAGGGTCGCGCAGATTCTTCTACTCGATTACGAATCAAGCTAAGTCATACTCTAATACTTTCACAATATATACAAGACTCCATGATCATCGCCGGCTACCCTTGGTTTGTTCCCGACTGCTTATACAACCCGAGCGCTACACGAGCAGTCGGGCTACACCCAACGGACGCATATTGCATTTTTCTCCATCGTTTATATCTTTTTCCACTCTTGTACAAGTCGCTAAAGTACTTGGGAAGCACACGCCTTAATCCATGAAGCCTCGACTCTTCCGTATGCCTACGTTACTACGCGTGCATGCGGCCCAGCTCCCTACGCTATGGACTATGGCTATCGGGGATCAGGTGCATAAACGTAACAGGATAACTACCCGAGGAAATTAATAGATTTAAAGAGTTGGAAGTAGAAATTCTATTACATACAACGCCGAATGTTTTTCTCCAGAATTAGTATTTGCTACACCATATACTACCTATCCTTCATATCTTCATTGCAGGGCACAGGTTTGGATCCCGAGCTTGCCTGTTACGCTCGGGGGCTAGACCACTCCGGCATCGCCGCTAGCTGAGTACTCGAGTCAGTCAGAACTCGGGCTGGTACTACACTCCACGACGGTCGTTAGCCGAGTGCTTTGCAGCACTCGGGCTGGCGCTACACTCCACAAGGATCGCTAGCTGAGTGCTTTTGAGTACTGGGCTGGCGCTACCGCATGACGAGAAAGACGAAGACTTGACGGACCCTCGACTCGGCCCTCGCGCTCGGGGGCTGGGCGCCGGGGCGACTACTCGGCGTGCCTCGGACGGCTCGACTCGGCCCTCGCGCTCGGGGGCTGGGCGCCGGGGCGACTACTCGGCGTGCCTCGGACGGCTCGACTCGGCCCTCACGCTCGGGGGCTGGGCGCCGGGGCGACTACTCGGCGTGCCTCGGACGGCTCGACTCGGCCCTCACGCTCGGGGGCTGGGCGCCGGGGCGACTACTCGGCGTGCTCAGCCCTCACGCTCGGGGGCTGGCGCCGGGATGACTACTCGGCGTGCTCAGCCCTCACGCTCGGGGGCTGGCGCCGGGACGACTACTCGGCGTGCTCAGCCCTCACGCTCGGGGGCTGGCGCCGGGGCGACTACTCGGCGTGCCTCGGACGGCTCGACTCGGCCCTCACGCTCGGGGGCTGGGCGCCGGGGCGACTACTCGGCGTGCCTCGGACGGCTCGACTCGGCCCTCACGCTCGGGGGCTGGGCGCCGGGGCGACTACTCGGCGTGCCTCAGCCCTCACGCTCGGGGGCTGGCGCCGGGATGACTACTCGGCGTGCTCAGCCCTCACGCTCGGGGGCTGGCGCCGGGACGACTACTCGGCGTGCTCAGCCCTCACGCTCGGGGGCTGGCGCCGGGACGACTACTCGGCGTGCTCAGCCCTCACGCTCGGGGGCTGGCGCCGGGACGACTACTCGGCGTGCCTCGGACGGCTCGACTCGGCCCTCGCGCTCGGGGGCTGGCACCGGGCCGACTACTCGGCGTGCTCCGGCCCGCACGCTCGGGGGCTGGGCGCCGGGCCGATTACTCGGCGTGTCTCGCGGGACTTAGCCGGTCCTCACGCTCGGGGGCTGGACGCCGAAATTAACGCCGGATGATTCAGTCAGACGCTCTTCGATTAAGCCTTGAGCCGATTCCTACGGAATCGCCTTAAGGCTCGGGGGCTACGGCCAATGGACGCACCTCGCGGCGCATCCGTTGATTGTCTGGCGACCTCGACGAAGATGATCAGGACAAGGCTACAAACCCTTGGACCGATTCCTTCAGAATCGCTTCAAGGCTCGGGGGCTACAGCCAACGGACGCACCTCGCGGTGCATCCGTTGCAGACGGCTCTCTTTTCTCTCCAGTATCACGCGGTTTTGCTTCCAACCGCAGCAAGCTCGAAGCTCAGCAGATAGCACGACCTCGCCGAGTTGTCGCTCAACCACGTACTACTCGGGGGCTTGTCGGGGATAGACCCCAGGGGTACCCAGAAGGCGGATTGGCCCAACCAGCAAGGGACGGCCCAATCCAAGTAATATCGGGCCGGCTTGTCAGACTGGGTGGCCCACCAGCTGGGAGATCCACCAGTCGGACGAACCGGATGAGTATGACGGCGCGCGGGGCAAGGAAGAAGACGACGTACCCCGCAAGAAGACCGAAGATCAGGATAAACTAGCCGGAATTCTAGGGAAAGATATCTGTAATCATTATAGGATCAGATCCTTGTATTCCGGGTAGGTTATGATCTCTGGCCGACTTGTAAATCAACCGGATCAGCCCCTACCTGGCACGCCAACTGTCAGATTTATGAGCCCGGCAGTCCACACAGGGTAGCCTACGTGGTTGATTTGTTGAGGGACAGATCGAGGATCACAAGTCGATGGTAACACAAGACGCAAGGATTGAACAGGTTCGGGCCGTCGAGATGACGTAATACCCTACGTCCTGTGTTGGGTGTTTGGATTGCTGTGTATGAAGTTCCTGAAGGATCTCCGTAGTTGGGTTCTGTCCTAGGTTGAATGAATGCGTGTTCTGGAGGGGGGTCTCAAGGCACCTTATATAGTCTGGCTGCCTTGAGTTACAAGTCGGCTAGAGATCATAACCTACCCGAAATACAAGGATGCGATCCTATAACGATTACAGATATCCTTCCCTATAATTCCGGCTAGTTTATCTTGATCTCCGAGCTCCTTGCGGGATACGCCGTCTTGTTCCTTGCTGCGTGCGCCGTCGTAATCATCCGGTCCGCCCGACTGGTGGGCCTCCCGAGTAGTGGGCCACCCAGTCTGTCAAACCGGCCCGATAGCACTCGGATTGGGCCGCCTCCTGCTGGTTGGGCCAATCCGCCTTCTGGGTACCCCTGGGGGTCTACCCCCGACAAGCCCCCGAGTAGTACGTGGTTGAGCGACAAGTCGGCGAGGTCGTGCTATCTGCTGAGCTTCGAGCTTGCTGCGGTTGGAAGCAAAACCGCGTGATACTGGAGAGAAAAGAGAGTCGTCTGCAACGGATGCGCCGTGAGGTGCGTCCGTGTGCCGTAGCCCCCGAGCCTTGAAGTGATTCCGGAGGAATCGGTCCAAGGGTTTGTAGCCTTGTTCTGATCATCTTCGTCGTGGTCGCCAGACAATCAACGGACTCTTGTAGATCGAGGAGCATCTGACTGAATTATCCGGCGTTAATTTCGGCGGCCAGCCCCCGAGCGTGAGGTCCGGCGGAGTCGCGTGAGACACGCCGAGTAGTCGTCCCGGCGTCCACAGCCCCCGAGCGTGAGGGCCGAGGCACGCCGAGTGGTCGTCCCGGCGCCCAGCCACCGAGCGTGAGGGCCGGAGCACGCCGAGTGGTCGTCCCGGCGCCAGCCCCCGAGCGTGAGGGCCGGAGCACGCCGAGTGGTCGTCCCGGCGCCAGCCCCCGAGCGTGAGGGCTGAGCACGCCGAGTGGTCGTCCATACCCTGCAATAAAGCGCGAATTCGAGAGGAGAAAGTACTTGGCGATATAAATGTTAACGAACTCCGCTTCCTACTTTTAAGTCTTTTAATTTCCCCAGGCAGTTAGCCTGTTATGTTTATGCACCTGATCGCCGATAGCCATAGTCCGTAGCGCAGGGAGCTGGGCCGCATGCACGCGTAGGAGCGTAGGCGTACGAAAGAGTCAAGGTTTCACGAATTAAAGCGTGTGCTACCCGGATACTTTAGCAACTCGTATAAAAGCTCACGGAATTGACGAAGTTAACTGATTAATACTTAGCTTGGCGAACGGTTCGGGTCCAGGAGGATTCCTTCTTTGTCAGATATGCCAAAGAGAAGGCAGGCGGAGAGGTGTCGTTTCTGACACGTGGTGTCAGGAGCAGTCTCCTCGTGATCGTACAGGGCGCTCCTGTGGTCGCGTAAAGCCAGAGGCGATAAGGATGACCTGTGCAGCTTGGGCAGAAGGAGGGACGCGTGGCTCGGAGCTCACGCGCCTGTCGATGTGGAGGAAGTCTCTCGTCCTCCGGCGATCCGAGGCTATAAATACCCACCGGGGAGCCAGAGCTGCTACCCAGGAGCGAGTACGTATAGGATCCTTGCAGTCAATATGACGGAGGCTCATTGCTGGGTTCATCCCCCGGGGAAGGTTTGTGGAGTCTCTAGAGTATGGTGCTAGAAGAGTGCTTGCGATGTAGTTGAGGTGTTGATCAGCGTCTGGATGCTGCTCCGCTGGCTCCTTGGCTTGCCTTTGGTTCAGGACTGTCAGGGCATAAGGCTCTGGCCAACCAAGGGACACCAGGAGCATTCGCTCTCAACCCTCGAAAGGTGCTGTCCCGTCGACGGCTGCAGTGGTGCTACAAGAGAGCTTGCGAGGAGCTCATGTGGGCCAAGCTTGCTTCGGATGTAGCACTAGGCGCAGGGACGGGTGCCCCAGGCCGTCATCTTGACGGTTGATATGTTTGGTCTTTGTAACCGGCGCACGACCGGCTTCGTTGTAATTGTATAACCTGCAAAAGGATTTTACTGCATGATAGTCTTGAGGAGGAAGCTTCTCGGCAGCTCCAGCCCCGAGCCATCGGGGCTTGGCCGCGCTTCTCCAACTGTTGTAACTCGTTCGCAGCGTCAGCCCCCGAGCGTTTCGGGGCTGATCGAGCCCGAGAGGCACGCTGTTTTTGATGTGGCGCCAGCCCCCGAGTCCGAGTGCCGGTCGAACCTTAGCGGTACGCCGTTTGTTCTGCAGTGTTGGCTTCCGAGTAGCTCGGAGCCAATCAAGCCCGAGAGGCACATTGACTTTATTGCGGCGCCAGCGCTCGAGTGCGAGTGCTGTTAGAGCCTTAGCGGCACGCCACTTGGCTTGCAGTGTTGGCTCCCGAGTGGTTCGGGGCCAATCGAGCCCGAGAGGCACACTGACTTCAATGCGGCGCCAGCCCCCGAGTGCGGGTGCTGTTAGAGCCTTAGCGGCACGCCACTTGGCTTGCAGTGTTGGCTCCCGAGTGGTTCGGGGCCAATCGAGCCCGGGGGGCACACTGACTTCAATGCGGCGCCAGCCCCCGAGTGCGGGTACTGTTAGAGCCTTAGCGGCACGCCACTTGGCTTGCAGTGTTGGCTCCCGAGAGGTTCAAGGCCAATCGAGCCCGAGAGGCACACTGACTTGAATGCGGCGCCAGCCCCCGAGTGCGAGTGCTGTTAGAGCCTCAGCGGCACGCCGACTTCTTCGTCTTGCCCGAGTGCTCGGGGTCGTTTTTTACCGTTGACGCCCGGCGATAACGGAAGGGGAAGGCGCCCAACGGCTCTTTTTACCATTACGCCCGCGTCCGTTAATCGCGCCGTCCGGCGGTAATCTCGGGCATCGAGGCGCGCTATAAAGGGTGAGGGTTAGGTCTGGAGGGGAAATCCCTCTGTTTCCAGATCCGTTTTCCCCATTCTTCATTCTCCATTCCGCCGCCACCAAAGAATCCTTCTTGCTTCTAGATCCGCCCCGCGGATTTAGCCACTACGGGGAGCGTAGGCTCGTTGATGCGGACGAAGTCCCCTGCGTGTAGATCCATGGCGCCGAAGAGAAAGCTCACCGGCGTCCCCAAGTCTGACAAGATCCCCTCCCTTGCCGTCGCGTGGGCACGGGGGAAGGTAACCACGGAGATGCTGGAGGAAATGGTGGAGCGGAGCATCCTCCCATCTCAGGCCGTGGCGGAGTGGCGGCCGAGCGCCGGGGAGGCATTCCCGTCGGAGAACTCCGGCGAGCTGGTCCTGTTCAAGCCGTTCTTCGAGGCGGGACTCGGCTTGCCGACGGGGGCCTTCTTCCGAGGTTTGCTTCACTACTATGGGATCGAGGCCATCAACCTCAATCCCAACTCCATCATGGCGATTTCTGTCTTCATTCATCTCTGTGAGGCCTATCTGGGGATCTCTCCCCATTTCGACCTGTGGAGGTACTTGTATTGGCTGAAGCCTCAGCCGAGCGAGGAGAAGATGGTGGTAGTGGGAGGCGCCGGATTCATGCTGCGTCAAGGGCGGAAGGATGAATACTTCGACATCGCCCTCAACACCTCCAACAAGGGCTGGAAAGCCGAGTGGTTCTACGTTGGGAACCACGCGCCGATGATCCCCTGCCACACCGGAGAGCGCCCGAAGGTGAAGGACTGCTAGAATGATCTTCCCAGTGGTTCTCAGATGCGGGAAGTGGAAGAGCTCCTTGCGATGATCAAGGAACTCAAGGAAGTTGGACACTTGACGGCGATCGGCGTTGCCTGCAACTTTAGCAGGCGGCTGATTCAGCCAATCCAGGAGCGGAAGCACCCGGGCTACGAGTACTCGGGCCGGGAGGATCCCACCCGGGGAGCCCGCCGGACGGTGGGCAAGGAGGAGATGAAAGCACGTGTAGGCGGGTTCTTCCTCGGGCACGTGTCGGAGAAGCACCAGCCGCGCCCATTTTCCTTGAAGAGGCCTGCTCCACCGGTAAGTTTCTGTTCCGAGTGCTTTTGAATGTTCTTCTTGATGCAATTTTTGGTTTTTGATGTAGTCGTCCGTTGGCCGTCTGATTTTGCGATTTCTCTGGTGCAGGATCGGGTCTTCGAGTATTTTTCGGCTGCCCCGCTTTCGGAGGATCTCCCTAGGAAGGTGTTCCTGGGGGAAGCGCCCCCAGGTGACCAGGTCGACCCTCCAGTGGCAGAAGCAGCTGATCCTCCCGCTCCTCTGGTGTGGGCACCTAGCGATACAGAGGGCTCCCTGAGCCCTTCTGATGAAGAAGTGGTGGAGGAACGCCCGCGGAAGCGCCGGATGACCGTGGCGAAGGTCGGGCCCCGCAGGGCCGGCGTTGCTAAGTTGGCGACGTCTGTCGCTGGTGAGGCAGCCGAGGACGACTCGGCAACAATGTCGGACGAAGTGCCCTCCGTCCAGCAAGCAGTGGCGCGTACGCCGCCACCACCTCCCAAGCGGAAGTGCACGAGGAAGATGACATCGAAGAAGTCGGCTGCGCAGCCGGCCAAGCAGCCGGCGGCGGGCTCGGACGCCAACGTTGACGAGCCGGGAAATCCTTCCCCGGCCGTCGTGGAGGAAGAGGAGAAGGACGAGGCGGTGCCTGACTCCTTGTTCCAGGGGCAGGAGCACGACCGGGCTATGGGCGTGTCGGTGGAGGAGAGGCGGCGCATGATGGCTGAGACAATTGTGCAGGCCGCCGCGGACGCAAGGCCAGTCTCCGATCTGGGGACCAGGCCGATCCTGATCACGGCCTCGGCGCAGCGGCGTCCTAAGCTTCCAATCCTGCGGCCCCGAGTTATGGTGGTGAAGAGTACTCAGTAAGTCTCCGTTCTCATGCTCATTAGCTGTGTGGATAATTATTTCCGAGTTCTTTGTTTTCATTGCCGAGTGCTTTTTCAGCAAAGCCTCTGACCTTGATGGTGAGGCGGCCAGCGGGAAGTCTCCATCGACTGATGTCCCGCAAGGTCCGAGTTCTCCTCCGGTCACACCTGTTGGCCAGTCATCCTCAGGTGCTATGCCTGAGGTGACGAACTCGGCCGAGGGGTCGGCGGCGGCGCGGACGGAGGAGATACCAGCCGGGCTTGACCCGGAGGTGAACTTGGCGGCGGAAGCGACCGAAGACGTGCAGGGTGGAGGAGGCGAGACGGCGATCCCCTCAAGTGGTGGCGCTGGGGATCCTGAGGTGGACCCGGCGGCGGAGGCCCCACACGCAGGCACGGGCGCCACCGTTCAAGGAGAAGCCCAGGAGGAAGGACTCCAAAAGCAGTCGGATGCCTCGGGAACTATCACTGTCCCCGGGGTTGACGCTATCGCGGCGGAGGAGGAGACGGTTCTTGCTGAGCTTCAGCTTGCAGTCGACCAGTCCCGGCGCTGTGCAGCGGTTTGTCCCCTCATCTGCCTTGTTTGTCTTTTCTTGTCCATTATGAAATGTCTGAGTTGTTCATTTTGGTGAATCATTGTAGAGGTTGGCCACGCTCCGGCAGTCACGCCTTGGGCAACTCCAGGACGCGGAGTCGGCGCTCCAGCGCGCGGCGGAGATGGAGGCGGAGCTCAAACAGGTCAAGCGCCAGCGTGACGTCGCCCGGAAGAGCCTGAATGATGCCGTCGTGCAGCATCGCTCACAGCTTCATGGTGATGATTTGTCCTTTGTGTAGCTTATTGGGTGATTCTTATTGATCGTCGAGTTTGCCGTGTACTTTTTGCCCTGATCCGAGTGCTCCTCTGCTTTTTCAGAGAGGGAGATAGAGAGGGACCGCCACATCAAGGAGCTGAAGGAGTTGCGTTTTGCAAACGCGACTCTGCAGAAGTCGGAGGAGGTGATGGAGGGGAAGCTGAAGACGGAGCAGGAGTTCCGAAAAGGTGCGGACATGACGATGCTCCAGGGGATGTATACTATCCAGAATAACGCTCGAATCATAACAGGCTTGGAGCAAGATCTGGCGTCGGCGCATTTGGCCTTGACGGAGGTCAACGAGGCGGCAAGGGAGTTGCTGGACGCCGTGGCCCCAGAAGAGGGTAAACCGACAGCTCTCGTTGCTCGTCTGCACGGTGCGCCGAGTCGGATCGCCGATCTGGTCAAGGAGTCGGCGGTTGTGTGTGCGAACGACGCTCTCGCGCGTGTTTGGACACTCTATCCGCGGATCGACCTTGCACCAGTTGGCGATGGGGTGGCGGCGGACGCCTCAACGGTGCAAGTCGACGAGGCACTGGCTCTAACTCGCCCGATCGCCGAGAAGGTCGGCGAGGCTCTCAAGCTTGAGTAGGATCCTGCAAGTTGAAGCAGGGTAGAGTAGACTTTGTATATATAAGTATTCAGAAACTAGTAAAACAACAATATTGGATATTTTGTTTTATGTTTTAAGGTTGCCCGAGTAGCTCTTTTGTTTCAATGTGCTTTTCCCTTCGCTTCACTTATCCTAAGTTCATAACATCGAGAGCGGATCCCGTGCACGTGTAGAAAGGCTTAGGCGTCATTCCAGGCCCGGTTACGCAGCATTTAGTTAGCAACTACTTGGGAACAGAGTAATACCAAGTTGTTTTACAAGGAGAACAAATATGAAATGGGCAAAGCATATATTTTTATTGAACTCTGTGATACATAGCTTTTATGGGTAGAATCGGCGTAAATGTTCTATGTTCCATGGGTGTGGGACTTCAGTGCCGTCCTCGTATTGGAGATGAAAAGTACCCGGACATATGACCTGGGTCACGATGAACGGTCCTTCCCATGGGGCGGAGAGTTTGTGAACCCCTGCTGTGGATTGCACTCGGCGTAAGACGAGGTCACCAATGTTGAAGTCCCGTTGCTGGACGTTCTTGTCGTGATAGCGTCAGAGTTGTTGCTGGTAGCGCGCGTGCTGTATGAGCGCGTTGACTCGGTGTTCCTCAATGGAGTCGAGGTCCACCTCGCGAGCTGCTTCTGCTTCGCCTTCTTCATAGTTGTTGATGCGCGGTGAGCCAAAAGCGATGTCGGTGGGGAGGATTGCCTCGGAGCCGTAGACCAGGAAGAAAGGAGTGTGACCTGTTGCACGACTGGGCTGAGTCCTGAGTCCCCAGATGACCTGTGGTAACTCTTGATGCCATCGTCCGGCGAATTTCTTCAACGGGTCGAAGATTCTTGCTTTAAGGCCTTGGAGTATCATGCGTTGGCTCGTTCCACCTGTCCATTGCACCTGGGATGGGCGACGGAGGCGTAGTATACATCGATGCACCTGCTCTCGCAAAAGTCCCAGAAGGCGGATGCGGTGAACTGTGTCCCCAAGTCGGTTATGATCCTATTGGGGACCCCGAATCGGTGTGTGATCTCTTCGATGAAGGCGGCGGCTTGCTTTGACGTTGGAGTTCCGACGATGGCCTTGTACTCTATCCATTTGGAGAATTTGTCGATGGCGACAAGGATGTGCGTGTAACCTCCCGGAGCCGCTCTGAACGGTCCCACCATGTCCAACCCCCAACAGGCGAAAGGCCACGAGGGCGGGATGGTGCGTAGAGCTTGGGCCGGGAGATGTTTCTGCTTGGCGAAGAATTGGCACCCTTGGCACCGGCGGACGAGTGCTTTGGTGTCGGACACGGCGGTAGGCCAAAAGAACCCGGCTCGGTATGCTTTCCCGACTAGTGTCCCTGCGGCGGCGTGGCTTCCACAAACTCCCGAGTAGATATCGTCAAGGATCTGGAGGCCAACTTCTTTCGTGACGCATTTGATGAAGACTTGATTTGTGGCGGCTCGTCTGTATAGGGCGTCACCGACCACCACGTAGTTCCTGCTTCGGCGCTCCAGAATCTTTCGAGCTGTGGGGTCTTGTGGCACCTTATTGCGGGCGAGGTAATCTACGAACTTGGCCATCCAATCCTCTTCGGCGTCGATCGTCAATACCTCGCAAAGTTCAGGAGCAGGCTCTGGTTCGTCCCCTAACTCTTTAATGGAGGGTTTGAGGAGGCCTTGCACGAATACTCCCCCTGGTACTTCCGCGCGGGTTGACCCCAGCTTGGCGAGTGCATCGGCGGCGAGGTTGTTCTCTCGTGGAACATGATACTCAACTCCGTAGAATTTTCCCTCCTGCTTGTGCACTGCCTCGCAATAAGTGTTCATCCGCTCGCTGTGGCGATCCCAGTCTTTGTTCACCTGATTTATAATGACAGCGGAGTCGCCATAAACCAGGAGCCTCTTTATTCCTAGTGAAGTGGCGATGCGGAGCCCGTGGAGGATTGCTTCGTACTCGGTGGCGTTGTTGGTGACGGGGAAGCGAATTTGGAGGACATATCGGAGCAGTTNGGACGCGGAGTCGTTGGCGCTCCAGCGCGCGGCGGAGATGGAGGCGGAGCTCAAACAGGTCAAGCGCCAGCGTGACGTCGCCCGGAAGAGCCTGAATGATGCCGTCGTGCAGCATCGCTCACAGCTTCATGGTGATGATTTGTCCTTTGTGTAGCTTTTTGGGTGATTCTTATTGATCGTCGAGTTTGCCGTGTACTTTTTGCCCTGATCCGAGTGCTCCTCTGCTTTTTCAGAGAGGGAGATAGAGAGGGACCGCCACATCAAGGAGCTGAAGGAGTTGCGTTTTGCAAACGCGACTCTGCAGAAGTCGGAGGAGGTGATGGAGGGGAAGCTGAAGACGGAGCAGGAGGAAAAGGTGCGGACATGACGATGCTCCAGGGGATGTATACTATCCAGAATAACGCTCGAATCATAACAGGATTGGAGCAAGATCTGGCGTCGGCGCATTTGGCCTTGACGGAGGTCAACGAGGCGGCAAGGGAGTTGCTGGACGCCGTGGCCCCAGAAGAGGGTAACCGACAGCTCTCGTTGCTCGTCTGCACGGTGCGCCGACTCGGATCGCCGATCTGGTCAAGGAGTCGGCGGTTGTGTGTGCGAACGACGCTCTCGCGCGTGTTTGGACACTCTATCCGCGGATCGACCTTGCACCAGTTGGCGATGGGGTGGCGGCGGACGCCTCAACGGTGCAAGTCGACGAGGCACTGGCTCTAACTCGCCCGATCGCCGAGAAGGTCGGCGAGGCTCTCAAGCTTGAGTAGGATCCTGCAAGTTGAAGCAGGGTAGAGTAGACTTTGTATATATAAGCATTCAGAAACTAGTAAAACAACAATATTGGATATTTTGTTTTATGTTTTAAGGTTGCCCGAGTAGCTCTTTTGTTTCAATGTGCTTTTCCCTTCGCTTCACTTATCCTAAGTTCATAACATCGAGAGCGGATCCCGTGCACGTGTAGAAAGGCTTAGGCGTCATTCCAGGCCCGGTTACGCAGCATTTAGTTAGCAACTACTTGGGAACAGAGTAATACCAAGTTGTTTTACAAGGAGAACAAATATGAAATGGGCAAAGCATATATTTTTATTGAACTCTGTGATACATAGCTTTTATGGGTAGAATCGGCGTAAATGTTCTATGTTCCATGGGTGTGGGACTTCGGTGCCGTCCTCGTATTGGAGACGAAAAGTACCCGGACATATGACCTGGGTCACGATGAACGGTCCTTCCCATGGGGCGGAGAGTTTGTGAACCCCTGCTGTGGATTGCACTCGGCGTAAGACGAGGTCACCAATGTTGAAGTCCCGTTGCTGGACGTTCTTGTCGTGATAGCGTCAGAGTTGTTGCTGGTAGCGCGCGTGCTGTATGAGCGCGTTGACTCGGTGTTCCTCAATGGAGTCGAGGTCCACCTCGCGAGCTGCTTCTGCTTCGCCTTCTTCATAGTTGTTGATGCGCGGTGAGCCAAAAGCGATGTCGGTGGGGAGGATTGCCTCGGAGCCGTAGACCAGGAAGAAAGGAGTGTGACCTGTTGCACGACTGGGCTGAGTCCTGAGTCCCCAGATGACCTGTGGTAACTCTTGATGCCATCGTCCGGCGAATTTCTTCAACGGGTCGAAGATTCTTGCTTTAAGGCCTTGGAGTATCATGCGTTGGCTCGTTCCACCTGTCCATTGCACCTGGGATGGGCGACGGAGGCGTAGTATACATCGATGCACCTGCTCTCGCAAAAGTCCCAGAAGGCGGATGCGGTGAACTGTGTCCCCAAGTCGGTTATGATCCTATTGGGGACCCCGAATCGGTGTGTGATCTCTTCGATGAAGGCGGCGGCTTGCTTTGACGTTGGAGTTCCGACGATGGCCTTGTACTCTATCCATTTGGAGAATTTGTCGATGGCGACAAGGATGTGCGTGTAACCTCCCGGAGCCGCTCTGAACGGTCCCACCATGTCCAACCCCCAACAGGCGAAAGGCCACGAGGGTGGGATGGTGCGTAGAGCTTGGGCCGGGAGATGTTTCTGCTTGGCGAAGAATTGGCACCCTTGGCACCGGCGGACGAGTGCTTTGGTGTCGGACACGGCGGTAGGCCAAAAGAACCCGGCTCGGTATGCTTTCCCGACTAGTGTCCCTGCGGCGGCGTGGCTTCCACAAACTCCCGAGTAGATATCGTCAAGGATCTGGAGGCCAACTTCTTTCGTGACGCATTTGATGAAGACTTGATTTGTGGCGGCTCGTCTGTATAGGGCGTCACCGACCACCACGTAGTTCCTGCTTCGGCGCTCCAGGATCTTTCGAGCTGTGGGGTCTTGTGGCACCTTATTGCGGGCGAGGTAATCTACGAACTTGGCCATCCAATCCTCTTCGGCGTCGATCGTCAATACCTCGCAAAGTTCAGGAGCAGGCTCTGGTTCGTCCCCTAACTCTTTAATGGAGGGTTTGAGGAGGCCTTGCACGAATACTCCCCCTGGTACTTCCGCGCGGGTTGACCCCAGCTTGGCGAGTGCATCGGCGGCGAGGTTGTTCTCTCGTGGAACATGATGATACTCAACTCCGTAGAATTTTCCCTCCTGCTTGTGCACTGCCTCGCAATAAGTGTTCATCCGCTCGCTGTGGCGATCCCAGTCTTTGTTCACCTGATTTATAATGACAGCGGAGTCGCCATAAACCAGGAGCCTCTTTATTCCTAGTGAAGTGGCGATGCGGAGCCCGTGGAGGATTGCTTCGTACTCGATGGCGTTGTTGGTGACGGGGAAGCGAATTTGGAGGACATATCGGAGCAGTTCCCCTTTCGGCGAGAAGAAGAGTACACCGGCGCCTCCGCCGTCGATCATTAAGGAGCCATCGAAGTACATACTCGGGCTTGATTGGCTCCGTGTATGAAGTTGTGTATGAAGTTCCTGAAGGATCTCCGTAGTTGGGTTCTGTCCTAGGTTGAATGAATGGCTGTAGTTGTGTCTTGGAGGGGGGTCCTAAGGCACCTTACATAGTCCGGTTGCCTTGAGTTACAAGTCGGCCAGAGATCATAACCTACCCGGAATACAAGGATCTAATCCTATAACGATTACAGATATCTTTCCCTAGAATTCCGGCTAGTTTATCCTGATCTTCGGTCTTCTTGCGGGGTACATCGTCTTCTTCCTTGCCCCGCGCGCCGTCGTACTCATCCGGTTCGTCCGACTGGTGGACCTCCCGGCTGGTGGGCCACCCAGTCTGACAAGCCGGTCCGATAGCACTCGGATTGGGCCGTCCCTTGCTGGTTGGGCCAATCCGCCTTCTGGGTACCCCTGGGGGTCTATCCCCGACAAGCCCCCGAGTAGTACGTGGTTGAGCAACAACTCGGCGAGGTCGTGCTATCTGCTAAGCTTCGAGCTTGCTGCGGTTGGAAGCAAAACCGCGTGATACTGGAGAGAAAAGAGAGCCGTCTGCAACAGATGCGCCGCGAGGTTTGACACATCTACAAGAGTCGAGGTTTGACACATGACAGTTGGCGCGCCAGGTAGGGGCTGATCGACGAGATCAATCTACAAGCTCGATGGCAGACTCATCTACAAGCAAATTCGATCTGCGTTGGTGGCGCGCCAGATCTACATGGAGGCGGCGGCAGGTTCTCGCGCTGTGAGACCGTCGCTGGCAGCACTCGGCGCATGGACAGATTCTCCACGCCGGCTCGGGCTCCCCGGATCGATCACCATTAGCTGCTACGTCACGTGCCAGAATCCTGGTGCAGATTCACCCGCGGCCAAACAGATGAGGATGGCTCTCGATATTTTCTTTTTTAATCTCCTTTGTTTCTTGCCTACTGCACGTGCATGAATCTCTCGATTATTATTTTCTAATCTACCTTTTTACGTGTGTGTGCATGTATGGATGGTGATTTTATTTCCATGTACACGCATGTATGGATGCCAATTATTTTCTAATCTCCTTTTTTACGTGCATGCACATGTATGGATGGCCGAACCGGACTACGAGTTGTTGGTTCACACAACTTGACGAATCAATCTTCCATGATGGCAAGTCAGAGTAGAAGCAAGGCGGGGATAACTTCTGCAGCAAGAGGCATCTCCACGGGCACCTGGACTCGCCGATCGGATAAGCATGGCTCTCCTAAATCTTCTTTGTCTCTAATTTGTCTGTACGCCCATGATTGAATCCACTAATTATTTTCTAATCAATCTCCTCGTTTGCGTGTATGAGTATGCATGGATATTGCTGGCCGAGTTCTGAACTACGAGGTCACCATCGGTGGAGCCGTTTATCCGTCTGCTGCCGCCAGCAAACTGCTCCGTCGCCCATCCCATCTTCGCTAGTGCTCCGTCACGACGCCGTACGACGACCGCAACGACTCGGCAACAGGCGACAGCACTCGGCGTATATGCGGCTCATTCTCCATGAGGCAACGGCCCCAGGCCATGGCAGCCTGCAGCATCAACGTTGTCCACTCGGCCATGATGGAGGCGACGCCTGACGTCTTCTTCACCCGTGTGAGAGGGTCGCACAGATTCTTCTACTCGATTACGAATCAAGCTAAGTCATACTCTAATACTTTCACAATATATACAAGACTCCATGATCATTGCCGACCACCCTTGGTTTGTTCCCGACTGCTTATACAGCCCGAGCGCTACACGAGCAGTCGGGCTACACCCAACGGACGCATATTGCATTTTTCTCCATCGTTTATTTCTTTTTCCACTCTTGTACAAGTCGCTAAAGTACTTGGGAAGCACACGCCTTAATCCGTGAAGCCTCGACTCTTCCGTACGCCTACGTTACTACGCGTGCATGCGGCCCAGCTCCCTACGCTATGGACTATGGCTATCGGGGATCAGGTGCATAAACGTAACAGGATAACTACCCGAGGAAATTAATAGACTTAAAGAGTTGGAAGTAGAAATTCTATACATACAACGCCGAATGTTTTCTCCAGAATTAGTATTTGCTACACCATATACTACCTATCCTTCATATCTTCATTGCAGGGCACAGGTTTGGATCCCGAGCTTGCCTGTTACGCTCGGGGGCTGGACCACTCCGGCATCGCCGCCAGCTGAGTACTCGAGTCAGTCAGAACTCGGGCTGGTACTACACTCCACGACGGTCGTTAGCCGAGTGCTTTGCAGCACTCGGGCTGGCGCTACACTCCACAAGGATCGCTAGCTGAGTGCTTTTGAGTACTGGGCTGGCGCTACCGCATGACGAGGAAGACGAAGACTTGACGGACCCTCGACTCGGCCCTCGCGCTCGGGGGCTGGGCGCCGGGGCGACTACTCGGCGTGCCTCGGACGGCTCGACTCGGCCCTCGCGCTCGGGGGCTGGGCGCCGGGGCGACTACTCGGCGTGCCTCGGACGGCTCGACTCGGCCCTCACGCTCGGGGGCTGGGCGCCGGGGCGACTACTCGGCGTGCCTCGGACGGCTCGACTCGGCCCTCACGCTCGGGGGCTGGGCGCCGGGACGACTACTCGGCGTGCCTCAGCCCTCACGCTCGGGGGCTGGCGCCGGGACGACTACTCGGCGTGCCTCAGCCCTCACGCTCGGGGGCTGGCGCCGGGACGACTACTCGGCGTGCCTCAGCCCTCACGCTCGGGGGCTGGCGCCGGGACGACTACTCGGCGTGCCTCAGCCCTCACGCTCGGGGGCTGGCGCCGGGGCGACTACTCGGCGTGCCTCGGACGGCTCGACTCGGCCCTCGCGCTCGGGGGCTAGGCACCGGGCCGACTACTCGGCGTGCTCCGGCCCTCACGCTCAGGGGCTGGGTGCCGGGCCGATTACTCGGCGTGTCTCGCGGGACTCCGCCGGTCCTCACGCTCGGGGGCTGGACGCCGAAATTAACGCCAGATGATTCAGTCAGACGCTCTTCGATTAAGCCTTGAGCCGATTCCTACGGAATCGCCTTAAGGCTCGGGGGCTACGGCCAACGGACGCACCTCGCGGCGCATCCGTTGATTGTCTGGCGACCTCGACGAAGATGATCAGGACAAGGCTACATACCCTTGGACCGATTCCATCGGAATCGCTTCAAGGCTCGGGGGCTACGGCCAACGGATGCACCTCGCGGCGCATCCATTGCAGACGGCTCTCTTTTCTCTCCAGTATCACGCGGTTTTGCTTCCAACCGCAGCAAGCTCGAAGCTCAGCAGATAGCACGACCTCGCCGAGTTGTTGCTCAACCACGTACTACTCGGGGGCTTGTCGGGGATAGACCCCCCAGGGGTGCCCAGAAGGTGGATTGGCCCAACCAGCAAGGGACGGCCCAATTTGAGTGCTATCGGACTGGCTTGTCAGACTGGGTGGCCCACCAGCCGGGAGGTCCACCAGTCGGACAAACCGGATGAGTACGACGGCGCGCGGGGCAAGGAAGAAGACGACGTACCCCGCAAGAAGACCGAAGATCAGGATAAACTAGCCGGAATTCTAGGGAAAGATATCTGTAATCGTTATAGGATCAGATCCTTGTATTCCGGGTAGGTTATGATCTCTGGCCAACTTGTAACTCAAGGCAACCGGACTATATAAGGTGCCTTGGGAGCCCCCTCCAAGACACAACTACAGCCATTCACATCTCGAGACTAGAACCCAGCTACGGAGATCCTTCAGGAACTTCATACACAGCAATACAAACACCCAACACAGGACGTAGGGTATTACGTCATCTCGACGGCCCGAACCTGTTCAATCCTTGCGTCTTGTGTTACCATCGACTTCTGATCCTCGATCTGTCCCTCGACAAATCAACCACGCAGACTACCCTGTGTGGACTGCCGGGTCCATAAATCCGACAGTTGGCGCGCCAGGTAGGGGTTGATCGACGAGATCAATCTACAAGCTCGATGGCATCTACTTCCGCCGTCATCACGCCGGCATCCGCAAAGATATCCATCACTGAGGGGGCATGTTCTTCTTCGGATCCATGGTCTTCACCGCTGGACCTGAGGGGGAGCTCTCCTTCAGTCGTGATGCCACCCCGGAGGAGACAGCGCCGCGACTTGACGCTACGCCAGACGGGATCATCACCATCGCCACTCCGTCGCCAACCATCGCCAACAACTCGGCGATCACGACAGCCAACATCGCTCTCCCGGCACCCGAGGGGAGCACGCTTCCGCCTACACCGCCGACTGCTTCATCCACTTCGCCTCTGCCGCGCAGGGTGCAGCAGACGCCCGAGGGGCGAAGGCGTCGCTGGGCCGCACGCCAACGCCAATTTGAGGCGGACATGGACCACGCCATCGCCTCCATCGGCGAATGTATCGAGCTCGCCGAATCCGCCCGCCAGGACATCACCTCGCCGACACGATTCCCGCTCGGGCTCAGAAACAGCGCACGCGTGTATCAGGAAGCACTCGGCGAACGGCTGAGCGCCGACTACTCCCCAGATGCGATCAGGGCGGTCGACCCCATCACGACCACCCAGATCGGATCTGCTCCGACGTTGCGGCAGCACAACACCCTCGTCCTCAGGATGCGCCGACTCCGCCTGAACAGGAAGCAACTCCAACTTTCCCGCGAGTCACACGTGTCCTCCCTCCAAACAAGAGGATCATGCCTGCCAAGCGGGAGACGTTCATCTCCGACATATCCGCCGATGAGCCGATGGTCCAAGGGGAAGATCAAGCACATCGTGACGCCAGGATCGGACGCAATGATGAGAAGCAACGACGTCGCGACGCGCGACGGGATCGCCGAAACCCCAGGGCCACGCGTAACCTCCACGACGACTTCATCCAAGAAGTCAGCGGTGTGGGCGTCTACGCTACCCCGTCGGCTAATCTCACCGCCGCGCACCTTGAACTGGAAGGGATTCCAGAAACCCCGGAGCTCAACCGGATCAAGACCAGGTTGACCGCCGCTGGGGGCATGATCAATGCCCAAAAAGCTGCCGTTTCATCATCTCGCCACTCCAAGTCGGCCAGTCGTTGTGAAGTTGATCACGACGTGGTCGACCAGCCAGACCTCCGCGAACAACTCCGCAACCGTGACCTCCGCAGGAACCTCGACGACCACCACCGGCGAAGGAACGAGGAGGAGCTCCGACGGTGCGCCGAGTACAATCGCGAACACGGCGCCCCGGGGCTGGACCGCGACACACGCCTACGCCGAAAGCTCGAGGCCAATGAGGCCGCACGTCGCCGCGAATTCGACCGCAAGTATGGACCTCCACTCGGACAAGACAGGCCACCTCAGGCTCGCACTCCTGAAGACTACTCCGCCGATTCGGGACGTGAGGACATGGAGAACCTCAACGACTGCGACGGCTTCCCGGCGTTTACCGCCCGAGTAAGATCTATTCGAATGCCTGCTAACTTCAAACCTATAGGGATTGAAAGATACGACGGGAAGATGGACCCTACGATGTGGCTCCGGACGTACAGCATCGCCGTCCGCGTGGTGAACGGCGACCATGACTCCATGTGCGCCTACTTCCCCGTCGCCATGACCAAGGTGGGGCTGAGCTGGCTCCACAGCCTCGAGCCCAGCTCCATCGACAGCTGGGACACTCTTTGCCGCCAGTTCAAGAGCTACTTCCAGGGCAGCTCCATCCAGCCAGGCACAGCGTGGGATCTGGGCAAGGTGAAGCAGAACCGCGGGGAAAGCCTCCGCGACTACACCGACCGGTACATGGAGAACCGCAACCTGGTTCCCGGCTGCTCTGAGTCCGAGATCATCAACTACTTCCTCGACGGCCTCGCTGACTCCGTCGTCTTCGAGCGCCTCTGCGAGGACATGCCAAAGACCTCCGGCGAGTTCTTTGGGCGGGTGAACAAGATGGCGAACGCCAAGGAGGCCGCTCGCCTCCACTACAATAAGAAAAGAACTCGGGACGACGATCGGCCGCCTCGCCGAGAGGACCGGCCGAAGAAGGAGGATCCGCGCCGCACCCGACCTGAACTGAGCAGGATGGGCGACCGAAAGCGCTCGAGAGACTTCACTGTCGCCACCAAGGATCACGGAGGCCCTTGCCCACGGTCCAACTTCAACGCCGAGTTCGACAAGATGCTCCAAGGGCCCTGTCCTATCCACAAGCAGTCTAAGCACCGCATGATCGACTGCATGGTACTCGCCGACGCTTACAAGAAGAAAGAAGGGAAGCTGCCGCCGCGCGACGACGACAAAGGCGACAAGGGAAAAGGGGCCCCCGCGAACCCCGCTTTCCCGAACGTCGAGTGGCCGGTGAACTTCATCCTCGGAGGACCGCCGCCCATGGATGACAAGCGCAGGGAGAAGGTGCGCGACCGGGAGATATTCTCCTGCTACGCGTCACCGATCCAACCACTCCGCTGGTCCGAGCAGCCGATCACCTTCTCCAGGGAGGACCAGTGGTTCCAGATCTCCGACGTGGGCGAGTACCCCCTGGTGCTTAGCCCGATCGTGAACAACACCCGCCTCACCAAAGTACTCGTCGACGGCGGAAGCGGGCTTAACATCATCTTCGCCCAAACACTGAGGGACATGGGCATCGGCCTCGACGCTCTGACTCCTTCTCTCCACCCATTCTACGGGCTGATCCCGGGCAAGGGCTCCAAACCACTCGGGCAGATAGCTCTGCCCGTCACCTTTGGCGATCAGAGCAACTTCCGGACCGAGTACCTCAACTTCCAGGTCGCCGACTTCACCACTGCCTACCACGCCATACTCGGGAGGCCAGCGCTCGCCAAATTCATGGCGATCCCCAACTACACGTACCTGCTGATGAAGATGCCGGCACCAAACGGCGTCCTCTCCATCCGCAGCGACGTCCACACCGCCAAGGGCTGCGACAAAGAAGGGCTCCGCCTCTGCACCGGCAGCTTCCCTTCTTGCTTCTTGTAGGCATCGGCGAGCCCCATGCAGTCGATCATGTGGTGCTTGGACTGCTTATGTATGGGGCAGGGCCCCTGGAGCATCTTTTTGAACTCGGCGCTGAAGTTGGTCCGTGGGCGTGGGCCTCCGCGATCCATGGCGGCGATGGTGCGATCTCCCGAGCGCTTTCGGTCGCCCATTCTGCTTGGTTCTGGCCGAGTTCGGCGCGGGTCCTCCTTCCTCGGGCGATCTTCTCGGCGAGGCGGATGATCCTCGTCCCGAGTGCTTCTCTTGTTGTAGTGGAGGCGAGTGGCTTCCTTGGCGTTGGCCATGTTGTTCACCCGCCCGAAGAACTCGCCGGAGGTCTTTGGCAGGTCCTCGCAGAGACGCTCAAAGACTACCGAGTCGGCGCGGCCGTCGAGGAAGTAGTGGATGATCTCGGACTCGGAGCAGCCAGGAACCAGGTTCCTGTTCTCCATGTATCTGTCGGTGTAGTCGTGGAGGCTTTCGCTGCGATTCTGCTTCACCTTCCCTAGGTCCCATGCTGTGCCTGGCCGTATGGAGCTGCCCTGGAAGTAGCTTTTGAACTCGCGGCAGAGCGTGTCCCAGCTGTCGATGGAGTTGGGCTCGAGGCTATGAAGCCAGCTCAGCCCCACCTTGGTCATGGCGACTGGGAAGTAACCGCACATGGAGTCGTGGTCGCCGTTCACCGCGCGGATGGCGATGCTGTACGTCCGGAGCCACATCGTCGGGTCTGCTTTCCCATCGTACCTTTCTATGCCTGTAGGTTTAAAGTTAGCAGGCATTCGAATGGGTCTTACTCGGGCGGTAAACGTTGGGAAGCCATCGCAGTCATTGAGGTTTTCGGCGTTCTCGCGCCCCGAATTAGCGGAGAAATCTTCAGGGGTGCGAGCCCGTGGCGGCCTCTGCTGTTCGAGCGGAGGACCGTACTTGCGGTCGAACTCGCGGCGACGTGCGGCCTCATTGGCCTCCAGCTCTCGGCGCAAGCGAGTGTCGCGGTCTAACCCCGGGGCGCCGTGTTCGCGGTTGTACTCGGCGCGCCGTCGGAGCTCTTCCTCGTCCCTTCACCGGTGGCGGTCGTCAAGGTTCCTGCGGAGATCGCGGTTGCGGAGTTGTTCGCGGAGGTCCTGCTGGTCAACTTTCTCGTGGTCTTCACGACGGCTAGCCGACCTGGAGTGGCAAGAGGAAGAGGCGGCGGCCTTTTGGGCATTGATCATGCCCGCAGCTGCGGTCAGCCTGGCCTTGATCCGGTTGAGCTCTGGGGTTTCCGGGATCCTTGCCAGCTCGTGATGGGCGGCGGCGAGGTTAGCTGACGGGGTGGCGTATACGCCTACGCCGCCGACTTCTTGGATGAATTCGTCGTTGAGGTTGCGAGTGGCCCTGGGGTTTCGGCGATCTCGTCGTGCGTTGCGGCGCTGTTGCTTCTCCTCGTTGCGTATGACCCTGGCGTCGCGGTGCGCTTGATCCTCTCCTTGGACGGTTGGTTCGTCGTTGGATATGTCGGAGATGAATGTTTCCCGCTTGGCTGGCACGATCCTCTTGTTCGGGGGGAGGACGCGCGTGACCTGCGGGAAAGCCGGTGATGGTTCCTCTCCAGGCGGAGTCGGCGCATCCTGATGATGTGGAGGTTGCGTTGTCACGACATCCGGGGCAGATTCGATCTGGGTGATCGTGATGGAGTTGGCCGCCTCGCTTGCACCAGGAGAGTAGTCGGTGCTTAGCCGTCCGCCGAGTGCTTCCTGGTACACGCGCCCGCTGTTCCTGAGCCCGAGCGGGAATCGTATCGGTGAGGTGATGTCCTGGCGGGCGGAGTCGGCGAGCTCGATGCAGTCGCCGATGGAGGCGATGGCTCGGTCCATGTCTGCTTCAAACTCGTGCTGGCGTGTGGCCCATCGCCGCCTTCATTTCGCGGGTGTCTCGCGAGCCTTGTGTGGTGGAGGCAGAGCAGACAAAGCAGTCGGCGGTGAAGGCGGAGGAGGGTTCCCCTCGAAAACTGGGAGGACGGCGTCGACCGTCGCGATCGTCGGGTTGTTGGCGATCATTGGTGGCGGAGTGGTGATGGTGACGACCCCGTCCGGAGTAGCTTCGAGTCACGGCGCGCTCTTCTCTGGGGTGGCGTCGTGGCTGAAGGAGAGCTCTCCCTTGGGTCCAGCGGTGAAGACCATGGTTCCGAAGAAGAACATGGCCCCTTCGGCGACGGAGATCTTGGCAGATGCCGGCGTGATGACGGCGGAAGTAGATGCCATCGAGCTTGTAGATTGATCTCATCGATCAGCCTCTACCTGGCGCACCAACTGTCGGATTTATGAGCCTGGCTGTCCACACAGGGTAGCCCACGTGGTTGATTTGTTGAGGGACAGATCAAGGATCACAAGTCGATGGTAACACAAGACGCAAGGAATGAACAGGTTCGGGCCGTCGAGATGACGTAATACCCTACGTCCTGTGTTGGGTGTATGGATTGCTGTGTATGAAGTTCCTGAAGGATCTCCGTAGTTGGGTTCTGTCCTAGGTTGAATGATTGCTCGTCTTTTGCAAGGGGGTCCCAAGGCACCTTCTATAGTCCGGTTGCCTTGAGTTACAAGTCGGCTAGAGATCATAACCTACCCGAAATACAAGGATCTGATCCTATAACGATTACAGATATCTTCCTCTAGAATTCTGGCTAGTTTATCTTGATCCCCGATCTTCTTGTGTGATACGCCTTCTGCTTCCTTGCCGCGCGCGCCATCGTAGTCATCCGGTTCGCCCGACTGGTGGGCCTCCCGAGTGGTGGGCCACCCAATCTGACAAACTGGCCCGATAGCACTCGGATTGGGCCGCCCCCTACTGGTTGGGCCAATTCGCCTTCTGGGTACCCCCAGAGGTCTATCCCTGACACCGAGGGTCGGGGCTCGCCGAGTCCGGAGACCCGTTAACCGGAGTCAAGAGCGCCGAGTCCCCGAGGGTCGGGGCTGGCCGAGTCCGGAGACCCGTTGACCGGAGTCAAGAGCGCCGAGTACCCAAGGGTCGGGGCTAGCCGAGTCCGGAGACCCGTTGACCAGAGTCAAGAGCGCCGAGTCCCCGAGGGTCGGGGCTGGCCGAGTCCGAAGACCCGTTGACCGGAGTCAAGAGCGCCGAGTCCCCGAGGGTCGGGGCTGGCCGAGTCTGGAGACCCGTTGACCGGAGTCAAGAGCGCCGAGTCCCCGAGGGTCGGGGCTGGCCGAGTCCGGAGACCCGTTGACCGGAGTCAAGAGCGCCGAGTCCCCGAGGGTCGGGGCTGGCCGAGTACTGGGGCAAAGAGCCGTTGGCGCATGGAGAGCTGTTGGCCCACAGTTAATGGGACTTCCACGGATTCCGTCCATCAGTTACGGCGCCGTTAGGGTAATTTGAATCGACGGGAGGGGATAAATTGGATCTGTCAACCGGTGACTTTTACCACTGTCATTTCCGAATCTAGAAACATCCCGCGCCTCCGCCGTCGCTTAGCGCCGCCGCAAGAGCAATTCGCCCTCCGCCCGCACACTGCCGCCGTAGTTCAAGCGCCGCCAGCACCGCTACGCGTTCGCATCGTGCCCAAGCTCCATAGCAGGGATGGCGGATTCGAGGGAAGAGATGGGGACGCCAGCGACAGGGGAGGAAGCGCCGCCGGCGACGGAAATGGCGGACGCGGGCGTTGCCACGGGCCGTGGCGATGTTGAAGCGGGGAGGAGGGTGGCGCCCTCCGCGGGCCAATTTGGAACCGTGGAGGATGCCGCCGCCCACGAGGGCGGTGATCCTGATGCGTCGGCAACCGCCGCGGGGGCGGACGCCAAAGGGAAGGCCGTGGCCTTGCCCGAAACGACCCCGGAGCTAACCTCCGTGCCCGGGGGAGTGCCACCACAGGAGCCGGCCTGGGGCCAATCCTCCGTCACCGAGGAGAAACTCCAGGACATGGAGCGCCGAGTTCTCGGGCCACAGGAAATCCTGCAATGGCGGGCCGCCGGGGACGACGCCCGTCCATGGGAGCGCTCGGAGACCGAGATGGCCGTCTTCGCGCCATTCTTCGAGCGGGGGTTTGGATTGCCCACGGGAGACTTCTTTCGGGGGCTGCTGCACTTCTACGGAGTGGAGATGAGTCATTTGAACCCCACCTCCATTCTGTCCGTCTCCGTATTTATTCATCTTTGCGAAGCTTTTATTGGGATCCCGCCACATTTCAGGTTGTGGCGGCGATTGTATCGAATGAAAATCATTGGGGAAGGCTCTGGGAAGGGTCCAGCGAGGATCATCGGAGGGGCTGGGTTTTCCTTGAGGGTCGGCATGTCCAGGAGATATTTTGCACTGGACATGAACGATTCCAACAAAAAACTGGAGACAGGAGTGGTTCTATGTCGCGAACCATCCCCCTGCGCTGCCTGCCCGGACTGGCCACCGGCCGGCAAAGAAGAACTGTTGGGAGTCACAGCCGGAGGGCCAGGAACTTCAGGAGGCCGAGGAGCTGCTCAAGTTGATTGCCGAGCTGAAGGAGCAGAACCTGACTGCGGTGGCCATAATGATCTCCTTCGTCCGGTGATTGACACAGCCAATCAAGGACCGGGTGCATTCTGGGTATGAGTTCTCGGGTGGTAAGGACCCGACCCGGGAGCAAATCCGGACTGTATCTGTCGAGGAGACGTGTGAGAGGATCTCCGGCTTCATGCGCGGGAAGATCTTCAACCAGGGGACACCGGTCCCATTTTCTTTACAAAATCCTCCTCCCGGTTAGTTTCCTACTCACTTGCAAGTTGTGTATTTGGTTGCTGAATTGCTGAATGTCTAACAAACTGTATCATTGCAGACACCGTGCCTCTATCTTGCAGGACCGAGCGACGAAGTACTTCAGCCCGGCACCCCTGCCCGAGGGTGATGTCCGGGTAGAGAAGCTGATGACAGTGGAGGAGTTGTCCCGGGCACCTCAAGTCATGGACGAGGGACAAGCCGCCTGGGAGGTGGCCGACTTCATCCCGGCCCCCCAGGAGGAAGCGGAGGAGGACCCAGTGGCGCGGGTGCTTGGGACTGGCTTGGCGCGACCGACGCGTCAGGTCGTACGCAAGATGACCACGTCACAGAAGGCTCGAGAGGGGTCGACCACGCAGGCCGAGACCGAGGCGCGGAGGAAGAGAAAGGCGGCGGGTGATGCAGAAAGTGGCGCGGATGGGTCCCCTTCGGGGCTTGAGTCGGAGCAGCTCACGCAAGAAGCTGCGAGGGGCCAAGGGGCTGTTCGCCCAACCATCGTTGCGGCCAGACGCGACCCTGCTGCCAAGTCAGACGCCTCTGCAGGTGCTGCGGGGTGTGCAGTTCAAGCGTCCGTGCAAGGGCGGGTAAGTTGCCTTAGCAACCCAGGGTGTTTTCAATGAGCCAGTCTTGAGTTGTTGGGGTCTTCGATGCAGGCTCGGGAGCCAGGTGGGTGCCCAGGTCCTGTTGCGCCCAGGGGCCGGTGGCAAGACGCCGCCGAGTCGACCTGCCGCCGTGGAGGCGGAGTTCGGAACCAGCACTGCTCTGATCGTGCCGGAGCGGGTGCCGGTCAGCATGTCCGGGCCGCTGCGCCCGCCGAGTCCTCCGCACGTTTTGGGGACGGATGCCCCAGTGGACGACCGGCAGGCCGAGGTGCCCAAAGCCGCCGCCGAGGAGGAGGATCTGGAGCACTCTACAAGGGCGGAGCAGGCGAGCCTCCCCCTGTCGGCCCTTGAAGATGATGATGACCAGTTGCTGGGGGAGCAGCTGGATGCTGGCCATGGCGCCCTTTCACCGCCAGTTATTGAGGCCGGTTTGGTCGGGGTCGGAGCCGGGGCGAGCTCAACTATACTGACGCCGGAGCGTGCTTTGGAGCTGGACATCACCGACCATGAGGGCGAGCTCTGGAAGCTACAGAACATGGCTGGCGTGCTGAACCGGGTGGTCCAGGTGTTCTCATTTCACTGTATTGAATCCTGTGAGTTCTGTAGTAGCTGATCGATTACCTTTTTCTGTTACTCAGGGTTTCACAGCTCGATCGGTGAGGGATCTTCGCTTCAAACAGCAGGCCTTGGAAGACCGCCGAGCCTTGGCATGGGTCCACACGGAGCGGGTCCGTGAAGCTGAAGCCGCCAAGGAGTACCTGATGCAAAGGGAGCGGGAGCTCGCCGACCTGCAAAAGACCAACGAGGACCTCATGAATGACATGAAGGTCATGGTCGAGGGTACGTTCTTGTCCCTGTCTTGCATATGCCATTGAATCGAGCCATCTGTGCCCATCAGTATTCCGTTGTAGAGACGAGCAAGAAGGAGGAGGCTCTCCAGGTTAAGGTGGATAAGCTGGCCGGGGCCAAGAAAAAGCTTGAGGACGAGCTGGCCGGAGCCAAGCGAAAGCTGGAGGAAGAGGTGCGGACGCTGAAGGCGGCCAACCTTCATCTGGCGGCCGAATCCGAGCACCTGAAGGAGGCCAACTAGGCACTGAAGGACTCGCATGACCAGGCCATGCATGGTGAGTATCTCTTTGCCAAGTCTTCTGGAGCTTGCGTAAGTTGAAATACTTACTTAGGTCCCTATTGTAGCGCTCCGGGCGGAGTTGATGGATTTGAAGCAGGCGGCCAAATTCAACGCCAACTCTCTGGTGCCTGCCGAGTCGGGCCCTGCGACGTTGACATTGGCGCAGCGGCTCAGGGCCGGCCCCAACCGCGCCGCGCAGTTGATGCAGCAGACTGCTATTGACTTCGGGAGCCGGGTACTGGCTTTGTTCAGAATTCACTTCCCGAAGTAGGAGCTGGCCCCAATCGCCGATGGTATACCCGAGGAGCTTGCCGACGAAGAGTTCGACGGGTTAGTCGACGAGTGTACTCCCTTGGCCAAGGCTGTTGCAAAAGAGCTGGGCCTGTAAAAACAATTATAGGTGTAAACTCTATAGTATTTCAATATATATAAAATTTCAGGTTTATTTGAAGCATTGATGTGCATTGGTGTTTTGTTAGACCCTTTTCCCTACCGACTAGGACCTTGCGTTACCCGACTGGCCACTGCCTTGTGCCGTTTAAGCGCCCTTTTGGACCCGCTGACCACTGCTCACGGAGAGGATGGCTTACCCTACTACACTGCTCAGCGGGGAGGCTTAGGTGTAGGGGGCACGCGGGTTGAGCACGGGGCTCAGGGTTTCACAGTTGGGGACTCGGACCAGCCGGGTTAGCTCAGTAGTCGCCGGGGGGAACATAGGGTTGGGCAAGGACTCGGAAGTCGGAGTAAGCAGGTACTCCCCCAGGTATCATGGTGAAGAGAACGTAGGCTGGGTCGGGCCCAGTCCTCGAGCATCAGCATGGGTGCCGGGTAAGGAGTTAATAACAGGCCATACATCGAGGCAAAGATGCTTTTATAGATATGAGACAAAGAATACATAGCTTTGTTAAATTCTATGGGTAGAACTTGACGAGGTGTTCGATGTTCCACACGTTCGGGACGGGGTCGCCGTTAGCCCACTGGAGGCTATATGTTCCTGGCGAAACAACTTCTTTGACTATGAAGGGGCCCTCCCAGGGGGCGGATAGCTTGTGCTTGTCTTTGGTGGACATGACTCAGCGCAGGGCCAAGTCACCAACGTTGAGGGAGCGTTCTCGGATGTTCTTGTCGTGGTAGCATCTGCTGCTCGTGTCTTGCATGCCGGACCAGTGCAGCAAGTCGATGTTCTTCTAAGCAGTCGATGTCGACCTGGCGGCCGATTTCTGCCTCACCGTCTTCATAGTGCTGGATGCGCGGAGCACCATGGGCGATGTCAGCTGGGAGGACGGCTTCGGAGCCGTACACCAGGAAGAAAGGAGTATATCCCGTTGCTCTGCTCTTCTGGGTTCGTAGGCCCCATATGACATGGGGTACCTCTTTGGCCGGCCGGGGTGCTTGTTGAGTTCATCATACATGGCTTTCTTGAGCGAGTCCTGGACCATGCCATTAGCCCGCTCAACTTGGCCATTGCACCTGGGGTGCACCGTGGAGGAGTAGTAGACGTCGATGCAGTTGTCCTGGCAGAAGTCCCAGAACTCGTGGCTTGTGAACTCGGAGCCAAGGTCAGTCACGATGCGGTTTGGGACCCCAAACCGGTGGGTAAGTTCTTGGATGAACTTGGCAGCTGTGGCCGACTTGGTGTCGGTCACAACCTTGTACTCGATCCACTTGGTGAATTTATCAACCACCACCAAGATGTGCTTGAATCCGCCCGGGGCAGTTTTGAAGGGCCCGACGTTGTCGAGTCCCCATATGGCAAATGGCCAAGATTGGGGGATGGTCCTTAGCGCCTGAGCTGGCAGGTGCTTTTGCTTCTGGAAGAACTGGCAGCCGGTGCAGCAGCGCACCAACTCTCTTGCGTCAGATAGGGCCATTGGCCAGTAGAACCCTACCCTGTAAGCCTTGCCGACTAGGGTGCCGGCTGCCGCGTGGTTGCTGCAAGTGCCCGAGTGGATATCTTGCAGGAGGGTAATACCTTCATCGCGGCGGACACACTTCATGAGTATTCCTGTAGAGGCGGCCTTTCTGTACAGGGCGTCGCCTATAACGACGTAATTTGTTGCTCGCCGAGTTAGCTTCTCGATTTCTTCCTTCGTACCCGATGACCAGTTCTCTGTGAGGAAAGCAATAAAGGGGGCGCGCCAGTCTGCTTCCACCACGAGAACTTCATTGGTCGGCGGGCCACCCGGGGGTGGCTCCAAGTCGGGCACGGGGCTGCCGTCCTCAAGCGTCTTGATGGACGGGGTGCGCAAGTCTTGGACGAAGACGCCGACTGGAACCTGAGCTCTGGTAGATCCTAGCTTGGATAGAACATCGGCGGCGACATTGTCTTCCCGGAGGACATGATGGAACTCGAGCCCATAGAAGTGGGCTTCGAGTTTGTGTACCTCCGCGCAGCACGCGCTCATGGTTTCCTTGGTCGTATCCGAATTCTTATTGACTTGTTCGACGACTAGCTTGGAGTCACCATAGCATATTAGGTGCTTGATGCCCAGCGACACCGCGATCCGGAGACCGTGGATAAGGGCCTCGTATTCGGCCTCGTTGTTGGTGGCCTGGTAGTGTATCTGAAGAGCGTATTTCAGGTTCTTCCCCTCCAGGGAGATGAACAGCACCCCTGCACCGGCTCCCTCAAGGTTGAGGGCACCATCGAAGTACATCTTCCAATGTGTCGGCCGTTCCGCGGGGGTTGGCGTCTGGATTTCCGTCCACTCGGCCACGAAGTCGGCCAATATTTGGGACTTGATGGCCTCCCGTGGCTCGAAGTTTATGGTGTGCTCGCCAAGTTCAACGGACCACTTGACTATGCGGCCATTGGCATCCCTATTGTGGAGGATGGCTCCGAGGGGGAAATTCGAGATGACTCGAATGACGTGTGCCTGGAAATAGTGGCGTAGCTTCCTGGCAGTGATCAGGAGCGCATAGAGCAGCTTCTGAGGATGGGGATACCGGACCTTGGACTCGCTGAGTACTTCGCTGACGAAATATACAGGGCGCTGGACCTTGTATGGGTGGCCTTCTTCTGGTCGCTCGACGACCAGGGCCGTGCTGACCACATGGGTGGTAGCCGAGATGTATAGCAAAAGTTCTTCCCCGGGGGTCGGACCCGTGAGTACCGGGGGTGTAACTAAAAATTCCTTGAGGTCGGCCAGAGCCTTGCTTGCCTCAGGGGTCCACTCGAACTTGTCCGCCTTCTTGAGGATCTTGAAGAACGGAAGCCCCTTCTCGTCGAGCTTGCTGATGAACCGGCTCAGGGCCGCCATCATCCCAGTAAGCTTCATGATGTCTTTTTTGCACGTTGGTTCTTTGAGATTGCGTATGGCGTCCAGCTTGACTGGGTTTGCCTCGATGCCACGTTGGCTGACCAGGAAGCCCAGGAGCTTTCCTGATGGCACCCTGAATACGCACTTCGTGGGGTTAAGCTTCCATCTGAAGCGGCGCAAGTTGTTGAAGGTTTCCTGGAGGTCGGCGATTAGGGAGTCGGCGTTGTATGTCTTGACAACGACGTCATCCACGTAAGCCTCCACGTTGCGGCCGATTTGGCTCTGCAGGCAACCTTGGATGGCCTTCTGTTACGTGGCACCGGCGTTCTTCAACTCGAATGTCATTGTCTTGTAGCAGTAAATGCCGTGCGGGGTGATGAACGCTGTCTTGTCCTGGTCGGACGTCTTTAGGGCTATCTGATGATAACCCGAGTAGCAGTCGAGAAAGCACAGGAGCACGCAGCCTGACGTAGAGTCGACGACTTGATCAATTCGCGGGAGAGGGAAGGGGTCTTTAGGGCAGTAACGGTTGAGATCCGTGTAATCAATGCACATTCTCCATTCATCAGATTGCTTCTTTACAAGTACAGGATTTGCAAGCCACTCGGGGTATTTGCATTCTCTAATGAAACCGGCAGCTAGGAGCTTATTCAGTTCTACCCTAATGGCCTCCTTGCGATCTTGAGCGAATCGGCGTAGCTTCTGTTTGGCGGGCTTTGCGTTTTTGCTCAATTCCAAGGAGTGCTCAGCCTTCTCCCTCGGAACACCCGGCATGTCTGATAGCTTCCATGTGAAGATGTCCCAGTTGTCCCGAAGGAAGGAGGTGAGCGCGTCTTCCTATTTAGGAGTGAGCCCTGGCCCTATGAGGGCCGTCTTGGATGGGTCGTCGAGCCCCAAGCTTATTGCTTTGGGGGCGTCTGTAGGTGCCAGCGCCGTGGGCTGCTGCTTCTGCTCTGGGAGTACGGGCTCTCCGATAGCCGCATTGGGAGCTTCTTCTGCCAGCAGGGTAGCGTTGCTGAGTTGATGGGACAACTCGGCTATCTTGATGGCTTCCCCGTCGCACTCGAAGGAGGTTTTGATGTCTCTACGGATGGAGAGGACGCCATTGGGCGCTGGAATCTTCAGAACCAGGTAGGTGTGGTTCGGAATGGCCATGAACCGGGCCAGCATGGGCCTGCCAAAGATGGCGTGGTAAGAGCTCCTGAAGTCGGCTACCTCGAAGTATAGGAACTCCGTGCGGTAGTCGTTGGCCGTGCCGAATGTGACCGATAGAGCGACTCTTCCTATCGGGTAGGAAGCTTTTCCCGGCATAATGCCGAAGAACGTATCTTCAGCGCTCAGGAGCCAGCTGTAATCGAACCCCATGCTGTTGAGGGTGCTGGTGAAGATGATGTTGAGGGCGCTCCCACCGTCAATCAGGACCTTGGAGAGAAGGACCCTGTCGACGACCGGAGCCACGACGAGAGGGTAGGACCCTGGCTCGAGGAGGTATACCCAGTGGTCATCACGGCTGAAGGAGATAGGCGTTTCTGACCACTGGAGGTATTCCACCGGCTTGGTGGAGACCATCTTAACCTCACGATTGTGGAGCTTTTCCTTGCGTTGATCGGGGAAGGCGCCGGGCCGGCCGAATTACGTTGACCTAGCGGTCAGCGTGCTGGAAGTCGCCATAGACCTGTCTGGGGCCTTCTGGTGGTGGTAGTCGGCGTTCGTCGTCTTGGCGGCGTTGATCGTCTTTGCGAGCTGGAGCATCGCGGTCACGTTCGGCGCGTCTGTAGTCGTCCCGGCGGTCGCGATCTTCTTTGCGGCGGTAGTCATCCCGCCGGTCTCCGTTGTAGCCGTCGCGGCGGTAGTTGTTGTAGCGTCTGCCATTGTTGTTGAAGCGCTGTTTCTTGGTTGGCGGGAGGACGCCGAGTTCTTTGAGCAGCGCATGACAATCACGGAGATTGTGCTTTGCATCTTTGTGGAAGGGGCACTGATAATTCAGTGTATCATGAAACTCCTCGGCAAGGAACCTGGATTCCTGCCGGTTTTCTTCTTCTGTTACGACTACAAGGGGCTCGGGGCCTGTCTTGCGCCCACGTATCGGCTCGTGACGCTTTGAGCTTTCAACCCGGTCATCATCTTCCGGGCGCTTCTGCTTGTTCTTAAACTGGGCCTGCTCAGCTTGATCGGCCCGAACCTCTAAGTTGACCACCTCCATCAGGTCAGAGACCGTGACAAGGTTGGTTCTGAACAGCGTGCGGAATAGCTGGTTGTCGATAAGGCCGCGTCGGAACGCGTCGATGACATCCTAGTCCTTGACCTCGGCGATCTTGTTCCGGTTGTCAAAGAAATGGTCAGAGTAGTCTCAGAGACTATCGCCCTTCTTCTGCTTGATGTTATCCAGATCGAATCTGGTGCCTGGTCGAGTGTAGCTCGCCTGGTAATTTTTGGTGAAAGCATGGCAGAGATCTGTCCAACTGTCGATGGTGTTCCGGGGAACACCCTCAAGCCATAGGAGCGCTTCCTTGCCCAACATAACGGGGAAGTAGGCGGCGGCTTGGTCATTGGTCCCGTGGGCGGCTTTGACCGCCGTGTGGTACGTCTTGAGCCAGAGCTTGGGGTCAGAGCGACCGTCAAACTTCTCCACGAGGGCTGGCTTGAACGACTCGGGCTAGCGGATGGCACGGAGTCGGGCGGAGAAGGCGGCGAAGCCGTCGAAGTCGTCCTCATCATCACTGTGGTGATCGCGGCGAGGAGGTCAGATCTGGTCGGCGCGGGGCCGGACGTCATCACGCCTATGGCGGCGATTGTCCCGCGGGGGGCCGTATCTTGCATCATATTGCTCACGCTCTATGAGCTCGTTAACCACGCGGCGCTCGTTTTCCTCTGCTCGAGTCATCTCCTGCTTCACCAACCGGCTGGCGGTCGGGTCGGCCGTATTCCCTGTCGTACCGTTCGCGACGCTCGAGCTCGGCCGCGTCGCGTTCTCGGTGGCGAGCATCGAGGTCGGCGCGGATGTCGCGGGCGCACGCCCTAATGCGATCATGGAGATCGTCGGGTTGGTGATGTTGTTGGCGCCGTTCGCACCGCTCCTGGTATCGTTCACGGCGCTGGTCCGCGTTGCGCGGGTTGCACCGTTCTTCTTCTTCGTCTTCGTGGTGGTTCTGGGCCACCTCTTCTTCTACGACGGGTAATGGGGGGTTCCTCTGGTGAGGGCGATCCCGATCTGATCTGCTATGAGCAGAGCGGCGACTTGCAGAGCGAGTCAAGTTTGATCGCCCAGACCAGGATCTGGCGCGATATGATCGCTTGATCTGCTCTTGGGCTGCTTCCAACTGAGCTCGGGCCCGCTGCACCTCTGGGGTGTCGGGCATGTGACCCAGTTCGGCGAAAGCGGCGGCGACATTGGCCTGGGGCGTGCGGAACGGTACCCGGGCGAATGCACCATCGAGGTTCTGGGGTGCGACTCCGTGGGGACCCCGCGGTGGGAGTTGTCGTCTTTGTGGAGCCCCAGGGGGAATCTCTCCGGCTGGTACAGCGGCTGCAGGTACACCAGCGGCTGCGGCGGCCGCAGGATCGCCGGGAGCTGCTGCGGGTGCGAGGTTTTCGGCCGCTGCTGGGGGCAGGGCGGCTTCTTCGGCGCATCGTCAGGCTCGGCCATGGTTTCGCTCTTGTCGGTGATCCCTGGCCAAGTCAGTTTCACTATCCTGAGTTACGGAATCCTCAGAAACGAAGACTTCACGCCCCGGAGGCGTGGCGTAGCTTGAGTCATTGCTCGAGTCGGCCGGGGCCGGCAAGAGCACGCTAGTGGCGACCTGGAACTCGCCGCAATCCAGAGACTGGGCAGGCTGGGGTGGGATCTCAGACCAGATCTGAGACATGTCCTCTCGGGCCTGGGCCGAGTAGATTGCCGAGGCGTTGCGGAACCCTAGCGGAAGCGCTTTGCGGGGTCGGCGCAGGGCCTCCTCCGACATGTAGATGCATTCAGCGATGGTGTCCTGGACACGATCCAACCCGGCGAGGAGCTCATCTGGGGGAGGAATTCTTCGGCGAGTGGCCAGGCCCAGAGCCTGGTCGTTGATGGAGATCGCATCGAGCCGCTGCTGGAGCGGAGCGATGACTGCCGAGGAGATCGGCGACGAAGTCAGCGCAGAGCTAGTCGGCGTAGGAGCTTCGGGCGTCACGGTGGAGCCAGAGGCGGCGGAGTGGACTTCAGCAAAGAAACTGATGCCCTCGAGATGCGTAGCGCAGTCGTTGATGGAGTCGGGAAAGACGACGGAGCGACAATCTGCCATCGAGCTAGCTTTATTGCCCGGCGATCACCCCTACCTGGCGCGCCAACTGTCGGATCTATTGACCGGCAGTCCACCCGGGGGTACCCAGATGGTTGATTTGTAGGCAAAGAGAGATCGCTGGACTAGGGAGCTCGAGGTAACACAGGGACACAGGGATTATACAGGTTCGGGCTACCCGGAGGTATAATACCCTACGTCCTGTGCTCGGGGTCTTGTATTGATTTGCTCGGCGGGTTCCGGGGAACAGCGGCGAGCTCTTGGTTACAATGCGTGGAGGTGAGATTGAATGATCTAAGGGGGTCGACCTAGGCCGCCTTATATAGGCTAGCGGCCTAGGGTTTACAAGTCGGTTATCTCTAATCGTATCCGGCTCTGACTAGAAAACTAATCTGAGTCGGTTGCCATTTAATCTCCATGATCTCCGGGTGGGATCCGAGGATATCACCGAATGCCTTGCGGGCTAAGTCTTCTGCAATCTTATCCATCAAGCCGAGGATCCTCGTGGGCCGGCCTGGGATCGGCCCACCTCCTTGTCAGATATGGGACCAGGCCGACTGGCTACCCGGTCGGTAGTGGGCCCAGGGGTACCCATATCCCACACTATGGGAACATTAGGTAGTCCTGAACATTTATGTGTGCATACATACTATGTTTTGCATAAAGTGTCCAGGTTGGATACGCTCTGAGACAGATTATCCCAATCTATCTGAGTCTTTAATCCTGCAAATCCTTGCTAAATAGTAATACTAACTCAGCAACTCGACTAGTTTTTTTCTTGTAGTTGCGTACGTCTCGCGCAATGGAAGAAGAAGCGAAATCCTGTGAGTCTGAGCCCCCACGATGGCTAATCCTGGACCGCTGCGTCCACCGCAGCAGCCGTGACGTACAGGACGAGGACGATGTCACGGCCTCGACAACTTCCTACACCTGCACCGGCAGGCCCATCCGCGCCTCCCTCCGGCTCGCCGGCTCCCCCGCGGTGTCCCGCCTGTTCCTCCACTGGCCAGACCGGCGGGAATTCCTCGGCATGCGGGAGCCGTACGTGATCGCCGCCCACCGCCACTCCATCCTCTTCAAGGCCAAAATCCCCCTGGAGGACGACATGACCCGCGACGACACCTTCTACTTCCCCGTCGACTTGTTCGTCTACTCGGCCTTCTCGTCGCCGCCGTCCCTCCATCGTCTCCCCCCTTGCTTCACCGGTGGCATCAGCGCCCCAGAGGAGGACAGGTTCTTCAGGCCGTACCGGAACAGACAGCAGAGGCCAATGCATGGATCATACATGGGCGTCCTGTGCCACGGCGGCGGCAACGGCGAGTTCACGGTGGTGGATCTCACAACCTTTACCTTCCCGGAGGCCGAGCTCTGCCTGCTGCACCACCATGGCTCGAGGAAGAAGGAGGAGCACAGTGCAGTGCAATGGAGGGTTCAGAAGGTGCGGTTCACGATGGAGCCGGACGTCTATTATTCATGGAGGACCGACGCCGTCGTCCCCGTCGACGGCCGTTTCTTGTGTTGGGTCGACTATTACCAGGGAATTCAGATCGTCGACGTCCTCCTTGCCAATGACGAGAGCAGGCAAGATCAGCTGCAGTTCAGTTACATCCCCCTGCCCGAGGAGGCTTTGCGATCTCGCCGACAATACCCCGAAGGAGACTGCCATGAGCCATCTAGGTGTGTTTGCGTCACTGCCACGGGCATGATCAAGCTCGTCTGTATCACCAATAATGGTGGACCTGGTAGATTATCGCGCCGTTCTGCTTTCACGGTAACATCATGGACATTGTTTGACATGCACCAAGGGTGGAGTTGGCACAAGGATGGCACCATGGAGGCCGGCGAGTTCTTCGGCCTTTACGGTGAACGGGGTCTTCCACGGGTAAAGCCGAGTTACCCTCTGGTAAGCTTGTTGGTTCATGTTGATGCAGTCTGCTTCCTGTTGAAGGAGGAGGACCGCGACACTTTCTGGATCATTGAAGTCGACATGACTGCGATCGAGCGCACGGTATATCAAAGAGGAAGAGGAAGAAGCAGGAGGATGCTCCACTAACATGCTCCGCAGGAACTTCTTTGATGGTCACTCCTTTATCCCCAGCGAGATCTCCACTTACTTTGGGCTAGCTAGCTAGGATACCATCAAAGGTATTGTAGTTTATTTTACCAACTAAATTTATGTATCTGATGCTCAACTATAGTGGACTGCTAACAGTATGATGCAAGGCCAGTAGTGTATTTTCTTTGCTTCCGGTTAAATTTTTTTGGGCACAATAATTGTGACATTTTATCAATAAATACATTGTTTACTAGAATATGTCTGGATTCTTCGATCCTCAAGAGAAACTGGATAAGCTCAACGCTAAATCCATGGGTGCGCCGCTACGCGGCGAACCGATTACTATTTCATGTTGAATTGCTATTGAGTAATTTCGCTGCTAATCTTCTGTTATTCACCAACAAGACAACTGAAAACGTAGCGAAAGTTCCAAGGTCAAACACGCTTAAGTAGCTCTGTTACCATTTGCTGTGACTGTCCAAGCTACTAATAATCTGACGACGTACTATATCACCAACGCCAAGATGACTTACTTTTTGCAGACGAGCATCGACCCAAGATGGCTTACTTGTGGTCTAAAGTGAACATGTATAACTTTTATTTTCTTAGGACCAAACTCTTTGGCAGAAATTAATGAGATTTGGAAAAAAAAAAGGAATTAGCAGTTGCCTAGACTTGGACAGGAAAAGCCACAGCTCAACTGTTTGGAGCATGCATGTGAAGTTTGTTAGCTGCTAGAAAGCACATGATATATAATTATGTAGTATCCCTGTCTAAGGTCCTGTCCCTTGTGCAAAGTCATCGACTTATGGTCATAATAAACATATAGATAGCTAAACTAACGCGCAATGTACATCATGGTACCAAAAAGTTCATGCAAGTGGTCAAGGAGTTTATTATCCACATATGGATGGTGGTCTAATAATCCACGTATTGCTAATAATCAATAAAGTGTTCACATCTTTTTTGTTTTTTTTCTTTTCATTATTTGACTGCGCATCCCATTATATGCAAATGTCAGGAGTGTTTTCAAGACTTTGTGCCACCTCTACGTAATACCTGGGAAATAAAAAAACTGCATTTACAAAAAAAAACATGTAAAAAGGTAGGCGAATTGAAGGAATTATTGTCCTTGGCCTATGAATAAATTAAGAAAATTCCTATTAAATCTCAAAGGCCGATGCGTCTCCTCTGCAATCTACTCCATCCTAAGCATCATCATGTATTGGAGAATGGAAGAGCGGGTTTCTGGATCCCTTTGTGTTTGTGGTCCTGCACCTAGAGAAGACGAATAAGGTTTTTGGCAAGCACTCCATACGACCAGGGGCGGAGCTAGGTCTCGTGCCGCAGCCTTGCTGGGCGTGCTGCAGCACGGGCCTGGCCAGTCCATCCAATGTAAATCTATTTAGGATTTAGACCAAAACTGTAGTGTTTAGTACAATTTTAGTGAAGTCCAATACATGTTCACTGGTTTAGCCTGGGCTGAAGGGCCTTTCTGGCTCTGCCCCTGCACGCGACTGCTCAAAGCCTTCACCACGGCTCGTTGTCCATCCAAGGCAGTCGTCTTGTGGCATACCATTGTCTTCAACGCCAGCTACTACGATCCATCCGCAACACTGTCTTCATCCTATTTGCACAGCTTATCATATCTTATCTGCAACCGTTCGATGTGTGCCCTGCCCTGTTCTTTGATCATCAAGTTTTTTGAGGTCATGGTTATGCTGTTCATGATAACTAGCACATTAGAGTTTCGCATGCTAGTGTATGTGCTTTTCATGTGTTATATCTGAAATTTAATACTATTTTTGTCTAATTATTTAACATGAATAATTTGGAACGAAGGAAAAAATTAAAGGACTTCACTACATGGAGGGGGCTCTCCCGATAATGATCCGTCGAGACCCCCTTGATCCCATCGCCCTTATCCACTCGCGGGTCACGGCTCAGGCTCTGCCCTGCGATGCCGTCGCGCCCCGCCGCCCTCCACCTCGCCGGCATCGCCTCCGACGCCGGCGAGGGCCACCCTCACCTAGCCCCCCCTCTCTCCCCCTCCCCCTTCCCTTCCTCCTAGTTCCTCTCCGTCGTTGTCGAATTCCTCTTCTCCGGCTTCTTCTTCATCTCCGGTGAGTGCCCCTGCCCCGCCCTCCTGCACCGTATCCGGCAGCTTCCGCTGCCAGATCCACCTTCACTGGCCGCCACCAGCTAACCTGGCTTCGCCAGGATGGCACCGTGGCGCCCCCGCCCCGCCCTCCTGCACCGTCTCCGGCAGCTTTCGCCGCTGGNAACCTAAACCCTAACCCTAACCCCGCCACCTCCACCGCCGCCCGTGGCCAGCGGCGACCCGCCGCCGACCACCACTCGATGACCTCCCACCCGTGCATGCTCAGTGGTCACCTTCTCTGCTCATGTTACTTTGTTCTATCTTTCTTTTGTTTGATGTTACTTTCTCTCTGGTGTGCATAGAAGTAACTAAAGGGGTCTCCATGTAAGCTTAAATGGAGAGGACTCTCTGTTTAGTTTTTAGGAAAATTAAAATAGAATTGCACACGAAACTAAACGCTTCAATGGGCATCAATGCATGGTTGCACTCTAGCAATTTCGCTTAATGAAAAATATGCCACGCGCATTATCGAGAAAGAACTGCAAATACAAATTAATTAGGCAATTAGCGTGTGTGTGGGCATCGCATCAGCCGGCGTGTGGAAGCTGACGATCGTCATATACACGGTGGATTACACGCCTGGATCTTACGTAAGGAAAACCATGTGGCACTGCGTAAGCAAAGTAGCTATATAAATTGTGGAAAAAACACAGAAACCTGCTGCTGACCTTGACCCGATCGAAGTCAACAATGGCATCCATGCATGATCACTATATATAAGCACCTGCACTCGCTTACCATCACAAGTTCACAACATTCGATAGCTCGCTTGCTTGTCTGTGCGCACGCAAGTGTTAATATTGATCAAGCTAAGGCTTAACAGCTTCCTGATTATACTATCAAGGTGGGTGGTTATTCGTGAACCATGGACGTCGTCGCCACAGCAAGAAACTCGCCGGCGGACAGCACGAACCACCGCCTCCTGCTGCTGCTCTCGCTGTCGCTATCGCCGGCGAGCAAGGTGATCGCCAAGGGCCACGGCAGGCGGCAGCTGGCCGACGGCGCCGCGTTCCGGTGCCGCACCTGCGGGCGCAGCTTCTCTACATTCCAGGCGCTGGGCGGCCACCGCACCAGCCACAAGCGGCCGCGTGTACGCGCCGACGGCCTCGACCTCCTGCTCGGCGCGCGCCCCGGCAAAGGCAACGCGACGGACGTCCACCGGTGCCACGCCTGCGGCATGGTGTTCCCTACGGGGCAGGCGCTCGGCGGACACATGCGGCGGCACAGGGCGTCGTTCGAGGTCGCCGCGCTGGAGGAGACGACGATGCCCACGACGACGGTGTCTGGGATGTCGGAAGACCGCGATGACGAGAATGACGCAAGCCACTTGTCGAGTACTTTAATCCAGTTCATATGAGTGATGATTGCTCAGTGTCAGCAGATTCGGTTTAGAGTAGTGGTCGATTCATTGGCGTATGCATAAACGCGTCCAAGTTCCTTTTTTCCAATAAATTGTCACTGCGACGACTAGTATTCCGATTTAAAAATATAAATATTTGTTTGAGATACTAAATAAGTAAATCGTCACCGTGGTACTTAAAATATACAGATCAGCAACTTAGTACAGTCGCTTGGAGTGCAATGGCACGGTGAAGACGGCTAGAGATTGAGCTGAGCCAAGGAGTGGGAAGGGGTCTGGCGTAGACCTTTCACTGGAGAGGGTAAATATATATATACTATCCAATCCTCACTCTCCTCATTCTCACCCATATCCAATGGATAATTCCTTTTGTACTAGATACTATACATATCTAGTGGATAAATAGTTTTCTCCCCATACCTTACCCTCCCCACTTCTAATGGATAAGCAATTTTTGTCCATACCCTCTCTATTTGAGGTGGGTGTCGATTTGGGTATCAATTATGGATACCCAACAACAGGTCCAGTCCTGCGTCTCATTCGGATCCGGTGTGAGGCAGAGGATGCGGCAATGGAGGAGCGGCACTAGGAAACCCACCCATGGTCGAAGAGGCTAGAGGCTCGAGGATGCAGAGGCGAGTTGGGAGAAGACAATGCCGGGAAGTGATTTTAGTTCTTCAACCCCGTGAATATGACGCAGGGAAACGTCTCATGTTGTGGAAAGTTTTTTTTTGAATCACACTTCCCTATTCTATGGGGCAGCCAAACAAGTCATCAGACTAAAATGTCATTCCAACTGGGTCCAATTCTGAGGAACCAAACATGCTCTAATAATACATTTTTAAAATCTTTTTGATGGTACATGTAGTCATATCTATCCGCGTATGATATGGATGCAAAAGGCTGGGGGCATGCCCCTCCTAAAACCTAAACCCATACAAACATAGCTCATTGGTAATTGATAGCAAAAATTAATCATAAATGTGCACACTATGTGAGTAATAAAATGATGTTGTGTGTTGTTAAGCTCCCTGTTTATGTACACGCTGTGTGCATACAGTATATATTTTCAGGCACCTTATTCGTTCCAATGAACTCATGATCAGCTACACAAGTTCTCATTTGTATAAGTAACGATGCACATATAATTTCATTTTGGTGGTGCCTTGCATATGATCCTTGTGGATCTCGTGTACTATGTCGTGTAAAAAACGAGGCGTATATTCTCAGCACTGGCTAAGGTTCTAGGAAAGACAATCCGCAATGTTTTCTGTTAGATCCACGATATCTTTCAGTGGGTTGTAGTAGCTGAGGCATTTTTTCCTTTATGGGCAAGCTAAGGAATTGTTCGATTGGTGAACACCATTACAAACATAGGCGTGTACTGACCCATATGAATACACACATGCAAACTACCCCTTGTGAGCACGCACATCCTGTTTTTCTGCCTCAAGAGTACTATTTCCAGTTACTTTGCAAATATGAATACTTTCTTTTTGTTCCTTCGAAGAGAATGGCGGGAAACAGCTTTGGACATGCATTTCACACATCCAAGAGTCTATCTAAGGCATATGCCCCTCCGTTTTTTTATTAATATAAGAGGTTCATGAAAAGCTAATAATAATTTTAAAAACAGAGGAAGCATACTTAGTAGTGGCTAGTTGTTGCTCCAACAATGCGATCGACAGTTCTTTTTTATTGGTACTAGCTAGCGAGCAAGGCAGGTGAATTTCCATGAAACTTCAGAGATGTATGTGTGTCACTGAACGGGAGCATATATACTTGGCAAGCAAGTTCTGAGCAGCTTCCTCTGTACTGATAGCTGATAGATGATGCTTGATTCCACGATTAATTCAGGACAAGCACGGGATAAGGATGTGCGTAGGAACATAGATTAACTTTATTTGTTCCGTTCCACAAGACCACGTACGTACGACTAGCAGCTAGCAGGTCCTAATAATTTTATTACTAGCAAAAGGTTCTACATATATAGTTGTACTATCCTCTTGCCTTATCCTAACTTGTTTCAGAGGTAATAAGTCTGGATTTGAACATCTAGTAGCTTGGGCATGAACAGGTCAAAGACGTGTGCTGCTAGCCCCTCCTGTCCAGTATAGTGTTCATGTCATTTTCTAAGTCGTAGCTAGCATGGATGATAAGATATACACAGGGAATCGAAGCTACACAGACCAGTACTTGGTCAGTAAGCTGCTCTTGTGTATGTATATATCGAGAATAAACACAACTTGGTCACCAAGTAATAACATTACTAAATCAGGGATCATCACTATAACTTAATTGGCAAGGTAGCATGTACATGTGGAAATACCTTATTCGTAATTAATATAGTAAGTAGAGGCAAAAAGAAAGAAACTGACGACAAAGGGTGACACTAGCTACATATATCTATCTTGTGTTGCCGGTGCTGGTACGACGTAAGCTAGCTAGTGGAGACTTACGTGGAGGTGGAGCGATCGAGCCATATATGAACACGGCTTGCACTTACCGTCTAGTGTAAACTGAACATATTCGTTCTCCAATTAATATCACTTGGATCTATCATTTCCCTGTCCCATTCGCACACAGCGACGTTCAAGTAACTGCCTGCCTTCCTATATAAGTATATCCACCACCTGAAGAATATCATCGCCCGATAATCCAGCAACCTCAAGAAAAGAATGAAGCGTGCAAGAGATGACACCGTCGCCATGGGAGCTGACGGAGAAGAAGGGGACCACGACGACGACATCGTCCTGCTGCTCTCCCTGTCGTGTGGGTCAGCATCCACGAGCACCTGCAGCAGCGAGGAAGAAGCCGCAGCTGCACGCACGGCTCCGCCGCCTCCGCTCCGTCGCCGGCGTGGTGGGATGGAACCGGCGCCGTTCGAGTGCCGCACATGCGGGCGGCAGTTCGCGACGTTCCAGGCGCTGGGCGGCCACCGGACAAGCCATCTCAGGCGTCCGGCGACCAAGCTCCGGCCGAAGGCCGTGGCGGCGGTCCACGCGTGCGCCACGTGTGGGCTGGGCTTCTCGACGGGCCAGGCCCTAGGAGGCCACATGCGGAGGCACCGCCGGGCTGCTACAAGTGACGAGGAGGAGGATTGTCGCTATGTGGGCCTTACACAGACCATCATCATGCATGAAAGGCCCAGTACTAATTCGGCCTCCTTGCAGCTTCTCAACCTCTTTGTGTAGTGTGAAGCTTTGGTGCCGGCCGGCTTGCGCGAAATAAGGCGACACTTGGTGCATGCCGCGATCGAATTAAGCCCTTCCTGGAGTGTGGAGACCAGTGGCAGGCCAGAAAGCAAGCAGGCGCGTCGGCGTGCAAAACAAGACTCCTCACAGCTCATCTCTCTTCACCTTCTTCACTACTGTATATAACATATATATATGTATATGTTATATATATATAACGGTCTCCTAAATATTACTGCTCGATCGCGTTCAATTCTCAGCTGAATCAAGAACGATCCAAGCAGCTAGCAGCAAGCCAGCAACGACACTAATAGTTTCCTTTCCGACATGCATCCGGTGGCCCGCCTTTTCCCGCTCCTCGCCGTCGTCGCCGTCGGGGTCGCCTCGCTCGGCGGCGCCAGGGCAGATAGTAGTGACGTCGTGATACTTGCCAACTACACCTGCTCGGCCACGAGAAACTACACCGACGACAGCCCGTACGGCAGGAACCTCGCCGACCTCCTCTCCACGCTGTCGCGCCCGGCGACCGTCGACAACTGGTGGTTCAGCAGCCGGACCGTCTGAAAAAGTTCGATGGTCCTAAATTAGGTTTTCTAAAACTTTAACCTATCACTTGTCTCTAATTGCACAAAATGAAATTAAGACATGCTATCTAGATGTGCAACTAAGGTTTCTATTGGAGGTCGAAATTGGCACCAGGTCCATCTGGCTGGATGAACCGGTTGTACCGGATTCCTAAACCGGTGGAACCGGATTTACCTCTGTAGCTGGTCCAGCATCAGAAACCGGTGGAACCGAATTTGTAAACCGGTAGAACCGGTTTTCCCCAAGTCCTGGTAGGATTGGACTCTTTATTAGATTTCGAGTTGTAACAGGGCTTTCCTTGCGGGGCAAGACCTCCCCACCCTATAAATATAAAGGGTTTCGGCCGATTGAGGGTTAATCCAATAGATCAATCAATATTACCTTTATTTTACGTCTCTTTCAAACCTAAACTTTTCCAAACCCTAATTGTTGTTCGTACTTCGTCTCTACGGCGTTGACGGTGTTCTGAGTGGCCTGCCGACCTCAGAACAATCCTAGACGCGCTAGCCCTAACGGGGTCCCTCCCGGGCTGGTGATTCTAGGAACGACGCAGTGTGCCCTAGAAAATCCGGTGGAACAGGATTCCAATGCGGGGAAGCTACTGGTGACCGATCCGTTGCGGATCCGCGCGAGCTAGCGCACTTCGGTGTGTTGACCAGAAAAAGGCATCCAAAAGAGTTTTTCAACTTAGAACCAATCCTATCAAGATACCACTCTAGAAAAGGTAAAGACATACAAGTTGCAAATATGAAATGCGGAAGCTCAAAGGAGGGTTAGAGAGATGCAAACTCGGCACGTCGATTTATTCCGTGGTTCGGTTCACATCTACTCCACGTTGGAGCTCCACAAAGGATGTGCTCCCAGTCACCAAGTTTTGCTTCCCAGTCAAGGTCTTGAGCTTGCCACCGAGGCTCCTCAAGGAGGATGATGAGCAAATCACTAAGACGACGCTCTCATCAACCTACTCTTTCGGAGATTTTGACGCCGTTTTCACTGCGGAACTTCTCCACCAAGGAGGGGGTCTCCTCGTCCCCGCACAAAGCCATCGTCGCCGCTCCACACCAAGCCGAAGGGTTGAAGACTTTCCAGTGAGTCACTAAGACTCCAAGGCACTGGCACACCAAGATTACAAGGGTGGTTCACTCAAAAACCAAGCCCAAGGCACTAAACCTTGCTATCTCTCTCACTAGGCGTATCCTAGCTCTCTCACTTACTAAGGATGATCAAATGTCACATAAAGGGAGGCTTGGATATCTTGTGGTTGTGTATCAACTTCATCTGGACTCCAGCAACTCGAATGGTCCGAATGAGAATGGTATATATAGCCCAAAGGGTTGGACTAGCCGTTGCTCCAAAGTTGCACAGAAACTGTGAGCACCGTATAATACACCGTGCAACATTCCCCTATCAGCGTACTATACGCCGTATAGCTTTTCCAACGGTCATTTCACTTTTCTAACGGTCTAATATGCCATATTATACGCCGTTCATACAAAAGAAACACCAGATAATATGTGGTACCATGGTTTTCCTCGGTTTTCCTCGGAGCCCTGAAATTCTGCACGCCGTATTATACTCTGTAGTACAGTGTACATTTCACCATACTTTTTGTGTAGAGATGGTTTTCCTCGGAGTTCTGTGGTTCTACACGTCGTATTATCCTCCGTTATGGCGGATTATACTACGTATAGAAAATCCGATCTTCGTATTTTAGCCATAACTTTCTGCTTCGAACTCCGATTTGGATGATCTTGTACTTCATGGAAAGCTTATGAAATTCTCTACAAGAGTCTGCTATCATCCACTCATTTCGAGCAAGTTTTCATGCCGTAACATACGCCGTACCATATGGTGCTCTTATCGGCGTATCTTGCTCCGTGTAGAAATCAGGGTCTTTGTATTTTGGCCATAACTTTCTGCTCTGGACTCTGATTATGATGATCTTGGATATTATGGAAAGCTTGTTAAATTATCTACATGATTGTATAGAAAACTCTCACATTTGATCTTCTGATAATTAATGGGTCAAATCCAATTCATCCCTCTGTTTGACCCGACCTCAATAATTTCTTTCTTGTTATTACTATGACTTGGATGCAATAAATTTTAATCATCATTGGGACCTAAAATGCTACGAATAGCACTAAACAAACTTGTTAGTTTCAATGACTATATTGTCATTCAATCACCAAAATCACAATATAATGGCACATGGGGCCATTATCCTTACAATCTCCTCCTTTTTGGTGATTGATGACAACACAATCAAAGCAAGTATGAAATTTGTGAAAATTGATCATGTTGAATCACTTACTCTTGCTTGGATGTTTACCACCTCACTCATTGAAATAGGGAGCCAACTTCCTTACAATCTCCCCATGTAATTTGAAGTAGCACCGTGGGTGTGGCCTCCCCCTAAGTCCAATATCTCCTTCATGACTTCTCCCCCTACATGTATTCTCCCCCTTTCTCTTACCTCTCCCCCTTTCTAATGAGGTCTTCACACATTTTCTTTGCTTTGATCCAAACTTCTCTCTCTTTGGAATCAAATCACCTAAAAGGACCTATCAAAAACATTATAGCTCATAGAGTGGATTAGTTGCCTAGGGAGTTAGTCAAATATCACTTGAAGTATGATGTCAAATGAGGAAAATGAGTGATACTGAACCATATGGAAATGTATGAGCACATAGCCTATGAACTTAGATATTAAGATCACAAACTCAATAGGGCATGGCTCAATATGCATGAAAGCACCAAATTTTCTATAATCATACACATAGAGTGGTAGGATCACATTGTGAGTGAAACACATACTCTAAGTATGATATAACACGATACAAGGAGACAATAAGAATAAGCTTGATAAACAAGTTAGTCTCCAAAATCACAATCCATAGGATAAACTCCCCCCAGATGTATGCATTTAGTGTTTGAATTACTAGCAAAGGTATGCACATTGTTTTGAACAACAATTGCGAAGCTAAGCCTATAGCTTGTGCTCATGGTACTCAAATCATACAGTGTGAAGTTCATGTACCATGAAAATAACCAAGTGTAGAAAACCTACCGAAACTTAGCAAACCATGTAAATTGCTCATGGGTTAGAGTGCATGGCATAAGCAATTTACCATAAGATAGCAACACTAGATATTGCAAAAGATACCACATGAAATAAAAAACACATGAACGGTAGCACATGCAAATCTAGTAAGGTAAATATGCAAAGAATTTGAATTGCATTACCATTACCTCATTTACCTTTCTGTAGGAGATTTGGGCAAATGATGTCCAATCTTGTAAGCTTGGCTACTTGATGTGATCTCCTCTTCTTCTTGTGAGCCAAGCCTCCAAATCCTCCGAAGCCGATTCTTGGGTTTCAAGTATCTTTTGGAATCCAAACCTTTTAGGGCCCCTTCATGTTGGTGATTACCTCCTTGGGCACCCAAATGGATCGGTTCCATCCCCACTCTTTCATCTTGGGCTTCCCAACCGCGCTTGCAACAACCTTGCCATTAGTATTCTTTTTAAGGACATAGGTGTTGGATTTTACCTTGTTCTTGCGGTTAGGCTTGGTGTAGATGAGGGAACTCTTGATGATGGTCTTGGCCTTCTTCTTCTCAACCTTGGGTGTCTCCTTGACTAGAGGGCATTGATAGAACTTGTGGCCTTCTTCATGGCACTTGAAGCAAGTCACAGTTGCTCTCTTTTCAAGCTTGTTCACCATGTCATCACGGTTATCTTGAGAAGGTTGGACATTGCTTTCGGTGCTCTTGCCCTTCAATTTTGCCAAGCTCCGCCTTAGCGTCCCCACTTCTTGTTTGAGCTCTTCATTCTCCTTGACAATGAGATCATCTTGTGTGTCTATGTCACAATTCTCAAAGTATTTCTCATAGCAAGGGGGTGAGCGAGATTCATCAATCAAATCAATACAAGAAGTAGATGCATCAACCTTGGAGATAGGAGTAACACAAGGAATAGCTTGCTCCAAGTTCAACAAAGAGTCCTTAGATTGATTGTTAAATCTTTCAATTTTGAGATCTTCATGCTCCTTGCTAAGCAATTGGAATTTGCATAACAACTTTTCATAGTTTGTAATAAGGAGTTCATTAAGTTCATTGAGAGCCTTAATATCATTGGTTTGTTTCTTAAGGGCTTTTTGTTACTTATAGATCAAGGAGAGAAGCTTAGTATGAGATTCATCATCTGAGTCATCGGAGTCATCACTTACATCGCTTTCCATACCTTTGGTCGTTAGTCATAAGTGTGATGAAGAGGATGAGCTCTTGTTGTTGAGTGTGTCATCACTCACCCACTCTCCGAATGTGGTGAAGGCTTTATGCTTGGGCTCCTTCTCCTTCTTCTTCTTCTTCTTCTCATATTTGATCTTCTTGACCATCATGTATTGGTGATGCCGTCCATCCTTGATGTGGACCATGTACCCCATCCAGTTGATCTTCTCCATGCTCTTGATCAACTTCTTGACTTGTTTGTTGAGCTTGGGGGTCATCACCTCTTGTTCATCATCACTTGAGGAGGTTTGCTCTTCTTCTTCTTCTTCTTCACTTGAGCTCTCCTCTTTCTTTTTGTTCTTCTTCTTCTTCTCTTGGTTGCTCGCAAGAGCAATGCTTGGAGCTGGTGAAGAAGATCTTGGTGTAGGCTTGGATTTGATATCCATGCGTAGCTCATGTGGCATCACCTTGTTGAGGACTTGATTTGGCGTCAAATTCTCAATGTCTTTGTCAAAGAGAATTGCCCTCAACAAATCATCGTCCGGTTTGCGAAGCTTGTGGATCAACAATCGGGAGATGCTCTTGTGATCAAGTTTGTTGACACCTAAAGAATTTATCTCATTCACAAGCATTGTTAGACATGAGTACATGGCTTATGCATCCTCATGCTCAAGTTGCTTAAAACTATCAAGCCTATTTTTGAGAACATGGTATTTTTCATTGGCCACGTCCTTCATGCCTTCATGGTTCTTAACAATAGTCTTTCATAGTTCATTTGCACTTTTGCATGCGAACACACGATTGAAAATTCTATCACTAAGGGAAGACAATAAAATGCTCCTAGCAATAGAATCAAATTTCTCTTCAACTTTGGTAGCATTTTTCTTACCTTCACTAGTTTTCTTTCCATCAAGCCAATTTGCTTGAAGGAAAGCTTGCATGAGCACTTTCCATTTTTGAAAGCACGTGCCATCAAAACGTGGAGATAAAACTAGGTTATCCATCCCTTCCCCAATGAGCTAACTCACTAGGCGGTGAAGCCAAACTGATTCAATGAGCTGGTTTCACAATTTGTCAATTGAATAGGCGATTCTTTGTGAAAGATGTGAGTTCCGGCTCTGATATCAATTGAAGGAAATCGATGCTCGTGATAGCCTAAGAGGGGGAGGGGGTGAATTAGGCTTTTTAAAACCTTAACCTATCATTTGCCTCTAATTGCACAAAATGAAACTAAGACATGCTATTTAGATGTGCAACTAAGGTTTCTTCTAGTGTTTGCACCCACCTAAAACAATTTTGCAACCTAGAACCAATCCTATAAAAATACTACTCTAGAAAAGGTAAAGACACATAAGTTGCAAATATAAAATGCAAAAGCTCAAAGGAGGGTTAGAGAGATGCAAACTCGGCACGTCGATTTATCCTGTGGTTCGGCTCACGCCTACTCCACATTGGAGCTCCACAAAAGATGTGCTCCCGATCGCCAAGTATTGCTTCCCGGTTAAGGCCTTGAGCTTGCCACCGAGGCACCTCAGGAAAGATGATGAGCAATTCACTAAGACTATGCTCTCATCAACCTACTCTTCCAGAGATCTTGACTTTTCACTACGGAGCTTCTCAACCAAAGAGGGGGTCTCCTCGTCCCCCGCACAAAGCCGTCGTCGCCACTCCACACCAAGCCGGAGGGTCGAAGAGTTACTGGTGAGTCAATAAGACTCCAAGGCACCGGCACACTAAGATTACAAGGGTGGTTCACTCAAGAACCAAGCACAAGGCACTAAACCTTGCTATCTCTCTCACTAGGCCTATCCTAGCTCTCTCACTCACTAAGGAGGATCAATGTCGCACAAAGGCTGGCTTGGATGTCTTGTGGTTGTGTATCAACTTCATCTGGACTCCAGCAACTCGAAATGGACAAATGGAGGTGGTATATATAGCCCAAAGGGTTAGACTAGCCGTTGCTCCAAAGTTGCACAGAAACTGTGAACGCCGTATAATACGCCGTGCAACTTTCCCCCATCAGTGTACTATATGCCGTATAGCTTTTCCAATGGTCATTTCACTTTTCTAACGGTCTGAGACGCCATATTATATGCCGTTCATACAAAAGTAACACCAGATAATACGTCGTACCATGGTTTTTCCTCAGATCCCTAAAATTCTACACACCGTACCTTTTGTGCAGAGACAGTTTTCATCGGAGCCCTGAAATTCTACAAGTCGTATTATACTCCATAGTATAATGTACATTTCACCGTACCTTTTGTGCAGAGATGGTTTTCCTTGGAGTTCTGTGGTTCTACACGTCGTTTTATCCTCCATTATGGCGGATTATACTCCATATAGAAAATCTGGTCTTCGTATTTTGGGCATAACTTTCTGCTTCAAACTCCGATTTGGATGATCTTGTATTTCATGAAAAGCTTATGAAATTCTCTACAAGATTCTGCTATCGGCCACTCATTTTGAGCAAGTTTTCATGCCATAACATATGCCATACTATACGGCGCTCTTATCGGCGTATCTTGCTCCGTGTAGAAATCAGGGTCTACGTATTTTGGCCATAACTTTCTGCTCCGGACTCCGATTATGATGATCTTGGACATTATGGAAAGCTTGTTAAATTATCTACATGGTTGTTCATAAAACCCTCACATTTGATCTTAAGATAATTAATGGGCCAAATCCAATTCATCCTCTGTTTGACCCAGCCTTAATAATTTCTTTCTTGTTATTACTATGACTTGGATGCAATAACTTTTAATCATCATTGGGACCTAAAATCCCATGAATAGCACTAAACAAACTTGTTAGTCTCAATGACTATATTGTCATTCAATCACCAATATCATAATATAATGGCACATAGGGCCATTATCCTTACACCGTCGGCGCCACAGCCGACCAGGCGTCCGGCCTCGTCATGTGCTTCGCCAACTCCGACGCGAAGCAGTGCTAGAGCTGCCTCACCACCGTGAGCTCCGAGATCTGGTTCTTCATGTCCATGTGGGACCAGAGCCGGAATGTGAGCTTCCTCAGCACCGGCGGGTGCATCATCTGGTACGCGAACGTGCCCTCGTTCGGCTCCACCGCGGCTTCTGGCGCCGAGCTTATCCTTCGCTGCACCAGCGCCTTCGACACCGACGCCATGAAGGAGGCGCAGAGGGGCCTGCTGAGCCAGCTCATGGAGAGGGCCAGCGGCAATGCCCTGCGGTTCGCCGCTGGGAGCCAGGGATACAAGGACGCCATCCTAGGCATGTGGCAGGTGATGTACGGGATGGCGTAGTGCACCAAGGAGCTGCCGCCGAGTGAGTGCACTGGCTGCCTCGTAGACCTCCTAGCCATGATGTACAGGGACGTGAGCATCACCAACAGCTCGAAAGCCTCTGTCATGGTGTTTAGCTGTACCTCAAGTACCAGATGAACCAACCGATCCACATTGCCGGAATGGCTCTGCCGCCGGCGGCACCGCCTGCCCAGCCTGCAACAGGTCGTCAAAACGCATATTGCCGGCGGCCTGGTTAATGACTATATATATACTAGCTGCTGAATTATAAATTTGCATGTGTATGCTTATCTCTTTAATTTTCTTTAATCATTCAGGGTCTGCACCTCCTCTGCCGGTCGGCAAGACACCGCTGATGATCGCCGCTCTGGCTGTGGCGGGCCGCGTCGTCACGCTCTTCTGTGTTGGTGTTTAATCTTATCGTGTGTTTTATGTATGATTGTAATAACCTCCATAGTGTTCTGATGTTGAAGTTGATGGAGAGAGGAAAGGACCAGGGTATTACTGAGTTGTAATATGCATTTCTCTTGTTGTGACTAGTAACATTAGATGTTGTAGATTTGTACTTGATCTTGTTGGTTGTTTCAGATGAGAACTTTTTCATAATACATGTTGCATTGGTTCATTCCAAGTGTTGTGATTGACACTATCAAATATTGTGGTAGTTCTGTTAGTTGTTGGGGAAGAAATTCTGGTAGATGCAAGTTGACTATCTCCAACAATGACACCCACAATACAAGACTCATTCCACGTTTGGGTATCGCTACAGGCAAAGGGTTCAAGACCCATTTTTTGTCTTCTCCAACAATAATACTCAAAAGAGAACCTTTTCTGCAAATGGGTTTTCAGGAGAGAGAATACTTAGATTTAGATTCTGCCTCTGCTGGCACCCCAAACGGTCTCCATGTATAGGTACTCTATTGGAGACTAAAACAGTATGGTCAGAGACCTATTTTGGGTTTGGGAGCCCTTATGGGTCACCTGTTGGAGACAATCTTAGGTTACTCAATTTGTTGAAATAGAATATGTTGTAATTGTTGGTGAACTTGCTTCAATCATCCACAGGAGACATAACACCCATAGCTAGTTCATGGCACAAGACCTGAGATCTAGGCAGGGCTTGTTCTGCTTTTCAAGTTGAACAACTGTTAGACACGAGGTGAACTATGTGGCACTCTTTTGCACTTGGAAACCCACAATTGATAATCAATCTTATACCTGCTGGTTTACTTAGCTATTACCCTGATTGGTTGAGGAAGATAGCTAAAAGGGACGGTAATCCTGCCATGACATGAATGAAAGTTGTTTTAAGTCTTGGCTTTTTCAATGTGGAACCATGCATATGTGATGTTTCTTTAGTTCATTTTAGATGCTGCGATGAGATTTTCAAGATCTTATTTTGCCCAGTCATGCCTATCTATGTGTAGAGGTGTGCGTATGCTACGTAGTTGTTGATGCCAACTAAGGACACCAAACACTAAACGTGAACTGTAAGGGCACAGATCAGTTGTAGCTTTTTTCTTAGAGTATTCTCCCAAGGTCTATCAACCCGTGGAACTTGTAGAATCAAGTCAAAGGGATTTGTATTGATCAATGGAATAAGTTAAATAGCAAAGGGATTTGAAGTTGATGGGGAAGAAATGGGCAGGGTATTACTATGTTGCAATATGTATTTATCTTTATGGTGACTGGTAATATTAGATGTTGTAGACTTATGATTATAGTTGATCTTGTTGGTTGTTTCAGATGAGGGTTTTATTTTCAAAATGCATGTTGCATTAGTTCATTCCAATTGTTGTCATTGACACTATAAAATATTGTAGTAGTGTTATTGATTTTTGGAGAAGAAATTCTAAGTAAATGTTGGTTTTATTATGGCATCTAGAGTGTATAAGGTCTCAAGATATATAAAGGTGAGTCCTGTACAACATAGGAACTTATAGTCTAGTTTATAAGACCTTGATGGGTTTGAAGATGGGACCCATATACCTAAATAAATAAAAAAAACAGAATAAAAAGCTACATTCGGCTCTCCTATAGCGCTTCCTCCTCTCCTTCACACGTAGTGGGCCTCCCCATCATGCTTTTTAAATGGCTATGGCCGGCTCTCGACCCTAAGGATGCGTCCTAACCTTTTTAGCCTTAGAATCCGCTTAAGACCTACAACTATTGTGTATCAGGTCACTCCTAAGGATCTAAGACCCCTCCGCTCTATTCTCCACACTACAGGCGCCCTTGGCGTACTCAATGTGTTGAGATAAATGTTTTTTAATGTTGCAATTGTTGATCAACTTGCTTCAATCATTCACAGGAGATGGATTTCCCATAGTAAGTTTGTGGTTTGTGGAACGAGACCCGAGATCTATGCAGGGCTTTTAATTTCTTCTCTTCAAGTTGTAATTGTTAGCGCGAGGCAAACTGTGCGGGGCACCATTGCTGAGAAAAATGAGACCAACAATAACCTTAACCTTTACAAGGAAATAAAAGCCAGATTTATGTTATTAGCTTTGTTTGCTTTCTCAAGCTGGACAATAGGCCTCGAAACCATGGATTTACCATGTGATTAACGAGAAAATCACAAAGGTGGATTCAAATCCCAATCCAGCTCTGTGGGAGAAACTAGGTGGTGGAGTTTTAACCCCCGCGGGTCAATGGAGAAAAGATAGGAGTCTAATAAAGCACAAAAAAGAAATATCGAAGGTCAGTCATGAAGCCATCAAGGAGAGTGTGACCCGGACGCGTTCTATGGTATGATCTTATGAGTAGGAAAGCAAATAGCACTTCAAGACCTTGTAAATATACATGTTTTCTCTCAAATTTTTTACATGGGTCACAAAGGGTATGCCAGGTGTACTATCGATCCATCCCCATGTGTTGTCAGGAACTTTGTCCAGCCAAGCTCACATCAGTATTGTACTATTGTTCACAGTAAACAATGGAAACTTTAATTAATTCCCACCATCACTCGATAGATCCGTCTTTAGTGCTTCGAATTGATCGAGTTCCACAATTGATATCCCCTTGCTACATGGGACTATGAGCCTACAGAATTTTATGTTCAGAAATTAGAAAAGAATTAAATCAAGGTACTAGAGATGCAAAAGACAGATAGCTTCTCAGTGCAACAACAATTGATTTTGTGCATTAACTATATGTAGTTCATTATAGACCACTTAATTACTTGACAAATCTAAACTCCCCTGCAATATGGCTGTAAACATAAATGAGCAGTGTAATGATTTATTAGGCTAGTAAAGTATAGGATTATTTCAACTGTAATTTCTTTACCGGTAAATCCACACTATATACATTGTTGCTGGCTAGACATGCTTGATTACCTATTTATGATAAAATAGAATCAACATTAATAAAGAAAAAACATTACCTTGCAAAGTCAGTGGCAGTGAACACCAAGCCTCGAAGCGGAAGGTCGGTAAGTTCAACAACTTTCTCAACCCTATGCAATAGGGAGACCACAGTTAGGTTTATCAATCATGGACACATAACAGAAGTAGGCCGGGGTACACCGAATTTGCCCTCAATTTTTTACACTTTTGTACGACACAATGCTTTCCCTAGTTTTTGAATTTTAGTATGCCGTTTACCACTGTTTCCAACAACCGCTTTCTTGTGCAGCTATATTTTCCAATTTATAAATAAAATAAATGGACCCAAAAGAAATCCCATGCATCCATCCATTTACTCAATTTTCTACCACTCAAAGGACCATTCAAGGGACCCAAAAGAAAATCTCATACCCATGTTGCACTCTAGGTAATTCCAGTTACCCCTCCATCCCATATGATTAAACAATTATGGACCATTCAAGTGCGGTTATGTCCTCAAAATTTTGTCACTCTAGCTTAGACCATTTCCAGTGAGAAGTTTTATTTCAACATTTCCAAAGTGTTGCATCATCTAAGTATATATTTGAGATGATGGATAAAATATATATAATCGATCTCACACACTGGTACCTGAAGTTCTTTACGTCCCACAAATGAATACGCTTGTCTCTCGTCAAGGTAGCTAATATGGGAAGCGTCGGGTGGCAAGCTGCGTCGAGAAGCCACTGGTTGCTCGCACCAAGTTGGTGAACCACTTCCAGTGTCTGCAAATCCCGTATCTGCATGATATGTTCAAAGATGGAAAAGTAGCATTATTAGTCACTAAAAATGCTGAAAGTTCATGTTTAGTCTCCCTAGGGACCGTAGATGCTGCGCGTCATTGCCCAGCTCTTGTCTCCCCTACTAGCAGTAGTAATCAGGAAGTGCTGATCACTGTCGGTGTAGAAGCAGCAAGCTCCGGTCGATCTCTCCTGCAATGTGGCGACTGGATGCGTGTTTCGAGCATCCCAGACCTGCAAAATCCATTGTTTTCACGGTGCTAATAATACAACACCATAAAATATATAATTGAAATAGAGATAAACAGGCCAACCTTTACGTCCCCATCCATGGAAACACTAGCAAAAATGTTGGTGTTCATAGGGCTAAACGTGAGATGGGACACCCCGCTGCTGTTCTCATCGAATTCCCGAGTGCATCTCCAGCCCTGGCCCCAGTACCAAAGCTTGGTCGAAGCGAGGGTAACCGTAGACGATGTGAGCAGGAACGAGTCTGATGGCTGAACAACCAACGAGGATACAGGATGGCCACTGTGAGCATCGAACTCCACAACCTTGGCCTGGGTAGCGTAAGCATAGACATGGACCCACCCGTCAGCATCCCCAGCTGCGAACCATTTCTCTCGAGCCATAAATTTGGCAGACCTAACAGAGACACATTCACCATCTGCTTTGGTGACGTGGAACACCATCACATTTTCCTGCCGGACAAGGAGCTCTAGACTGATAAGCACAGAGGATGATCTATATAGCTATATATGCATAGATACAAACATACAGGTACTCCCTCCACTCTAAATAATATGGTCATTTTAGTTTTGTCTTAAGTCAATCGTCTCTAGCTGTGACCAAATTTATAGAAAAAAGAATAGATTAATTCCATAGTACTGGTATCTTTTCTCTACAAAATTATATACATATTGCATGGTGAACTTAACGAAACTAATTTGATGTTGTAGGTATTGGTATCTTTTCTCTACAAACTTGGTCCAATCTGAAAAATTTGAGTTGGGACAAAGCTAAAGTGATAAATTATGTAGAACTGAGGGATCACAGAGAGTGATGCATAGAATAATACTAGAAGGCAGTGATCAATACACACCTGTGTCTCATAGTTCCAAATGGAGACCAGCCCTTTCTTATGATGACCTACTAAGATCCTGTGTGTGACGATCAACAAAGAAATTATAACAGTGCTCGAGAATTATATTAGATGATGCATGGGAGTGTGTGCATATAAAGTTGGGTGCTCATGATCCAGCTAGAGTGCTCATGTACCATGTCTCAGTTGGGTGCACATCCATGCCAGAGGCTTCACCAAACATGAACGTTGATATGAACTGGCCAATGCAAGTAGGTTAAATAAAAATTACACATCAATAATATACATATATCTAGCGAAACGAACTCACCTTGTGGTCCGTGTGATGAATCACTGCTGCCGGATCGTCGTCGTCAGAGGCGGTGGCAATAAGCGTCAGGGTCTCCCGGTGCACCCGGCCCCCCAACACCTCCATTTTTTTCAGGACTTCGTCACCCTGCATGTTGAGCATTCTACAAACGTACAGCCTCAAGGAATCGACACGTTCCCTGGACCCGATGGCGACCATCTTGTCCTCGACTGTTTGCAGCAGTGCCTTCCAGTTTCCGGGGCTGAAGTAGGACTTGAGCTTCTTAAGGCCCTCTGTCGACTCCATGACCACCATCACCACGTCGACTATCCTCAGCATGTATTTGTTCACGTGTGGCATGCTCTCGATGAACGACTTGAGCATCTCCAGGCGCTCCTTGGACCCCATGACGGCCATCACCACCTCCAGTGTGCCCTTCTTGGTTGCCTGTTTCCGTTTCCTGATCATGTCCATTGGCAGCAGTTTGCGCTGCTTCTCCATGGTTATACCCACGGCCAGAGTGCTCCGTGGCTCTATCATCTGGAAAACCGGGCCACGCAAAGGCTTGTGCTCCAATAAAACTGGCAAACTGCTATGGTCAGTGGGCGTGATCCAACACCAACGTAGTGGTCTGTTCTATTGGTCAGGCTCACTGGGCATTCGATCTCGATGCTCTTGTTGCTTTGCTCCAAGGGGAAACACAGCTCCAGCGGCTGGATGTCCAACAGCTTGCTTCTCTCAGACAGCCCCAGGGAGGGTACCTGCAGCTTAATTATATAAGCCATGGGAGCGAAGGATCGGACTAAATTGAATATTCAAAACAAAAAAAAATCCAAAATAAATAAATATGAGTGAACTTACTTGTGTTGCCAAGGTAGCTATGTCGTTTTCAACGAAACCAATTGTGCGCTCCATTTCATCAAGCCTCTTAATTATCTGAGTCGTATCCGGTCTCTCCTTTTCGTCATAGCTACTGCACTCTTTGCCTATTTCAATGCATAATCTTACTTGGTCCAACCATGTTGTGTCTCCCTGTGATGTTTCGATCCTAGTCTTCCAATTTTCAACCACCTAAAAATTGGTAATCTTGTCTATCAGAGACATGGAACGCTACTATTATTGTGCAAAAGGATATAGATATTAGATTAACACTAGAAATTGTTTGAATAGGAAGGCATGCACATCAGGAGAAAATGCTATATGTCTGTAACTGCAATTATATATGTTACTAGTTTTGTGTATCTAATTTCCCTGTTTTCCTTTACATTGTTCACTCTGACTTGATCCATGCACCAAAAACAACATATTCAAATATTTACAATAAATGGATATGTGCTTTCCCCTACTGCCGATCACCTACTCCATATACCATCATTTGTGATATCCCCTATCTCCGAACAGGATTTTGTTCTTAATTACCTGCTTAATGTCAGGACATCTCTTCTTTCCAGTCAATATCTCTATAATTATAATACCAAGACTGTATATGTCTGACTTAAATTTGATTGTTCCATCAATGTACTCCGGTGCCATATATCCCCTGCATTGAAAAAGTTATGTTCCGAGTGACTTAAGAGCAAAATAAACTAACCTAACATAATTCACACCCGGCAAAAAAAAGTTGTGCTTGATGTTTAGATAGCTTACAAGGTTCCAGGCATTGGTTCTTCAGTTGTAAACCGGGACTGATTTTTACCAAAGAACATTGCAAGACCAAAATCAGCTATCTTGGGCACCCTGTATTCATCCAGCAGTATATTTTCAGGTTTTAGATCTGCATGAACCATTTTGTTCTGGTGAAGATAATCTAAACCGTCGCAGATTCCCTTAATTATATGATAGCGCGCCCTCCATTCAAGTCCTTCAGATGCATCTGCAATGAACATATTTATTCATTTCCTTTTTGGAGTAGTATTAGAATATTCTAAACTCGTATCATTCCGATGCTACTTCATCCATCGGAACCAAGGAGATAGGGATGAAATGAGTGTCTAATATACACGAAGGTGAATAGTTGTTGGAATTCTAGAATTTTGCAGAACAGGCATGTGACTATGAGGTCTAACTTTAAATTAGCTTGTAATTTAAATGAAAATACATACTTCAAATATAAATGTTTGTGTGTGTCATGAAAATATTTTTCATAATGAATACAATAGCACCCAGTCCTTCACTTTAGTCCTATCTTATTGTTTAAATATTGATGTTCAAAGTTGAAATGTTTTAATGACCGGTGGTTTCCTTGCAATATCTGCTCTTGCTGCGACAGGAAGTGGTTCTACCTAAAATACATTTTGAAAGTTTACAGACCTAGATGACACCTCGAGACAAGTTCGAGGACCGCTCATTTAGTTTACTCTAATAAGACCCCACAGCTCTCGCCTGAACAGCAAGGCGATGTGGACAGCTATTCTCCTATCTACTAATCTTGATCACCTGGTAAGGTTGGTCTTTGCCTAGATCCATGCTATGGTTGGTCTGGCTGGCATATTATTAGGACATAAACAGTATCTCCCTCAATAATCAACAACACAGGAGTTGGAGCTTGCCTTTTCCATGACGAATTGAAAGATACGATAGAAAGAAATATACCGCGGATATGCTTACGAAGGTTCCCTTCTGGTAAGTACTCAAAACAAAGCAATCTTTGTCGTTCCTCTGCCATTATGATGTTCCCTTCATAATTCCGCAATTCTGTTTGTGTGTCACTGCAATAACCTAGTAATCGTACTATATTTTTATGCTTCAGCATCACCATGTTACAAACTTCTGTATTGAAATTCGTATCATCCATGACAACATTTCTCAGCTTCTTCACAGCGATTGTCCCATTCTTAAGTAGTCCCTGTATAACAAAAAAGTTGCATCTGTCAGCATGAACTTTCTCTCTCTCTCTCTCTCATGATAGAGAGAGAAAGTGTGTGAGTGTCTGTGTGTGTGAGAGAGAGAGAGATAGAGTTGCGGTGAAGACTATATATGGGCTGTTTAGAGGTACTCTACCTTGTAAACAGTCGCAAACCCACCGCTTCCAATTTGCTGATCATCAGAGAAATTCTTGGTGATTTCTTTCAGAAGTGATAATGGCAGCTTTGTCGGATCCATACTTGTAGTACATAGCATCTTCTCCAAGCGAGCGCGTGCACTGGCTTCGAATTCCATTTGTATGTAATCTCGTATATATTGCTGTATCAATCAAACAAGAGACAAATAATTAATCGTGTGCAGTGGCTGATTGTAAGTAATTAGACAAGAATATTAATTATCTGCAGATCGAGCTGATCTAATCTCTAGATGATTGGGGCGACCGTCCAGCATAATCACCAGAACAGCAAACGGGTTTGACAAGTGGTGGTACGTAGTACCTCAAATAAAAACGTTTTGAAATATGGAATTTCCTTCTTCTTTACCCGGCAACGTTGCTTGAAATTCTCCACAGGGCTATCATACCCCCAGTGGATAGCCTTTTTTTGGATCTAGAAAACCATCTACCACAAGGCAGCATATGCTATGCATGATGGAACAAGGGGACTTACAAATTATGTATGTATGTAGGCCTCGATATGGAGAGAGCAGCTAGCAGTGGCACAATATAATCCAAGGAACCAGCAACTAACCTGCAGGATGTGGAGAACGAAAGCAGGACGGGTTCGCCTTGGTCCTTGGCGCTGTGACCAGATGAGAATGAGACGACTAATGTCGCAGCAGCTCGAATGGTCTTTGGCGAGGAGGAGACTACGTTGAGCTGCATTTAGATTAACTACGGCTGCGGCTACTCCTCCGAAAGCTAGAGCTAGCGAAGATTTTTTTAAACGGCGGCAGCATGATTTGGTCCTTTCTTTCCATTCTTTAATTTTCCCCACGACCACGAAAGACGGGCTTTGTCCTAACAAAAGATTCCATATATTACGACGGCACTCACACGTTTTTCTATTGGGGGTGGGGGGAACCAATATATATATATATATATATATATATATATATATATATATGCAATTAATCTGTTGTTTAATCTCTGGTGATGCATGCCTAACTCGGTCTGTTGTTTAATCTCTGCTGATGCATGCATGCTATCCGATTGGCAAAACTTTACGGTATTTCTAAATTACAAAGAGGTGAGAGGTGACACCAATCCAACTGGATCAGCATTTCGTCAATAGTACGAGCGAGCTAGTGCGATGCCGTGCGGCCGGCTATCCAGCGGCTGCTTTTGGCTGTGCTCTCGCCTAGTCTTAAACTACTACGTGCATACTAAATTACAAGGAGAAGAAACTAAACCTTGTTATCTTGTTCGTGTAGCAGGTGGACACACACCTTTTTTTTTCTTTGATGCCACTGAAAAAGCAAAAACTGATTATTATAAACTAAAGAGTGAGTCGTCGTCAGTGGTCGTTCACTATCTCTATACACATATTGTCGTATCCCTATGTTTTCCTAGGTAATAGTATATATTGGTTAGTAGTTTACATTAATTTTGTCTAGATCGGCTTCTTTCCCCTTTGTTGCCGCCTCTATTAGTTCTCGGCCATCGTCACTGTTGGAGCCTTTGGTGCACTCAACGGCCGCTGCCAAGAGGACAATTGAACCCCCAACACAATTAGTCAAGTACTTGAATCTCAAACTTACGGCTAAAATCAGGAGGTACATTATCTATCGTTCCGTCCGACTAAAGGGTTCAGATACTAAATTCAATGTAAGTTAGAGAGATATTGTTACCATTTCATGCTTTAGATAGAGTTCCTCACAATAGGCCCATGTGTTGTTACGAGCGAAGGTGATATGTCCATATAGGCCCATGTGTTGTTACGAGCGAAGATGATATGGCCATATGTATATATTATCAAAGTATAACTCTTAGTGTGAATATTTAATCTCCTTAGGACAACAAAGTTTAATGAACCTGAACAGAGTCTCAGCTTGCATTGTTAATGAACCTGAACAGAAGTCTAAACTTGCATTGTTTGGGAGGAAGGGACACCCTCTGCATCCTAGAAGGGAAGGCTGTGGAGAAGCTAGTTCATTGTTCAAATCATAGTAACAAGAAGGTAGATGAAGCTGCTTTGGCAGCTCCCAGACCCTACTCGAGGATAAAATGGAGATCGCAGTGAGGACCGAGCTTGGCTCGGTTGGTTAGCTCCGGGTGGTTTGGAGCGACCGCTCACGGGTTCGATCTCTGGGATCGACTCTCCGTGTGCCTCACCGGGAATTTTTCCCTATGTTGTTGTTTCCTTGCAGCCTCTCACGCGTGGAGCCACAAAGGGACTGCGATGTGCCCATCGCCTACAGAGCCATGGATGGACCCGCTGATCTCACGAAGGATGCGATCTGGTCTTAGTGTAGTTGTAGGTTTGTTTGTGTACGCGTGATGTGCGTGTGGCGTGCGTGGATAGAGTTGGTGTGAGTTGTACATGATGAGCAGATACTACAGCTGTACCCAGACGAGAGGCTTCAAAAAAAAAATGGAGATCGCAGAAGGTGTTTTGGTCCTCCATAGGAGAGGGCAGTTTGTATGTATGCCTCGATATGGAGAGAGCAGCAGTGACACAATATAATCCAAGGAATCAACAGCTAACCTGCAACTGCAAGATGTGGAGAACGAACGCAGGACGACCGGGTTCGCCTTGGTCTTTGGCGCTGTGACCAAATGAGATGACTAATGTTGTAAGCCTGCAGCAGCTCGAATGGAGACTAATGAGACGACTAACGTTGAGCTGCAGATCTGGCGACGGAAACCGTGCAGAGATTAACTATGGCGGCGGCTACTCTCCCAAAGCTAGCAAAGATTTTTTTTGAACGGCGGCAGCATGAGTTGGTCCTTTCTTTCCATTCTTTTCCCCCCAAAAGACGGGCCTTGTCCTAACAAAAGATTCCATATAGTAACACGTTTTTCTTTTGGGGTGGGGGTTGGGGCCTGGGGGGAACCAATATACTGTATATTAGTGTGTGTGTGTGTGTGTGTGTGTGTGTGTGTGTGTGTGTGTGTGTGTGTGTGTGCAATATTCAGCCAGCTCCTCGCTGATGATAGCTCCAACTGGATCAATCAGAACAGACGGTGGATTATATTAATTACGGATGATGGATTATATTATACACTGATGAGCAGCCCTCCGACATTGATTGGTGTGATATTATAGTAGAAAATGAAAAAACAATTTTGCACACTTAGCCTGCATGCTACATAACTCCATCATTTCCTATTATCTGATCATGACCTTCAGCGAAGCTTCACAGTATACTAGTAGTAAATTCCAAAGAGGTCACACCAATCCGACTCAGCGTTTGTTTGGTGGGTGAGTGTGACACCATGCGGCTATCCATGTAGTTGCTAGCTACGCTTAGTTTTTGACTAGTTTGAACTGCTATAAGGCAAACCGGCCTGCACAATACATTAAATAATATAGTATGAAACACTTGCCGTGCTAGCTGTTCCGAATTTGTTCTTCCTACTGTCCTGGAATAGATGATAAATCTAAAGAGTTGTTGGCAGTTCACCATCTTCCTATATACACGTAAGGCGGTAAGTATGCATTGACTCCTTGGTGCAATCAGAGCTTCGTCATTGTTAAATTTTACGAAATCTGAATGCGCCTGTAGCAGCCGGCTCGCTGATACATCTCATCAACCAGAAGCTCTTCCAATTGACTGATTGTTACGAACCTAGAAGGGGATTCAGAGGAAGAGATGGTGAATGGATACGACGATATGTGTACGGAGGTGGCACATTTATGGCTTTGGAATAGCGTGATACTAGGACTAGAATCCTTTCTCTCCCTTGCCTTTTATGGCTTTGTTGGTCCGGTTAGGACTATACGAGAGTCTATATGTTTTACAACAATACTAGCAAATATGCATGTACGTTTCTACGGGCAAAGATCCTATTTGCATAAATCTGTTGGTGGCATGGGCACTATACTTGCACGGGAGATGAGCTGGTCCCTATGTTTTCCTAGGTAATAGTATATATTGGTTAGTAGTTTACATTAATTTTGTCTAGATCGGCTTCTTTCCCCTTTGTTGCCGCCTCTATTAGTTCTCGGCCATCGTCACTGTTGGAGCTTCTGGTGCACTCTACGGCCGCCACCAAGAGAGGACAATTGAACCGCCAACACAATTAGTCAAGTACTTGAATCTCAAACTTACAGCTACAATCAGCAGGTACATTATCTATCGTTCCGTCCGACTGAAAGGGTTCAGATACTAAATTCAAAACATGTAAATTATAGAGATGTTGTTACCATTTCGTGCTTTTTTTTCGAAGGAACCATTTCGTGCTTTAGATAGAGTTCCTCACAATAGGCCCATGTGTTGTTACGAGCGAAAGTGATATGGCCATATGTATATATTATCACAGTATAACTCTTAGTGTGAATTTTTAATCTCCTTAGGACAATGAAGTTTAATGAACCTCAACAGAAGTCTAAGCTTGCATTGTTAATGAACCTGAACAGAAGTCTAAGCTTGCATTGTTTGGGAGGAAGGGACACCCTCTGCATCCTAGAAGGGAAGGCACACTACTGGATTCATCTCCATCGGTACCGGGTGGTGACGGCGTTCGGTACCGGTTATTGAACCGGTACCGCGTATCCGTGACCAAAGGGTCACCCCTTTGGTAGCGGGTATTTACCCGGTACTAAAGGGGCCTTTGGTACCGGTTGGTAACACCAACCGGTACCAAAGGTTTTTATGCTACGTCATCCGTAGCCCAGCCTTTTTTTCTTTTTCTTTTTTTTCATTTTCTTTTCTCATTTACTCAATCACACATTAATAGTAAGAATCACAACTACATATTCACAAATCACATATTCACAATCACATGAACCACTGTAAAATTACAATCATAGAATCACCATCACACATCTCACAAAAATCACTATCACACATTTCACAGAATCAAAAAATAGGTTCATCTCACGAGAACAGAATCAAAAATGAGTTCATCTCACAAATCTCACAAGAACAAGAACACATCTAAAAAATCAAGAACAACCACGTCACGCCGGAGGTCACGCGTCCGTTCGGGCCACCGCACCGGGGGCCAGGAGGCGGCGCGCCCCCATGCCAGGCCGGGAGGCGGCGCGCTCCCGCACGCCAGGAGGC
>CM014277.1:80212743-80235991 GCA_004135705.1 Alloteropsis semialata
TAGGGAAGAGGAGGCATGTGGAGGATAGAACCTGCTTATTTTGTTCTGAAAATGAATCAAACCAACATCTGTTCTTTGACTGCATTGTTGCTGTGAATATGTGAAATGTGATCTCTATGGTAGTGGGTAGGCGTATAGGTCATAACTTTGAATCTCTAGGTACATGTTGGTTAAGTAATAAGAAATTCTTGGTCACTAATATGACTGCTGCTGCTGCCATTTGGGGATTATGGAAGTTTAGAAATGACTTATGTTTTCATAATGCATCTTGGCAGAGATTGAATCAACTACTACTCAAGGTGGTTGGTCTGGCACAGAATTGGCAAATTCTGTGTCCAGAAAAGGAGCGGGAGGATTTTGTGTGTGCTGTCAACAGGCTGAAAGTCATAGCGTGCAAACCCCAGATGATAACAAACAACTGATTCATACTCTGAAGTATCAAAGCTGGAAGCATAGCATGGGTGTCCAGGAATGGGAGCTTTTCCATGGGGAAGAACAAGATGGAGACCTGACTCGTGTTGCTTCAGAAGCTGAGAAGGCCGGGAGAGTGCTGGCGCAGATGAAAGACCTGGAGTTGAAGGAGTTCTTAGCGCATCATGGTGTCTGTATTACTTCAGTGTTTGGAATGTAAACCTGTTCTGTTTGCGCTTGTTGGCTGCTGCCACGGCTTTGTGCCGCTTTGAACTGTAACCGACTTGACGGTCTTCTGTTGATCTTAAGGCTGGGGCTCGTCCCTTAAACTCTAAAAAAACATTAGTCGTGGGGTCTATGCACTATGCTTGTAGCTAAAATTCCTATCCATTCTTTTTTTCCTCATGTGCTCCTCCTTCCATCTGCCATGCTGCGCTAGAGCCCTCACCATTGTCCGCCAACGCCATCTTCTCCTCCCCCTCCATGCCATATCCCTAGAGCCACGCGTAGGGCATCGAGCGTTTGAGCCTGTCAACTGTCATCCCCCTCCCTGCCAAATCCCTAGAGCTACACGTTGGGGCGTCGAGCTTGTCATGGCCAGCCACCATACCGAGCCCGCCATAGAAATCACCACAAATGAATATGTGCCACCATCACCACCTACTCTTCAATCCGCAAACTTCCGAGTTTGTCGTTGGTGTTTTTATTCACCGGAGGATGAGCCTTAAGCTCGAAGTTCGTTCCTATGAATTTTTCCCTAAATACATCCCAACGACCTTGTGTGATTACGTATAAGGCCAATTTTAAGGTCTCGACAAATCCAGAGAAGATAGACACCATCCGGAGGATGAAACCGCCGACTGGGAAGAAAGAGATCCAAAAGTTGACTGGTTGCATGGCGGCCTTGAGCAGGTTTATCTCCCGGCTGGGGGATAAGGGCTTGCCGTTCTTCAAGATCCTCAAGAAGACCGACAGGTTTGAATGGACCCAGGAGGCACAGCAGGCTTTCACCAACCTCAAAAATTACCTCTCCAATCCACCGGTACTCGTTGCCCCGCACAATGATGAGCCACTACTCCTATACATTGCAGCCACGACTAATGTGGTGAGCACTGTGATCGTCGTGGAAAGAGAAGATGAGGGAAAGGTGCAACGCGTGCAACGACCAGTCAACTATATTAGCGAAGTACTCAGTGAATCCAAGGCACGCTACCTCCAGGTGCAGAAACTACTCTACGCACTGCTGATTACATTAAGGAAACTCCGCCATAACTTTCAGGCGCATCGCTTCAAGGTGGTCACGCAATTTTCACTCGGCGAAATCCTCCATAATAGGGATGTCACTGGACGAATCATCAAATGGTCCATCGAGCTCGCCTCCTTCGTCATAGATTTTGTCCCACGCACCGCGATCAGATCACAGATCCTCGCCGACTTCATCGCCGAATGGACCGAGAGCCAGGACGCGAAGGAGGACACTAGCGGAGAACACTGGAAGATGTACTTTGACGGCTCCCTAATGATCGATGGCGGGGGCACAGGTGTACTTTTCATCTCGCCGAAAGGGGAACTACTCCTATATGTCCTTCAAATACGCTTCCCCATCACCAACAACGCCGCCGAGTATGAAGCAATCCTCCACGGGCTCCGCATCGCCACCTCACTCAGAATAAAGAGGCTGCTGGTTTATGGCGACTCTACCATCGTTATAAACCAAGTCAACAAAGAATGGGATCGCCACAGCGAGCGCATGAACGCTTACTGTGAGGCAGTACACAAGCAGGAGGGAAAATTCTACGAAATAGAGTACCATCACGTTCCGCGAGAAAACAACCTCGCGGCTGACGCACTCGCCAAATTGGGGTCGACCCGCGCGGAAGTACCAGGGGGGTGTTCGTGCAAGGCCTCCTTAAACCCTCTGTCAAAGAGTTGGGAGACGAACCAGAGCCAGCCCCTGAACTTTGTGAGGTGATGACCATTGACGCCGAAGAAGATTGGATGGCCGAGTTCATAGATTACCTCGCCCACAACAAGGTACCAAAGGACCCCACGGAACGAAGGGTTCTGGAGTGCCGAAGCAAGAACTATGTGGTAGTCGGCAACGCCCTATACCGACGAGCTGCCACAAGCCAAGTGTTCATCAAATGCATGACGAAAGAAGTCGGCCTCCAGATCCTCGACGACATCCACTCGGGAGTCTGCGGAAGCCACGCCGCCGCAGGGTCACTAGTCGGAAAAGCATACCGGGCCAGGTTCTTTTGGCCTACCGCCGTCTCTGATGCCAAGGAACTCGTCCGCCGGTGCAAAGGATGCCAGTTTTTCGCCAAGCAGAAGCACCTCCTGGCCCAAGCTCTACGCACGATCCCGCCCTCATGGCCTTTCGCCTGTTGGGGATTGGACATGGTGGGACCATTTCGAGCAGCCCCAGGAGGATACACGCACATACTCGTCGCTATCGACAAATTCTCCAAGTGGATAGAGTATAAAGCCATCATCGGAACTCCAACATCAAAGCAAGCCGCCGCCTTAATCGAAGAAATCACGCACCGCTTCGGGGTCCCAAACAGAATCATAACCGACCTGGGAATGCAGTTCACCGCATCCGCCTTCTGGGATTTCTGCGAGAGCAGGTGCATCGACGTATACTACGCCTCGGTCGCCCACCCCCGGTGCAACGGACAGGTGGAACGAGCAAACGCCATGATACTCCAAGTCCTAAAGGCAAGGATCTTCGACCCGTTGAAGAAGTTCGCCGGACGATGGCACCAAGAGCTACCACAGGTCATTTGGGGACTTAGGACTCAGCCGAGTCGTGCCACGGGCCACACTCCCTTCTTTCTGGTCTACGGCTCGGAGGCAATCCTCCCGACTGACATCGCCTTTGGATCACCGCGCATCGACAATTACGAGGAAGGCGAAGCAAAAGCAGCTCGTGAGGTAGATCTCGACTCCATTGAGGAACACAAAGTTAACGCACTCATACAGCATGCGCGTTACCAACAACAACTCCGACGCTACCATGACAAGAACGTCCAGCAACGGGACTTCAACATCGGCGACCTCGTCTTACGCCGAGTGCAATCGACAGCAGGAGTTCATAAACTCTCCGCCCCATGGGAAGGACCGTTCATAGTGACCCAGGTCATATGTCCGAGTACTTTCCGACTCCAATACGAGGATGGCACCGAAGTCCCACACACGTGGAATATAGAGCACTTACGCCGATTCTACCCATGACAAAGCTATGTATCACCAAGTTCAATAAAGATATCTCTTTTTCTTTACTTGTCCTCTTAACAAAACCACTCGGCATTACTCCATCCCGAGTAGTTCCTAACTAAATGCTGCGTAACCGGGCCTAGAACGACGCCTAAGCCTTTCTACACATGCACGGGACCCGCTCTCGACGTTATGAACTTAGGATAAGTGAAGCAAAGGGAAAAGCACATTTAAGCAAAAGAACTACTCGGGCAACCTTAAAACATAAGAAGAAATCAACAAATTTTCTCATTTTATTCGTTTCATAATATTTGTACATACAAAAATCTACTCTACTATACTCCACTACGCAGGATCCTACTCCAGCTTGAGGGCCTCGCCGACCTTCTCCGCGATCGAACGAGTCTGAGCCAGTGCCTCCTCCACTTGCTCGCTTGAAGCATCCGCTGCCACCCCATCACCAACTGGCGCAAGGTCAATCCGCGGATAGAGAGTTCGAACACGCGCGAGAGCGTCGTTCGCACACACAACCGCCGACTCCTTGACTAGCTCGGTGATCCGGGTTGGCGCAGCTTGCAGCCGGGCGACAAGGGCTGTCGGCACACCTTCTTCTGGAGCAACGGCGTCCATCAGCTCCTTCACCGCATCGTGGATGTCCGCCAAAGCCAAGTGTGACGAAGCCAGCTCTTGCTCCAAGCCTGTTATGATTTGAGCATCTTTCTGGATAGTATACATAGCTTGAAGCATCGTCATGTCTGCACCTTTTCGGAACTCCTGCTCCCTCTTCAGCTTGCCCGCCATAACCTCCTCGGACTTCTGCAAATTCACGTTCGCAAAACGCAAGTCCTTCAGCTCCTCGAGGTGACGGGCCCTCTCCATCTCTTTTTCTGAAAAAAGCAGGGGAGCACTCGGTCAAGACGAAAAAGTATACGCCAAAACTCGACGGCAAAGAAAAAGCACACGGGAAATACAAAGGACAAGGCCGTACCGTGAAGACTCGAGCGATGCTGCACTATGGCGTCATTCAGGCTCTTCTGGGCGGCATCACACTGACGCTTGACCTGTTTGAGCTCCGCCTTCAGCCCCACCTCGCGCTCTCGCACCGACTGCACGTCACGGAGCCGCTCCAGGCGCGACTGCCGGAGCGTAGTCAACCTCTACACCAATCAGAAGAAATTGAAGAAGTCAGGCAAGGTACAATGAAGCACGACAAAAACAAAGAAAAGCGGATAAGGGGACAAACCTCCAAGCAGCGCCGGGACTGGTCAACTGCGAGCTGCAACTCGGCGAGCACCGCTTCCTCCTCCGCCGCGTTGGCATCAGTCGTGGGGACCGTCATAGTCCCCGTGTCATCCGACTGCTTTTGGAGGACCTCTCCTTGAGCAGCGCCATCCCTGTCCGTGTGCAAGTCTGCTACCAAGGGGTCCACTACAGGATTCCCAGCGCCACCACTCGGGGAAGCCGCCGCTCTTCCGGCCTCGCCCTGCGTGTCCTCCGTCCTCGGTGCCTCCACGTTCTCCTCCGGTGCAGGCCTGGCTGGCACTTGCTCCGGTTGCGGCGCCATTGACTCCTGGGCCGAGTCCGTCACACCAGGCACCACGCCTAAAGGTGGCGTGCCAACAGGTGTAGCCGGGGGAGAACTAGGCTTTTGCGGGGTAGCAGTCGGTGATCCTGTCCCCCCGGCCGCCGCACCATCGACATCGGAGGATTTGCTGAAAAAAGCAGTCGGAATTCAAAACAAGAACTCAGAGATGATGATATTTACAAGAAGCATGAGAACCGAAGACTCACTGGGTACTTTTCACTACAGCAACCCGGGGCCGAAAGATTGGGAGCTTGGGCCGCCGGTGCGCCGTAGCTGTCGTCAGGATCGGCCCGGTCCCCAGATTAGAGACCAGCCTGGCATCTGCGGCAACCTGTATAACGGCTTCCGCCACCATCCGCCGCTTCTCCTCCACCGACACGCCCATGGCCCGGCCAGGCCCCTGCTCTTGAAACAAGGAGTCGGACATCGCTTCGTCCTTCTCCTCTTCCTCCCTCTCCAAGACGGCAGGGGAAGGTCGTCCCGGCTCGTCAACATCGGCGTCTGAGCCGGCAACCGGCTGCTTGGCCGGCTGCACAGCTGCCTTCTTCGCGGTCATCTTTCTCGAGCGCTTCCGCTTAGGAGGCGGCGCCGCATGCACCACCGCTTCCTGGATGGAGGGCGCCTCGTCAGAAAGCGTGGCCGAGTCGTCGTCAGCCGCCTCGCCGGCCCCAGGCGCCACCGGCTTCGAGACACGGGCACTGCGAGTCCCAACCTTTGCAACAGCCACCCGCCGCTTCCGTGGGCGGGTCTCCTCCACATCTTCGTCCGAAGGGCTCAGGGAGCCCTCCGTGTCACTGGCCGCCCACTCCAGGGGAGCAGGCGGGTCAACTGGACCTTCCGTCGGGACGTCGCCTTGATCACCCGGGGCTGCTACCCCCAGGTACGCCTGCCTAGGCGAGTCCTCTGGAAGCAGAGAAGGAGAAAAATATTCGAAGACCCGATCCTGCGAGGGCCGCAAAATCAGACGGCCAACGGACGATTAGATCAAAATTAAAATCAGTATCAAAACCAACACGACAAAGCACTCGGAATGAAGACCTACCGGTGGAGCAGGCCTCTTCAAGGAGAATGGGCGCGGTTGATGCTTCTCCGACACGTGGCCGAGGAAGAACCTGCCCACGCGTGCCTTCATCTCCTCCTTGCCCACCGTTCGGCGGGCCCCCCGGATAGGGTCCTCCCGGCCCGAGTACTCGAAGCCCGGGTGCTTCCTCTCCTGGATCGGCTGCACTAGCCGCCGACTGAAATTGCAGGTGACGCCGACCGCTGTCAAACCCCGATCTTTAAGCTCCTTGATCATCGCGAGGAGCTCCTCCACCTCACGCATCTGATGACCGTTGGGAAGTTCATTCCAACAGGTCTTTATCACCGGCCGCGCTCCGCGATGGCAAGGGATCGTTGGCGCGTGGTTCTCGATGTAGAACCACTCCGCCTTCCAGCCCTTGTTGGAGGTGTTGAGAGTAATGTCGAAGTATTGCTCCTTCCGGCCTTGGCGCAGCAAGAATCCGGCGCCTCCTACCATGACCATCTTCTCCTCACTTGGCTGAGGCTTCAACCAGTAGAGATACCTCCATAGGTCAAAATGGGGAGTGATCCCCAGGTAGGCCTCACAGGTGGATGAAGACGGAGATGGCCATGATCGAGTTGGGGTTGAGGTGGACAGCCTGGATCCCGTAGAAGTGAAGGAGGCCCCGGAAGAAGGACCCCTGCCGACAAACCAAACCCCGCCTCGAAGAATGGCTTGAAAAGCACCAGTTCGCCGGAGTTCTCCGACGGGAAGGCCTCCTTGGCGCTTGGGCGCCATTCCGCCACTGCTTGAGGTGGAAGGATACTCCGCTCTACCATTTCCTCTAGCATCTCCACGGTTACCCTCCCCCGTGCCCATGCGACCGCGGGGGAGGGGATCTTGTCTGACTTGGGGAGGTCGGAGAGCTTCCTCTTCGGCGCCATGGTTTTGGGCACGGAACGCCTTGTTCGCATTCGCGTGGCTGCGCTCCTCGTGGTGGACAAATCCGCGGGGTGGATCTAGATACGAAGAAAGGCTCTGGTGGCGGCTGAATGAGGAATGGAGAGAAGGGGGAATGGATCTCGAAACAGTAGGATTTCCCCGTCAGACCTAACCCTAGCCTTTTATGGCACTCTACAACGCCCGAAATTACCGCAAGACGGCGCAATTAACGGAAGAGACCGCAACGGAAAAAAGAGCCGTTGAACGCCCAAGCGAACCGTTACGTCCGGAACGTCAACGGTAAAAAAAGACTCCATGCACTCGGGCAAGACGAAGAAGTCGGCGTGCCGCTAAGGCTCGACCAGCACTCGGACTCGGGGGCTGGCGCCGCATTAAAGACAGTGTGCCTCTCGGGCTCGATTGGCCCCGAACCACTCAGGAGCCAACACTGCAAAACAAGTGGCGTGCCACTAAGGCTCGACCGGCACTCGGACTCGGGGGTTGGCGCCGCATTAAAGACAGTGTGCCTCTCGGGCTCGATTGGCCCCGAACCACTCGGGAGCCAACACTGCAAAATGAATGGCGTGCCGCTAAGGCTCGACCAGCACTCCGACTCGGGCGCTGGCGCCGCATTAAAGACAGTGTGCCTCTCGGGCTCAATTGGCCCCGAACCACTCGGGAGTCAACACTGCAAAACAAGTGGCGTGCCGCTAAGGCTCGACTGGCACTCGGACTCGGGGGCTGGCGCCGCATCAAAGACAGCGTGCCTCTTGGGCTCGATCAGCCCCAAAACGCTCGGGGGCTGACGCTGCAAACAAGCCACGGCGGTTGAACGAGCGCGATCGAGCCTCAACAGCTCGGGGGCTCGCGCTGTCGGCAAAGAAAACGCAGAAGCTCCATTCTTAAAACAGTCCACGAGAGAAATTCTTTTGCAAAATAAGAAAGGCTTACAAGGTACAAAGAGAGCCGGCCACAAGCCGGTCACAAAGATCAAACACATCAGCCGTCAAGGTGACGGCCTCGGGCACTTATCCCTGCGCCTAGTGCTGCATCCGAAGCAAGCTTGGCCCACATGAGCTCGTCGCAAGCTCTCTTGTAGCACCACTGCAGCCGTCGACGGGACTGCACCAATTGAGGGTTGTTAGTGAATGCCTCCGGCTATCTCTTGCTCTACAAAGCATTTCACCCCACATGCCCTCGTCACATGGGAATGCGAGGGCGAATGGGACAGCACCCAGACGCTGATCAACACCTCAAAGTACATCGCAAGCACTCTTCTAGCACCGCGCTCTTATAACTCCATGAACTCTCCCGGTGGATGAATCCACCCGCAAGCCACCAGCACACTCGCTATAAGGATCTTATGCATACTCTCGCCTATGGCTAGCAGCTCTGTCTCCCCAATGAGTATTTATAGCCTTAGGCTGCCAAGAAACAAGGGACTCCCTAGCATTGTGAAGCATGTGACTCCAGGCCACGCGTCCTTTCTCCTATCGAGGCGCACAGCACATCCTTATCACCTTGGGTTTTGCTCGACCACGGGTAAGTCCTGTGCGTTCACGGGGGAGACTGTTCTTGTCGCCGCATGCCAGGAACGACTTTCTTCCCTGTGGCTTTTGAGAAAGAGGGAATCTTCAAGAACATGGACACAAACCAAAGCTAAGTATTACTTTCGATTAAATATCTTATGATTTCGCGCCTCTCGGCTCTTCTATGTCTCCATGACTTTCGCTGACCACCTCGGTCACGTTCCAACCTCAATCCCGTAAGCTTTTGTACAAGTCGCTAAAGTACTCGGGCAGCACACGCCTTAATTCGTGAATCCTCGACTCATCCGTACGCCTACGCTCCTACGCGTGCATGCGGCCCAGCTCCCTGCGCTACGGACTATGGCTATCGGGGATCAGGTGCATAAACATAACAGGCTAACTACCTAAAGAAATTAATAGACTGAAAAAGCTGGAAGCAGGAATCGTTTTCATGCATTGCCGAATACTTTTCTTCTTGGACTTGCATTTTATCGCATCATATACTGCCATCGCACTGTGTTTTTGCTGCAGGCTATGGACGACCACTCGGCGCGCCTTGGCTCTCACGCTCGAGGGCTGGCGCCGGGATGACCTCTCGGCGTGCCTTGGCTCTCACGCTCGGGGGCTGGCGCCGGGATGTCCACTCGGCGTGCTTCGGACCTCACGCTCAGGGGCTGGCACCGGGACGACCCTTGCCGCGCTTGCCTGCTGAGTCCTCACGCTCGGGGGCTGGCGCGGGGACAACTACTCGGCGTACCTCGGATGGTTCGACTCGGCCCTCACGCCCGGGAGCTGGGCGTCGCGACGACTGCTCGGCGTGTCTCGCAGGACTCCGCTGGCCCTCACGCCCGGGGGCTGGCCGCCGAAATTAACGCCGGATGATTTAGTCAGATGCTCCTCGGTCAAGCCTTGAGCCGATTCCTACGGAATCGCCTTAAGGCTCGGGGGGCTATGGCCAACGGACGCACCTCGCGGCGCATCCGTTGATTGTCTGGCGACCATGACGAAGATAATCAGTACAAGGCTACAAACCCTTGGACCAATTCCTCCGGAATCGCTTCAAGGCTCGGGGGCTATGGCCAACGGACGCACCTCGCGGCGCATCCGTTGCAGACGGCTCTCTTTTCTCTCCAGTATCACGCGGTTTTTCTTCCAACCGCAGCAAGCTCGAAGCTCAGCGGATAGCACGACCTCGCCGAGTTGTCGCTCAACCACGTACTACTCGGGGGCTTGTCGGGGATAGACCCCCGGGGGTACCCAGAAGGCAGATTGGCCCAACCAGCAGGGGGCGGCCCAACCGAGTGCTATCGGGCCGGTTTGTCAGACTGGGTGGCCCGCCACTCGGGAGGCCCACCAGTCGGGCGAACCGGATGACTACGACGGCGCGCGCGGCAAGGAAGCAGACGGCGTATCACACAAGAAGATCGAGGATCAAGATAAATTAGCCGGAATTCTTGGAGAAGATATCTGTAATCGTTATAGGATCAGATCCTTGTATTTCGGGTAGGTTATGATCTCTAGCCGACTTGTAACTCAAGGCAACCGGACTATATAAGGTGCCTTGGGACCCCCTCCAAAAGACGAGCAATCATTCAACCTAGGACAGAACCCAACTACGGAGATCCTTCAGGAACTTCATACACAGCAATCCATACACCCAACACAGGACGTAGGGTATTACGTCATCTCGAGGGCCCGAACCTGTTCAATCCTTGCGTCTTGTGTTACCATCGACTTGTGATCCTCGATCTGTCCCTCAACAAATCAACCACGTGGGCTACCCTGTGTGGACTGCCGGGCTCATAAATCCGACACTCGGGGACTCGGCGCTCTTGACTCCGGTCAACGGGTCTCCGGACTCGGCCAGCCCCGACCCTCGAGGACTCGACGCTCTTGACTCCGGTCAACGGTCTCCGGACTCGGCCAGCCCCGACCCTCGGGGACTCAGCGCCCTTGACCCCGGTCAGCGGGTCCTCGGACTAGGCCAGCCCCGACCCCCGGGGACTCGGCGTTTCCACTACGATGAAGAAGTCTCTATGTTATTGTGCGAACCTATAACGCCTCTGTCGACTTTTGGGTCCTGGGAATACAGCTATTGTATCGATAGGGACAAGATTCATCAGAAAGCTGTAAGTTACAAAGAGAGCCGGTCAAAGGCCGGTTACAAAGACCAAACACATCAACCGTCAAGATGATGGCCTGGGGCACTCGTCCCTACGCCTAGTGCTGCATCCGTAGCAAGCTTGGCCCACATGAGCTCCTCGCAAGCTCTCTTGTAGCACCACTGCAGCCGTCGACGAGACAGCACCAACTGAAGGTTGTTAGCGAATGCCTCCGGTTATCCCTTGCTCTACAAAGCATTTCACCCCACATGGCCCTCGTCACACGGGAATGTAGGGGTGAACGGGACAGCATTCAGACGCCAATCAACACCTTCGCAAGCACTCTTCTAGCACCAAGCTACCAAGTCCCCATGATTCCTCCCTGGAGGATGAACCCAGGAACAAGTCCCCAACATTCTTCAAGCTAAGTGGTTGGTACGCCTATCATCTGATTACCGCAAGGCCCTGGGCCTTGGTGACTATTTATAGCCCTGTGCTAGACCATCGCATGTGACTCCGGTTGCATTGTTCAGCACGTGAGCTCTATGCCACGCAGCAGCTCCTCTCTTCGAGGTGCTCAGTCCGCCATTATCACCTTCGGCTTCATCCGACCACGGGAGTGCTCTGTGCATTCACGTGAACCCTGTTCTTGTCACGACTCGTCTGGCAAAGCTTATCCTTTGGGCGGCCTGACTGCCCCGAAGCTTGGAGATCCTTTTCTTTTGACCATTAGCCCGACTTTTCTAGTCGGCCCAATGCTCAGGGACTACTCCATATGGAGGGCTCCTTGCGTCGCCCTCCATATGCCCCATCAGGATGTGTCACTTTCCCCAAGTGGTGCAGCTCCTCGGCGCCTGACTCGGCCACGACTCGGTGCTCCATCACTCGAGGCTTTGCCCCGGGTTTGTCCAGGGTCATCCCCGGATGGCCTAGGGTTTTCTTTTTTGAGCACCGCCCACCCTTGTGTTGGCCTGCCGACCAAGATGCTTCAGCCGACCTAAAAGGCTTCGTTTCTTCATCGACAGTCCGACACGCGCCTGCATGTTGCTCGGGGACTTGTGGGATATGGGTACCCCTGGGCCCACTACCGACCGGGTAGCCAGTCGGCCTGGTCCCACATCTGACAAGGAGGTGGGCCGATCCCAGGCCGGCCCACGAGGATCCTTGGCTTGATGGATAAGATTGCAGAAGACTTAGCCCGCAAGGCATTCGGCGATATCCTCGGATCCCACCCGGAGATCATAGAGATTAAATGGCAACCGACTCAGATTAGTTTCCTAGTCAGAGCCAGATACGATTAGAGATAACCGACTTGTAAACCCTAGGCCGCTAGCCTATATAAGGCGGCCTAGGTCGACCCCCTTAGATCATTCAATCTCACCTCCACGCATTGTAACCAAGAGCTCGCCGCTGTTCCCCGGAACCCGTCGAGCAAATCAATACAAGACCCCCAGCACAGGACGTAGGGTATTATACCTCCGGGTAGCCCGAACCTGTATAATCCCTGTGTCCTTGTGTTACCTCGAGCTCCCTAGTCCAGCGATCTCCCTTTGCCTACAAATCAACCATCTGGGTACCCCCGGGTGGACTGCCGGTCAATAGATCCGACACATAGTCATCAGGAGAAGGGAAGGGGTGGTGTTGGTTCTTCCATGCTTTAACGTCGACGTCGCATAATTTCTAGGTCTTGAAAAGTGAACCCGGTGTGGCGACATTTTTTATACCAAATTGTTAAGATGGTAAATAACATATGCACAACACGAAAGCTTCACTAATCTATACTGAGGTTTAACTATAGATGGCTAAATAGGCAGCCCGACACTAGTCCGGCTCTAACACAAAATGGGCTGACCTAAATCGGCCCGGCCCAATTTGGCACTATGCGCTGTTCGTGCCGGGCCGTGTCAGCACCGTGTGCCGCATCGACGGCCCAGGCACGGCTCGATGCCTCCGCTGTACTGTCGTGCCGGCCATACCTGTGCCGGCCGCAGCACGAGGAGGTGGAGTGCGAGGAGGAGGCGGGAGACGCAAGGCCGGCAGGCGACGGCTGTGGACAGTGCAGCTGGTGCATATCACGGGAGGCCAGTGGCTTGGGTCAGGGCAGGCGTGGCACGAGGCCGGCATGGCTAGCAGCCGGAGCTACACTTCGCACGGGAGAGTAAACTAAGAGGAGAGACCGAGAGAGGCAGCTGGGGAAGGGAATAAGTGAAGAGAGAGAAAAAATTTAGGGTTAGGAGATGTATATATATATATGTGAGTATGTTAGTTGAGCTGAAAATTAATGGGCCATCGTTGTGCCGGGCCATTTTTCGTGTTGGGCCACGTGCCTGTTTGGTGGCCCAGGCCGGCATTATGTATCAGGCCAGGCCGGCAGGGGCACTATACCATTGTGTTGGGTCGAGCCCGCATGGGCACTATACCATCATGCTAGGCCATACCGGCACGCCATTTCAGGCCGGAATTCGGCTGCCCACTTGACCCAGCCCATTTGGCCATCGATAGATTTAACTATACAAGATTGCATACACAAAACAGTTAAACAAAATGTTGCTATATTGCCAGATGATCTGTGTAAGTAACATGTCACCACAGGTCGATGCATTCATGCATGCTCTTATCTCGGCCAATGTGATTCATGTAGGCATATAATAGGATCTAAAGAGATTTTGAGTTTCTTTAAAGCAAGTTATATATTTTAGTTTTCACCAAGTTATATAAAAAGAACAATAATACTTAGGATACCCAATGAGCAAAGTTAGATTTAGTATAAAAACATATTTTTCATATTATATATTCCCTTGATGTGGTGGAGTTTATAACTTTTTTGTAAATTTATTTAGTCAGATATGTAGTAGTTTCACTGAGCACAACTGCAGCTCCGGGGGCTCCCCCAACTCAAAACAGAAGCAACTAGCAAAACAAACAAGAAGGAAAAACAAGCCGAGAAACAGTTGTTTATTTTTTAACCGGACTGATATTCTCTGTCGAATAGGAATCTTTTAATTTACCGCTGTCAACTCGCCTGCAACGTGCCCATAGGATGGAGGAGACGTCTGATATCAACAGAAAAAAAGAATCTAATGATGATATATTCTCCATCCTCCTCCTCTGGATCTCCCCGGCCGATGGATGGAATGCCGGCCGTTTGGATTTGGCCCCTGAAAGCTCGACGACGGCAGGCCGTTAGCATTGGATCTATCGCCACCTAACCAACCTTGCTAGCCCGGACCTATAAAATGGAGAGCCACGCGACCTCGGTTGAGAGAGCACGCATCAGCCCTACCTACCTCTTGGTTTCTTCTCGATCATCGTTCGTTCTCCTCCCATCATCTATATCCCCTGCCAGCCATGACGAAGCTCTTCGTCACTGTCTGCTGCTTCCTCCTCCTGCTACTCGTCAATGGTACGTAATTAAGCTATGTCAATCTAGATTATATGTACAGCTTAGCTTCAATATTTTTAATTGTTTACGCATGCGCGCATGCAGTAGCATGTGTTGCGGAGTCTCGGCGTCATCACCATGATCATGGTGCCCCCCCTCCCATGCCCAAGCAGACGCACAAGCTCTTCGTGTTCGGGGACGACTTCGCCGACACCGGCAACAGCGACGACTCGGATGGCCCAGGCCAGGCGTACCGCTCCCGCGCGTGGCGCTACCCTTTCGGCATCTCCGACACGGCGCACGGCCGCCAGCCGTCCGGCCGCTTCTCCGACGGCCTCGTGCAGTCCGACTTCATGGCCAAGATCATGGGCCACCGCGAGGCCCCTCCGCCCTACACCTACGACAGCTGGGACGACGGCATCGACGACTCCGGCCTCAACTTCGCCGTCGGCGACTCCGTTGCGCTCGAGGCGCCGGCAGGCGTGCTCAAGCTCAGCGCCCAGGTCCGGCAACTCAGGAACCTCCTCAGGGATGGCCTCGCCGAGAGCCGCGACTTCAAGGAGTCGGTGGCCCTCGTCGCCTACTCCGGCAACGACTACGCAGCTGCAAACGACACAGTACATTATCTCATCGATCTGTTATTTATTATATATATATATATACATCTATCTCATCTGTTATTTATTATATATACATGTATACATCTGATCTATGTACGTACGTACGCGCAGAATACGGAGGATTTGGTGGCCAGGGTTGTGGAGGAGCTGGGAAGCGTGGTGTCGCAGCTGCAGGACCTGGGCGTGACCAAGGTGCTAGTGAACACGGTGCCACCCTTTGGGTGCTCGCCGTGGCTGGCCAAGGCCTCCAACTACAGCAGCTGCGACGACCACGGCAACGCCGCCTCCGACAAGCACAACACGGCGCTCCGGGAGCTGCTGGCCGGCGAGGACGACGTGATGCTGCTGGACGTGAACAGCATCATGACGGACCTGGTGGTGCCCAAGGAAGGCTCGGCGCTGTTCGACAAGCAGTTCACGGAGCGCCTCCGCCCCTGCTGCGAGGCCACCGGCGACGACGGCTACTGCGGCCTCGACGGCGGCTACTCCCTCTGCGACCGCCCGCAGGACTACTTCTTCTGGGACGACGTGCACCCGACGCACGCTGGATGGAGGGCCGTCATGCAGCTGCTCCAGGGGCCCATCATGGCGTTCCTTGGCATCTCTAACCTCGAGCACTTCTGATGATCCATCGATCTGTCTCGTGCACATTCTTCATGGAACGAATAATAATGTAAATGGACGAAGACAGAGATTTGGGTTAGATAGATAGTTCTCCTTTGGATTAGGAGTATTAGCTAAGGTGTCTAGATTAATTTGGAATAATTTGCTTCGTCCATATGCATGATTGGTGATATTAACTGGTCCTCTGGGTTTTGGTGTCAAGTGCTGATATGTTGCTGCTACTTATAAATTTATCTCCGCTTATAAGCCTCCTTCAATGGTATGAGATATCACCTAACTCTAAATAGACAACTCTTTCAATGATCTAGCTCTTACTACCTAGCTCATGATATGAATAGCCCCATCTGTCCTTCCTACATGGCCTTGAAGTGTGTGCATGTGACTATCTCTTGATCAAAAGATAGCTCTTCTTCTTTTATTAAATAATGGTACGCAGTTCTTTTGCACATGGAATGCAGTTCTTTTGCACATGGAATGCAGTTCTTCTGCACATGGAAGAGAACTTAAAAGAACTTACAAATTTACCTCTGCATGCACTTAATTTGTTCAACTTTATGTACTATTGGTCTGTTTTAAGATTTATGTAGATCCTGGAAATTAGTTTATGGAAGGACATTCTGTCTACGTGTTGGTTAAAAAAAAACTACTTATTAATAATACAATGACCTTTCGGCTGAACAACTTTTAGGAAACCAAGTCATTAAATCTTTATCTTCACCTATTTCTAAAGAGAGGATTGCTTCTTCTTTTTTTTGTCCGTCCTGACATGGTCCCCACTCGACCCTCTTAGTCCGTCAAACTCCAACCACGACTGCAACTCCTGATATTAGTTTCCTTATCGGGACTAAACCTATAACTCTCTACTTTTTTTTCTCTACCCCGATAATAAAGCAAGGATTGTTTCCAACGTCCTTTAACAAAAGCGACATTGTAAAAATCGGAGACCTCCTACTACAGAATTGATTTTTTTAGTCACTATTTTTACATCGAGTTTTTAAAAGTGGCACTAATACATTTTCACGGCCGGTTAGTAAGTTGACCGATTGTGAAAATAATATTCACATCCGGTTTGTGGTTGAAGCGGCTGTGAAAATCAAATCCATTTTTTAAACTACAGTACACAAATTTTTTATTTTTATTTTATTGTTTTGATATTTTTTATTTGACTTAGATCACACAAGGGACAACCAAAAGAAATTCAGCTCAATCGGATCTAAGGTGTGGTCTCTAAAAAATCATAAAGATTCGAAGTGTTTAATATTAAAAAAGTACAACATCGATTAGTTTGCCCACCCTAAAATGTTATTTTTGCTTATAATACAAGGACACAATTTTTAAATATTTTACACTACATATATGTTGCCATGGAGCGGCTTTGGATTTTTTTAAAATGATCTGCTATTTTCTAATGATTAAATGAATTTCTAGGTACTTATTCTTAGTAATACTAATTTGAACTACATGTCTCTTAAATAGCTCTTACCAAATATTAGAAAAATAGTATCTAAGGACATATGCTCTAGTTTAGATCAATTCCTAAAAAATATATGAAATGTCAATAGGTTTGTTATGTATAATTCACACTTTAATTTACTCCTCTACTTCTAATAATAATAATAATATCAAAAACTTGTCCAAAAATTATAAAAGTTGTCATGGAGTCATTTTATAGGTGTGTAACTTTCTCATGAAAAAATCAATGCATTTCAAGAAAATTAGACTATACATTGGTCTGTTTGTTTTTTTAAGATTTATGTAGATCCTGGAAATTTGGAAGGACATTCTGTCTACGTGTTGGCAAAAAAAAAAGAACTACGTATTAACAACACAATGACCTTTCAGCTGAACAACTTTTAGGCCAAACCTTTATCCTTTTTATAAAAAAAAGAACACTCCCCATCTGGTTCAAATATACTCTAGAAGTTTAATCTCTCTCTCTCTCTCTCTCTCTCTCTCTCTCTCTCTCTCTCTCTCTCTCTCTCTCTCTCTCCAAAAAATCATGTCCGAAGACTAATTACCTAATAACCTAGCTACCACTAACTAACTATGAGTGAAGTGGTTATGTTTTGTTTGCCAAGGTAATTGAAGGGAAACAATTTGTTTCGGTACCATGCATGCAGCCTGAAAAAACTCAAGAGTCAAATTAGCTTTGCATGTAGAAGTATGGCAAATGTAGACAACATATTGCTATAAGAGAAAATTCCCTATTTGATACTGAGAAAATGACTTATTTCTTTTTTGGCCTTTAAAATTTGTTTCTTCTCTATTTGGCACCAACTTTAATTTTCATTCCTAAAATGACACTGCTGTTAGATGTGCATGCTAACGGCATTAAAAGTAACATGAAAAGATGGTTTAGTGAAACAGTTCCTTGCTTCATCTTGGATTAGAAGCATTAACAATTAACAGCACACAGCTCAGGCAGGCAATCACATAGAAGCAAGCACATCCAAGCTAGCTTCGCTTTTCAACAAAAATCACGTAACAAATGCATCTCATATTCTCACTCACTGTCTCCCTAATCCGAGCACCAATTCCATCGCCTCCCATGCGAAATCCACAACCACCATCAAATCTCCTCACTCCCACGACCGTGTCTGTGCACAAAGCAGCTCCACCTGGCAGAGCTCCGGGCGGCGGGGAGTTACTACAGCCACGGCACCCGGACTTGTGCGGGAAGATGCGTCAAGCGGGTGGCCGGCGGCGAGCAGGATGCGGCGGCGGTGTCGAGCGCCTTCCACAGCTACGCAAGGCCCAGGGCTGCTGCCGCCCTCCTGGCTACGCTTGGCTCGCGCCCCCTCGGCTGCGTGGCCCGCGCCGCCTCGGACCCTTCACCAGGGTTCACATTACCGGTAGTGAAAAAAAAAACCGGAGGTCAGCGAGAAACGCGTTTCTCGCATTTCTCGGAAATTTCTCGGATTTGACGTTTTTCTTTCGGACAAAAATTAGAAAAAAATAATGCACACAATGGTGTTCAGTCTATAATAGTTTCAACAAATACTACGTAGAATCAGTCTGTAATTCTAATTATTACAAGCACATGAACCACAACACAAATATTCGGGTTGGTTTTGCGCGTGAATTCAAAAAACCGAAAAATTTAAGGCGGTAAAACAAAAAAACCGGCCCAGGCCGAGAAACGTGTTTCTTCTCAGATTTTTCGTTTTTTTATCACCGAGAATTTTTTCCCTGCCCTTCACCCGCGCGTGGGGAAACGCCGAGCGCCCACTTGCGCAAGCCGATTGGTCTGTTCTTGACCTGGAATGAGCCGGGGTATTTTTGTCCATTCAAACAAAATCTGACAAGTGTTTCATGCCAAAACCTAACAGAAGTGATGGTAGTGTCATTTTAGGGATGAAAGTTGAAATTGGTGTCAAATAGGAAAGAAAAAATTGAGAGCAAAAAAAGAAACAACTCATGTGTCAAATAGGGAATTTTCTCTTGCTATAAACTAAAACAAAGAGAAAACCAAGTCATTAGCTCTTTCCTATTTCTAAAGAGAGGATTTGTTTTTTCCTTTTTCTAGTCCGTCCTGATATGTGGACCTCATTGGTCCCTCTTAGTCCGTCGAACTCCAACCACGACTGCAACTCCTGATATTAGTTTCCTTATATCGGTTTAGAGTCTTGACTAAACCTACAACTCTCTATTTTTTTCTCTGCCCCAATGCTAAGCAAGGATTTTTTTTTCCTACGTCGTTTAACAAAAGCAACACAGAAACGGTAAAAATCGGAGACCTCCTGTACCACTGGAGTTCGAATCGGCAAAACGTGAGAAGAAAAACCAATATTAGGGGTGTTTAAATCCGGTGAATTGGTGAAAAGTGGTGAAAAGTTTATGCATTGGGCCGTGTGCACAGGGAGAAGAAATGAACTGACACGGTTCTCAGGGTGAAAACTTTATGCAAAGTTACCGACTTTAAACACGCCCTTAGGCTGTTACTGGCATCATTGGTGGGCCCACCTATCAACACTGCTGAATTGGTGGTGATCCGGTTCGTGTCGCACGAGCGGGCCAGCAGCACAATAAGTGCGAGCGGCCAGTATGGCTGTGCGTACGTGATCGTTTGATGCATCAACAAGCTCGGCCTACCTGTGCTGTGCCTTTTTTAAAAAAAGAATTGATAGGTTCACTGCCATATCATATTATAGGATTAAACGTGTTTCTACTAAATTATAGGATTTGGTTTTAAAATAGTCTAGTGAGTCCTATGTGTTAGTGTCCGGTATCGAGGAAGGAGGTTAAGGGTTTTTGAACCATGGCCGCTAGGTGTCACCCTTGTGGACACCGGCGAGATACGTTAGCAAGTGTTGGGAGGAGAGGGATTAGGAGCAGAGCAACGACAGGCTGAATAGATGGAGGACCACGGGATCTGTCCATTTTGCCGAGTGCTCCGGTTTCCAGTCTCCATGAGCACATGGTAGGCCCGTCAAGAGAAGCACGGGCACGCGAAGAGAGAAGCATAGTTAATTATTTTCTCATTGAATTTGGAATGTGGAGACTGTGTAACCAGTGGTATGGAGGGTAATTACTCTACACACAACGAGAAGGTTTGAAATGTTGGTTTCTAGAGCATCCATTGATGAGCTCCATAAAATTCTTGAAGTTGGAGTGGATCGGAGCAATACAAAACATCCCCTAATTGCTATTTTATATGAGATTGTAAGATTTTCCTGCAAAATAAGTAAAACAAAAGAAAAGTTGTGACATGTAGTGTTTTAGTGTTAAATAAATGTGTCAAACACAGATTTTACTCTTTTATTCATCGAATACGGTAAAACACACGCATATTGGTAACGGTGGCAATGAACAACACTAGTGGAAAAATGACCTTTGGTCTAACCCTTTAGTCCAGGAATATATTGGACTCGGGACTAACATTAGTCCTGGGTCTAATCGGTAGACGGACAGGAGACTCTTTAGTCCTGAGTAATAAGCCAAAATTCACTTTAGTCCCGGGTGGTGGCTTCACCCGGGACAAATAGAATACTTTAGTCCCAGGTGAAACCACGCACCGGGACTAAAACAGATGCAGCGGCAGGCAGTAGATTTTTCTAAGTCCCAACATCCTCTCTCTCTCTCCTATATCTTGCTCTCCTTCCCCTCCCTCTCTACCCCAATCTTATCTTCCCCAACATTATCTCTTTCTCAGGCACATACAAGCGCAGGGGCCGGCGAGCAGGTGGGGCGGGCGCCGCCGCGACTGGAGGCGCGCGGGCAGGGCCTGGAGCGACCAGGCCGGACGGGCACGGGCCGCCGCCGCAGCGGCCAGACCGAGGCCAAGGCCAGGCACGTGGGGGTCCGCCGCCACGGCTAGAGCGCGCCCCATGCTGGCAGGCGGGCTGGTTCTGCCGCCGTCGCCGCCGTCCGCTCGAGGCTGAGCGCGCTGGTGCCGATGCGGTGCTCTTCGCTTCTTCGTCTTGTTGAATCTGTTATATTATTCATGTGATTTCTGAAATTTGTGATTGTATGATATCTGTGATGGAGATTTTTATGATTGTATGATATCTGTGAAATCTGTGATAGTGATTTTTGTGATTGTTACGATTATGATTCTTGTGACTTTGATTGTGATATTTTGGGGTTCATGTGAATCTATGGGCATGAGGAGATGCAGAAGAATTTGTTTGAGTGTGATTCTCGAAGAAGCAGTACATTCCAAAGCTGGACCTTGCTCCAGTGGGTTTTTTATTTTTTAAAAAAACTCATCGGTCCTGGGTGGTATCACCACCCGAGACAAAAGCCTACCTTTAATCCCAGGTGGATAGCCGGGACTAAATGTCAGACCCTTTAATCTCGATACTTAGTCCCGATTGGGAATCCGAGACTAAGCCAGTTCCCAATCGAGACTAAAAGCCATATTTATAGTAGTGCAAATCATGCACGCCTTTTGTGATTTGGTCCATGTTGAGTAGTGTGTGTGTGGACCAACCACGCGTGAATGCTACTTGGGCTGAGCCAGGTCCCATGTCCCATGTTGAGTAGTGTTTGTGTGGACCAATCACATGTGAAATGAAAATCTTGCCGATTCATACAAGCGATTAGAATTTGAGAGGAGGTTAATTTTTATGGAGGGATGCTCTCTCTAAAAACTCATGTGAACGTAAAAAAATATGGTAAGTCAAATCTCTATAGGTTTTCTAGGAGTAGCAAACATACAAAAATACAATAGTAGAAATAAAATAACCATGAGTTTTGAAAAGAAATCAATTAGTATATTCACCGTAGCAACGCAGGGGCATTTTTCTAGTCTATAAAAAATAGAGCTTTAACGACAAACCATAGTATCTTATTTTTTGTTGAAATTGTTGGTCCATATGTTTTTATTAAATTTTGACTAGCAGATATGCCCGTGCGATGCAATGGAAAAAAAAACTCGCGTACTATCAAGCCCAATAAACGCGGTTCAAAGCGGTAGTAATATTTTTTATGAGCCACGTGAACTATTTCCCAAATGGACTTTGAGTTTGTGCATTACTCTGCTCCCAATCATTGATTTCATGGGTTTCATTCCCATTAAGAAAAACCAAACAAAGAAAAAAGCGGTGGAATCAGTCTCATCTAGATGAAACCACTTGAATACGGATACAAATTTTGATGAGTCATGAAACTAAATGATATTAGGCACCTATGAAACCACACATGAAAATAAATGACATTAGGCACCTATGAAACCACACATGAAAATTATTTTTGTCGAATACGCAGGAGAGCTGCGCATCTTTGTATTAAGGAGAAATCGAACAAGAGTTCGCAAATACAACAACACGTTATGGAACGCGTGCCTAATCCGCCTGAACTTGCTAAGGTCCTATTACATACCAAATACCAAATACACATGAAAATTATGTATTGTGGATGTAGTTTCAAACACAATATCATTGGTTACAAACTTATTCATATCGAATTTGTATTATAATAGTTAAAATTTATTGATAAAATTATTTGTCAAATATATACGTGTGCAGCTTATAAATCGGGAGCAGATCTTTTACGTAGCAATGGAAGGATGTGCTGGCACTTATCTTCTTCTCTGGACCGCTTCTAGCTTTATGACTTTACCCTCCACTATTGTCACCTTTTTCTCTTTCATCTTATCCTCTAGCTTGCTCTCTTGGCCTACAATGTCCTGCGCTCCTGACCAGAAACAATTTGAGGAGTCAGGATGAAGCTAGGCAAGCAGTGTGGTGGTGAGGGAGCTCGGCGATATGAGGAGTTAGGATGAAGCTCGGCGGCGGTGAGCAGAGGTGGGGATTATATATAGACTGGAGCTGCTCTTAGAGTTTCAAGTTTTTTTGCCTGTTTAATTTTACCAGCACTTGCAAAATTAAAGACGTGTGCGACATCACCGCTATATACATGTATATATCTAATCGGCTGCGTTTTATTGTTTGTTTCTAATTCTAATCCGGGAGCAGGCCGGGTGACGGGTCTCGCTAGGGTTCGTGCTCCAGAGTTTCTGGCTTTCCATCATTGCTCGTGATGCCGCCGACGAAAGCCAAGGGCGCCGACGCCGCGTCAAGCTCACGCACCGACGCCGATGACGCCAGCAGCGGCAAGGTAAGCGGCGGACCTGCCGAGCTCCCTCTCCATCTCACCGAGAAGATCCTCTGCAGCATCAGCCCGCTCGCATCGGCGCGCCTCGCCACCGTCTGCAAGTCCTGGGCGGCCACCATCTCCAAGCGGCTCGCGAGGCCCATTCCACTCCTGTTCGTCTCCCTGCCGGCGGACAACAAGTCCGATCGCCGTGGGGTCGTCTTCTCCGTCGTCGAGATGGATCATGGACCGGCTGTGATCCCGAACCGCGTGCGCTTGGCGGACACGAATGGCC
>CM014277.1:80236006-80302227 GCA_004135705.1 Alloteropsis semialata
TCTGCTCCAGGCGCGCGGCCCGGTTCCGGCGCCAGGCGCGGTTCCGTCGGTCTTACGCGAAACCGCTGGCCGGCCGGCGGTTATTTTTCCGATCGGGAAAAAAATCGCCCGAAACCGCCGCCGCGAAACCGCCTTCGGCCCCGCCGTTCCTGGAGTGCCGCCGCCGCCCCGGAGTTCGGCCGCCGCCCCTGGAATGCCACCGCCGCTGTTCCGTCGACCGTCTCCGCCGTTCGAGCCCCTATGCGTCATCCTCGCAAGGCCGCCTCGATTCGGCCATGGAGGGCGGCCGGCGAGGTCATCCCGCCGGCCATTGAGGCCGCTTCAGTGGCGGGCGGCCGCCTCCTCCTGCGACGGAGGAGAAGCAAAACCAGCGCCGAGCGTACTCCCTTGCGGAAGAGGAGCCAGGCGAGGTCGATTGGCCGTCACAGCGGCGTAGGAGTGGCGCAGGGGCAGTGCGGGCGTGGGGGGCAGTGCGACGTCGAGGTCGTAGGCGAAGCCCGGCGGCCAAGGATCCATTCCGGTGGTGATTTGAGGATCCAGGGATGCGCTTCGGCGTCCATGTCCGTTCCAGGGCGCGGCAACGGCGGGTGGTACTGGTGGTGGCAGCATCAACGACGGCGACGGCCTCGGCAGTGAAGACGGGTGCGGCGTTGGGGGCCTCGGCATCGACTCCGGCAGTTGCCCCAGGCGACGCACGAGCAAGGTGGCGCCAGGAGCACTCCGGAGCGTCGGCGGGCGCGGCGAGGAACGACGACCGCCGGCCGCTGTGCGAAGGCCGTTGGAGCGGCGCAGCGGCGCACGGCGGTCGTTGATGTCGCGCAGCGCCCGGCGGACAGCACTCTGGAGAATGAACCGGGGAACGACGCCGGTTTCGTGACCACGGACGAGGACCGCCTCAACCGCGTCAGTGATGGTGTCCACCATCGCGTTCATGGAGGGGGCAGGAGGGATCGTCGGCATACTTACTGTTCGTGCAGAAAAACCGGCGATGTGCGTTCTCCGGCGAGACTGGTAGAGCGAGTGCCGATAACGTGTAAAGAACCGATGAAAATGAGAACCGTGATTGGATGAAAATGACGATTAGTTCTTGATTGAAGGAAGGATCTACATATATATACAATGTGAACAGGCATGTGCCTATAGACCGAAAGGGTGCCTTGGCCTGTACAGTTACTGTAACTAGCAGTTACTAATGACGATAATTATCCTAATTGATCACTAATTAATTAATACTAATTAATCCTAACAAGATGGAGGACCACGGGATCTGTCCATTTTGCCGAGTGCTCCGGTTTCCAGTCTCCATGGGCTCATGGTAGGCCCGTCAAGAGAAGCACGGGCACGCGAAGAGAGAAGCATAGTTAATTATTTTCTCATTGAATTTGGAATGTGGAGACTGTGTAACCAGTGGTATGGAGGGTAATTACTCTACACACAACGAGAAGGTTTGAAATGTTGGTTTCTAGAGCACCCATTGATGAGCTCCATAAAATCCTTGAAGTTGGAGTGGATCGGAGCAATACAAAACATCCCCTAATTGCTATTTTATATGAGATTGTAAGATTTTCCTGCAAAATAAGTAAAACAAAAGAAAAGTTGTGACATGTAGTGTTTTAGTGTTAAATAAATGTGTCAAACACAGATTTTACTCTTTTATTCATCAAATACGGTAAAACACACGCATATTGGTAACGGTGGCAATGAACAACACTAGTGGAAAAATGACCTTTGGTCTAACCCTTTAGTCCAGGAATATATTGGACTCGGGACTAACATTAGTCCTGGGTCTAATCGGTAGACGGACAGGAGACTCTTTAGTCCTGAGTAATAAGCCAAAATTCACTTTAGTCCCAGGTGGTGGCTTCACCCGGACAAATAGAATATTTTAGTCCCAGGTGAAACCACGCACCGGGACTAAAACAGATGCAGCGGCAGGCAGTAAATTTTTCTAAGTCCCAACATCCTCTCTCTCTCTCCTATATCTTGCTCTCCTTCCCCTCCCTCTCTACCCCAATCTTATCTTCCCCAACATTATCTCTTTCTCAGGCACATACAAGCGCAGGGGCCGGCGAGCAGGTGGGGCGGGCGCCGCCGCGACTGGAGGCACGCGGGCAGGGCCGGAGCGACCAGGCTGGACGGGCACGGGCCGCCGCCGCAGCGGCCAGACCGAGGCCAAGGCCAGGCACGTGGGGGTCCGCCGCCACGGCTAGAGCGCGCCCCATGCTGGCAGGCGGGCTGGTTCTGCCGCCGTCGCCGCCGTCCGCTCGAGGCTGAGCGCGCTGGTGCCGATGCGGTGCTCTTCGCTTCTTCGTCTTGTTGAATCTGTTATATTATTCATGTGATTTCTGAAATTTGTGATTGTATGATATCTGTGATGGAGATTTTTATGATTGTATGATATCTGTGAAATCTGTGATAGTGATTTTTGTGATTGTTACGATTATGATTCTTGTGACTTTGATTGTGATATTTTGGGGTTCATGTGAATCTATGGGCATGAGGAGATGCAGAAGAATTTGTTTGAGTGTGATTCTCGAAGAAGCAGTACCTTCCAAAGCTGGACCTTGCTCCAGTGGGTTTTTTATTTTTTAAAAAAAACTCATCGGTCCTGGGTGGTATCACCACCCGAGACAAAAGCCTACCTTTAATCCCAGGTGGATAGCCGGGACTAAATGTCAGACCCTTTAATCTCGATACTTAGTCCCGATTGGGAATCCGAGACTAAGCCAGTTCCCAATCGGGACTAAAAGCCATGTTTATAGTAGTGCAAATCATGCACGCCTTTTGTGATTTGGTCCATGTTGAGTAGTGTGTGTGTGGACCAACCACGCGTGAATGCTACTTGGGCTGAGCCAGGTCCCATGTCCCATGTTGAGTAGTGTTTGTGTGGACCAATCACATGTGAAATGAAAATCTTGCCGATTCATACAAGCGATTAGAATTTGAGAGGAGGTTAATTTTTATGGAGGGATGCTCTCTCTAAAAACTCATGTGAACGTAAAAAAATATGGTAAGTCAAAACTCTATAGGTTTTCTAGGAGTAGCAAACATACAAAAATACAATAGTAGAAATAAAATAACCATGAGTTTTGAAAAGAAATCAATTAGTATATTCACCGTAGCAACGTAGGGGCATTTTTCTAGTCTATAAAAATAGAGCTTTAACGACAAACCATAGTATCTTATTTTTTGTTGAAATTGTTGGTCCATATGTTTTTATTAAATTTTGACTAGCAGATATGCCCGTGCGATGCAATGGAAGAAAAACTCGCGTACTATCTAGCCCAATAAACGCGGCTCAAAGCGGTAGTAATATTTTTTATGAGCCACGTGAACTATTTCCCAAATGGACTTTGAGTTTGTGCATTACTCTGCTCCCAATCATTGATTTCATGGGTTTCATTCCCATTAAGAAAAACCAAACAAAGAAAAAAGCGGTGGAATCAGTCTCATCTAGATGAAACCACTTGAATACGGATACAAATTTTGATGAGTCATGAAACTAAATGATATTAGGCACCTATGAAACCACACATGAAAATAAATGACATTAGGCACCTATGAAACCACACATGAAAATTATTTTTGTCGAATACGCAGGAGAGCTGCGCATCTTTGTATTAAGGAGAAATCGAACAAGAGTTCGCAAATACAACAACACGTTATGGAACGCGTGCCTAATCCGCCTGAACTTGCTAAGGTCCTATTACATACCAAATACCAAATACACATGAAAATTATGTATTGTGGATGTAGTTTCAAACACAATATCATTGGTTACAAACTTATTCGTGTTACAAACTTATTCATATCGAATTTGTATTATAATAGTTAAAATTTATTGATAAAATTATTTGTCAAATATATACGTGTGCAACTTATAAATCGGGAGCAGATCTTTTACGTAGCAATGGAAGGATGTGCTGGCACTTATCTTCTTCTCTGGACCGCTTCTAGCTTTATGACTTTACCCTCCACTATTGTCACCTTTTTCTCTTTCATCTTATCCTCTAGCTTGCTCTCTTGGCCTACAATGTCCTGCGCTCCTGACCAGAAACAATTTGAGGAGTCAGGATGAAGCTAGGCAAGCAGTGTGGTGGTGAGGGAGCTCGGCGAGATATGAGGAGTTAGGATGAAGCTCGGCGGCGGTGAGCAGATGTGGGGATTATATATAGACTCTTGGAGTTGCTCTTAGAGTTTCAAGTTTTTTTGCTTGTTTAATTTTACCAGCACTTGCAAAATTAAAGACGTGTGCGACATCACCGCTATATACATGTATATATCTAATCTGCGTTTTATTGTTTGTTTCTAATTCTAATCCGGGAGCAGGGTCTCGCTAGGGTTCGTGCTCCAGAGTTTCTGGCTTTCCATCATTGCTCGTGATGCCGCCGACGAAAGCCAAGGGCGCCGACGCCGCGTCAAGCTCACGCACCGACGCCGATGACGCCAGCAGCGGCAAGGTAAGCGGCGGACCTGCCGAGCTCCCTCTCCATCTCACCGAGAAGATCCTCTGCAGCATCAGCCCGCTCGCATCGGCGCGCCTCGCCACCGTCTGCAAGTCCTGGGCGGCCACCATCTCCAAGCGGCTCGCGAGGCCCATTCCACACCTGTTCGTCTCCCTGCCGGCGGACAACAAGTCCGATCGCCGTGGGGTCGTCTTCTCCGTCGTCGAGATGGATCATGGACCGGCTGTGATCCCGAACCGCGTGCGCTTGGCGGACACGAATGGCCTCAGGTGCATCGGCGCCATGCCCTGCGGTTACCTGGCCTTCGCAAATTGGTTCTGGTGTGAATCGAGCGTCGTCCTTGTGAACCCGATCACCGGCGCGCGGCAGATAGTCGACGTCGAAAAGATACGTCAGAATCCAGTGCTTGCCGCCGGCGGTGCCGACTCCTTCATCGTCTCCACTGGCGCCGACGAACTCGGGCTCTGGTTGCGGGCTGGTGGCGCCGGGGAGTGGTCCAAGTGGACCGTGGCGGCGGCCGGCCATCGGCCCGACGGCGTCATGTTGGTGGCCCTTCGTAATGGCTGCTTTTACGTATTGGACAGGGACGGGTACGTGTTCTTCATCGACGCCACTGCGCCGCCGACACCAACGCCGCTACGCATGGAGAAACTCCCGGTGGCGAGCCTGTTTGATCAGTTTGTCCCACCGTCGTCGTCACCGGTGAAGGGCCACTTCGTCGAGGCCGACGGGGAGGTCCTCTTCGTCCGGCGAGTTCTTGCGGCCGTCAAGGAAGACCGCGGGATCGCGCTCTGCCATCACGACGTCGTCCGTGAGGACTACTTTTCCATCGTTGGCTTCGAGGTGTACCGGCTAGACGTGAAGGAGCACCGCTGGACAAAGGCGATGAAGCTGGCAGGCGACAGGACCCTTTTCGTAAGCCCAAGATCGTCGTTGGTGGTGCGCTCGTCGGAGACAGAGGGCTGCAGAAGCAACTGCATCTACTTCGTCGACGAGAAGCGGTACTGCTCCCGGTGCAACTTGGACGACGGCAACACCTGGGGCGTGTACTCAATGGAAGACGGGGAGGTTTTGTTTAAGCACGCTGTCACCGGGCAGGGACCATGCTCGGAGGCGACATGGTTCTTACCTAGGGTAGTCTCAAATTGTGTGGATTATTTTTGATTGACGCATGTCCATACCTCGAGGTGTATATAAGAAAATATAATCACAAGAATTTAGCATACTTTTTGTACTATATATGGTGTGATGTCGATTTGAGTTTAAAACACAACGACCTTGAATGAAAAAAAAAAGACAAATTTTAGTAGGTGAGTTATCCAATTTAGGTCCCTTATTTGATCCACCATCAAAAAATACATTTAAATTTGAAAAAGACTACCACAAAAGTCTTATGACCACAAGAACACAAAAGTCTTATGATCTCAACCCGTGGCCCTCCAAGAAGGGCGGCGATATTGGCGTCTAGCCGCCCGCCACAACCAAGCCCAGGCACCCCCACTGCTCCTCTCAATCGTCCTCCCCTCCCCACACCCCCTCATCCTGTACTCATCTTCTTAGCTTGAAAATGGCGGGGTCAAGTGCCTTTGGATTTGCTGTCACGGCGACAGGATTCAGCTTTCATGCACCCACCCATCTAGATAATCGATCGTCTCTAGATTGCGGGAGGGAAGAGGGCGCTGACTAGCCATGGACTATGTTTGGTAGCAATGTGGTTCTTGCCTATAGTGTTGTCTGAGATGACTATGGATTATTTTTTTATGCGTTCTCATAGCTCAAGGTTTTGACTGCCACTAAATTTATTAACGTTAAAAAGGATGGAAACACTTTCAATAATTTTCTTGAAATTTTTAAGACTAGTTGGAAAGCTATTGTAACAAATAATTTGGATTTGTTATTTTTAGTTCATCTCCCTGCTACACATTTCTGTACTTCATATAAAATGCTAAAAGACTTTTAAATAACTCAAAGAAGTGATGGCTAATCTTTCTTCACCATACAAATTGGATTTCGATGATGCCATATAATATGGTGCCACCTGGGACTTTTTGTTGATTCAGCAATGGCATTAAAGATTTGCTTCAGCAATGGCATGAAACTGGATCCCATGCAAGATATTGTTGCATGAAGAATAAACAAGTCTAAGAAACTACGTAAAACCCATTAGGATGAAAATAACAAATATCTAGATAGGAAGAGAGCGTGAGGAGGAAGGGAATTGGGGGAGAGAGGAGAAAGATGATTGAGACATAAATAATAATATAAATACCTAACTCTTAGAAGAAAAAGCTAAAATAAATTAGTAGTAGTTATATTTTTAGGGGGAAAAAGACCTAAAAGAACTTACCAAATGACTCATAAAATCTAAATCATACTGTCTAAGTTTATATTAAGAAAAAGAAAAGGTATGATACAAGAATGAGGGATCCGCAGGAGTAAAAAATGAAGTATGTTCTGCTCTTAGTTTTATCGATTTTTCCGAACTGAGAGACTACTAAAAATTGATAAGAGGACTTAGAATCATAATCATGGAAAGCCAATTATATTCATTAAGGAAATCAAGATATTATGTGTAAATTGATTTTAAATCTACAATGTGTTTGACAAATAATTCTAAAATGATTAAATAATAATCTAGTTGTGTTATTTACAATGGACACTTTGCTAATTTTCAAACACGAGAGGAGAGCGACAGTGGCGAATGCAAGAATCAAATTTGGGAGGCTGGGCTCCTTTTTTCTTCCTCTATCTTCAATTGTCTTGTTGATCTCATTGTTCAACTCCCTCCTTGTCTCGTTATTTCTTCATTGGTGTATGAGTGTAGAAGGGCTGGAGCCCCCTCAGCCCCCCTTGGCTACGCCACTAAGAGCGAGCAGTGTGTACGGACACAAATGTATACGCATTTTAATCCACAGTTCTGGAAGCAGCCGAGGAGACGCTTTGTACGACTGTACCTTAGTTGCCAGAGCACACACTTGAAATTAAGCTGGTACGGTGATTTTCAGTATTCTACTGGACTTGGCAACGTGCATGCCTCTTCAAGGGCGATCATCAGGACTTAGAGTACGTACCTTACGTACTCTCACGTACGTGCGTGCTGCAAAGTTGCAAGCCCACTCCAAGTCCGCAAGTAGCAACATAATTTTATGGCACATTATAGATCGTACGTAGATATGCAACCTCGAATTTCCACGATGCCATGTTCTACCGGTAGAAATATATGTTTGATCGGTGTGTGGGCCCACAAGTGTACTTACTTTCCAATTAACGCGAGAAACTGCATGCGCTTGCCTACATATATATACTTCGTGTTGTCGATTATACACTCAGCTAGCAATGGCATCCAGGTCTACGGCTTCAGCTGCCCTGGTGATGATCCTCTTAGTGACACTCACAATGCTCACGGCTTCTACACAGGGTCAAACACCAACGCCAATTCCAATACCTGCGCCTACACATGCTCCGAAACCTACTCCGACTCCTGCCATGACACCAGCTCCGACTACTGCATCGACCCAGGCTCTAACGCCAGTTCCGACACCTACATCCACGCCGGTTTTGACACCTTCTTCGGCCCTTGCTACGCCCGCTCCGACACCTACAATTCTGAACCCTGCGTCAACACCAGCTGCTGCACCTACTCCAGCACCTGTTCCGACCTTTGCTTCGGCACCCGTTCTAACCCTTGCACGGACACCACCTCCTCCACCTTCTTCAACCCCAACCCCTGCTCTGGCACCAACATTTGCTCTGACACCTATACCGACACCTGCTCTTGCGCCTTCTCCAACGCCTACTCTTGCACCAACATTGGCTCCGACACCTACACCAACGCTTCCTCCTGCGTCTTCTCCAATCCCAACCCCTGCTCTGGCACCAACATTGGCTCCGACACCTATACCGACACCTGCTCCTTCGCCTTCTCCAACCCCAACCCCTCCTCTGGCACCAACATTTGCTCCAACACCTACACCAATGCCAGCCACATCGCCTTCTCCAACCCCTGCTTTGGCACCAACATTGGCAACGACACTGACACCTGCTACTATGCCTTCTCCAACCACAACCCCTGCTCTGGCACCAACATTGGCTCCGACACCTACACTGACTCCTGCTACTGCACCTTCTACAACCCCAATCCCTGCTCTAGCACCAACATTGGCTCCGACACATACACCGACGCCTGCTCTTGCACCGGTCCCGCCAACGCCCACCCCAACACCACCACCACCACCACCACCACCGCTCATCCTCTCACCTCCATCTACACCACTACCATCACAATCTTTATGCCCTACTGGCTTTAGAAATATAATTGAGTATAAACTAGCATTCTTACCATATCTTAACCGCGGCATCCTCTTGGTGTTAGCCCCTGCAAGCCTGCAGCCCATCGTTGGAAACGTCCCTGCTGTCCCGGGTGGCAAGATTGTAGCAAAGTGCTTGTGCTCTGGCTCCATTATGAGCATCTTTTTTGGTGACTCCATCACATGTGCCAGGATTGCATGAACATGGGCATCCATTCATATACTCGATCCTTTGTGCAACATGAATAAATGTGCATGTGTCATGTACCTATTTACCCATACTTAATATCTAGTATAGGAATACATAGGATGATGGATAGTATTATGTTTTCTTATAAAGGAAGTTTTATTGGTTCCAAGATTGTTAGATCGAGTTGATATATATATGTCATTGTGTTCATTCATGTGTTGTTTGTATGCGCATTGTTGCATTATAAGTACGTAGGCGTTGATCTGCATCTGTATTGTGCGACAAGTTTATGTTGTATGCTCTATTACTATCATGGACTCTCACTGTCTTTTTTTTTTCAAGAATTTCTCACCCTACATGTGGAAGTACAGCGGTAAACCAGGGGCAAAGCTACATTTACCTTCCCTGGTGTCAATGCACCAGGATAAGATTTTTTCCCCACTAACTAAGCACAAAATCACCATGTAATCCTAGGAAATTATACAAGTCTCTTGTATGGTGCATCAGGGTCAGTTCAGCTCTAGCTTTGCCTCTGGCGGTAACAGTGACCTGAGTTGTATTACTGTGCTTTATTTTTAAAATAATAATTTCTCACCCTACTATCTGTATTACTGGAAGTATGTTGTATGCTCTATTAATATCAAATGCATTTTGGTGCATTAATAATTAATGCCGCTCTTGTATCCTTGAAAAGAACTACAAGCTGAGGATAATATGTAAAACTTAGAGAGCGTTTGGTTCATGGTCGGGTAACGTAAAGGGTAATGGAATCAGGTCACAGGGGGATTGGTGGTGGGATCGCTGATTACAGACTTTATTTGGTTGGGTGCGGTAACGGAATTTAATATCGTTACAACTGTTTGGTTCACGCTATGCAGCTCTGGTATGAAAAGGCAATTTTTGAAATTTAAATATTCTTCAGGACAGGGAACACTAATCAACACAAAACTGGAGCATAACAAAAAACAACGAAGCAGTGTATGCTCTCTCAACAACACACTAACCATTTTGACTACACCAATCAGATCTCGAAACGACGTTAACAGTACCTGCTTTATCTTTACTAAACAAGAAGGTTAACCATTTTGAAATAATTAACTGAAGAAATTAGCTTTGCTAAATGGGCTCTGTTGACTACTCTCAATGAATGACATAACACACTTCACACTGAAGACAACAAGCATGATCAGCACTCTTGGATCTTCAGCTTCGTCGTCACTTGACTGCTGATCTGTCTCCACCTTCTATCTTCTCTCCTCCTCTACAAAAACAGGGACAACATCATTAGTTGATGTTACAGGGCTGGCCACTTTCCCCCAAATTCCCAACTTTAAAAAATCGCTTTCTTGCAACAACCAGCATATTAGATTGACTATTCACTGAAAAAATTAAGGCAAACAAGTTTGTATGTTAGCTGCTAGCGTGATACTAGAATAGAGTGAGGGCACAAAAAAAACAGCAACAAGAACTGCAATATTTGGAAATCACACCCCCTTAGCTCATCTAATTTTCATCTGTGCATCACTCCATGGGAACGGTACAAAGATGTTTACCTTTTCTTTTTGTTACAAGAAGCCAGGGAGGGGACAGCAGGGTATATTGATTCAGCAACAATTTTCAACAAGATGCTACTTCTATTATCATTAGTTGATTGAATATTTCTGCCAAAGATTGCAAACATATAGCTACATATACTACAAGTATTACAATATTTCTTGCTCTAGCATGCCTCATATTAAAATATTCCTCAGCACTGTGTGGTGGATTTTGTGCAGTCCAACCACCCAGATGATACCTTTGACCTCGATATGGAGCTAAAAAGCCATTCGTATTTGCATAACCAGCATCAACAAGATATTAACACCCTTGAGGAACACGCAGCCCATTTGGCCTTGAAATAGCATCTCGGAGCACACGCCCATCATGTGCTGAGCCCTCCCAGCCAGGTAATATATATATGTGAATTGCATGTCCGGTGCACAAACACCCAGAACATTTGTCACAATATCTGCTTTTCTCAACCTATACCTTCCTTTCATTTTAGTTGAAACCGTTACCTTTATATGGGTTCCATCTAAAACTCCCAAACAATTCTACAAACAGAAACCACAACCACAAAGCAAGGCATCACATAGTCGGTTTTTAACATATTTTTTCTAGAAAATAAAACCACTTGAGAAGCAAATTACCTTAAAATATTTCCATTTATCATCTGTGCTATTCTCCGGTATAGGTCCTAGAGTCTTAAGCAGCAAGTGGTGCAACTTTAGAACAGCTAAAAGACATGAGTTGAGCTGTCTACTAACTGTTTCACCACTTCGGGAAAAAAGTTCCTTTATTGTTGAATTTTTCAAATGATGGGATAGTGTATAAAGGAATTGAGCCACTATCTCCTCTAGCATCATATTTCTTGTGGCTTTCAAACCGCCAACATCCCTAAGCATTTCACACAAAGTGTAAAATGTCCTCCTATCCATGCAAAGCTGACTAATACAAGTAGCATCACTATCACAAATTAGTTGGGACAACCGCACATTCCTCTGTTCTATTCTTTTTATCCTTTGCTCAATTTTCAAACACCTCCTTTTGTATACAATTGCAAGGAGGAACCACATATAGTAGTACATGACAATGATGGAAGTCAGCATACTTCTAAAGGCCTTATTTGTTCTTCTAGTTCTTGTGGACAAAGGAAGACGTGCCATAATGCTGCCGCAACAGATGGAAGTAAAATAATTGTTACAGAAATGTCTATTTTGTTTTGCAATAGAAAATGCAAGCAAACATACATGTCATCCAAAATAAAATTCTATCATAATGGAAACAAATTAGAAACTGATATAAGGGGTTTTTTCCTTGTTTTAGAAAAGAAACAAATTAGGAGGCACAAGTGTGAGTATAGGCCTATTGCAGGTGTGACTATAGTTGTAGCCAAGACAAAAATAACTCAAGTTATCTGACCAATGATGTGCTAAAAAAATATTTAATCACAACACTAGGCATGAGAGTACCAGATGGTTTGTTGCTATATACGGAGGAAAATCCCACAAACATAATTACTCAAGTTGCCTACAATGGCACCAGTTTGACAGAACACAAGTATAGTCTAGAACACAAATATCTATTGATTTGTCGATTGTTCTGTGCTTGAGCGTACAGACAATATATAACTGAGCTCTAAGGTTCGCACAATTGTTCCCCTTCCTTTACCAGCCCCATTACCTCAGGTTATAAAGCAAAAAATTCACAGATCCACACAAGGAAATTATGTTTAGTTCAGCCCCCCTATCTTTTATTCATGGATTCACCCCTGCACAACATTGACCTATTCTGAAAATTATGTGCAGATTCTGCACTACTTGTCAGTAGTCACTCACCAACAGCACATTCTGAACAGACAGGTTTAATATATAATATAATTTACATGCATTTCAAATTTTTATTCACACTGAACTTTTAGGAGAAAAATAAAATTCAACCCATGCTTCAAAGAAACCTCCTAGAACACCTTTTTCTCAAACCAACAACACTTCTTTTTCAAGGGAGAAAAAATTCCAACAACACCGGATCTTGGACCTCTTGTACTTGGCCAATCTAATTCAGGAAAACAAGCAAAAAAAATTCAGAATTAACTGCAAAGAGCATACAATCCACAGATCCATCTCAAGTTATGAACCACATCATGACCTAGACCTAGGATTCAAGAAATCTGATGACTGAGTCTACACAGAACATCAAACAAGAAGGGGATTTGAGAGACATGGGAGAAGGGGGAGAGATCTCGCATTGGGAAGAAGAGAGGTAGGACTCACCAATCTAGGGAGCAGTGGTGCTGCGCGTCGGGATGGTGGGCGTGCTCTTCCTCCTCCTGTCCTCGTGCTTCTCCTCTGATGGATCTTGCAGTTGCCTGAAGAAAAAAAAAATGAGGCTAGGGTTAGGGTAAGGAGAGATACTGCTTTGGGTATGTATACCAGGAAGAGAGGAGGCGAGAGGTGGAAGGAGCAAGGGCTCACCGTCGTGTGGTCGCCGACGAAGCTGCTCGCGTGGAGAAGGAGCAGCGGCGGCGGCCTCAATGCTGCGGGAAGTGAAGCGATGGGGAAGAAAAAAAAATGCGGGGAAGGAGGCGTCGGGGGCGGCGGTATCGGATTGATACCGGGCAGGGAGGAGGGGAATGGATCGTAGATAGTCCGGTATCTGATTACGTGTTAACGGATTGCGGAGGACATCGAAACAAACATGTGTAAGGGTATCCAATAGCGCCCGTAATGAGATTACGTTAGATTTTGCAGAATCAAACACGTTCTTAGTTGTGTCTGCAGGCTGCACAGGCCAGAAGCAATTCCATTTTTTTTTAAAAAAAACAAAGTTATAAGCAGTCGTGTAGCAGGGACTGATGGAGCAGTCAAAATAGTAAACTGAGGAGAAAAGAAAAATGGAAACAAAAGAAAGGTGGGAAAAAGGCTCCAAATTTTCAGTTAGGAGCTACACTACGCATTGGTTCGGATAAAAAATAAAATACAATGACCCTGAATCGAATGCAAACGAGCTTGTTGGTGCTTCCAGCATCATCAGTGACGGCGACACACTGAGCCGGGTGAGGGCAGCCTTCGTCGACATACAGAGCCTCTCTGCAGGCATGGTCATGCTTTCTTGTCTTGCCTTATCCTAATATAATTACGCCCATAACAACGTACGCAGCAGACACATAGCTAGCATAGAGTGCAATAGATAAATTATACTTCCTCCGTCCCAGAATATAGCAACGTCAAGAGATTTTCAGACATATATTAGCAAGAGGGATAGAAAGTCTAATTTGTCCTTTCCTCTAATTACTTTTGGTCCTCCTCATGTTTAGTGGGCGTGTTTAGGGGCAGCGATGCCTGTCTATTTTGTTTGCATGCCAACAAAATTATTCGCATGGCAAATCTATATGTATAGCTTCTTCTAAATTCCATTTTCTAAAAAAAATGTATAGCTTCTTCTAGGTATACTAGCAAAGTTGCCGTGCGTTGCTACGGACGAATACATATATAAACATTATTATAAATTTAATCTTTATACAACTCTGATGTATTGTAAACTATTTGTGCTATTTTTAAGGCAACTAAAAGTGTAATAACTATATTCATGCTTCTTGATGGACACAGACAGACGACAGAAACAATGTTACCTTTTTAAAACCTTTTAAAAATTTAAGAGATCATGCATCTCCAATTTGACTGGCAAAAATGAATAGCTCTTCCAGTGTTCGGTGTTTGCCCTTTATCCGCTCTCGGCGCGAAGCGCATTGGCCATATACATGTCTCGCATCACTTGCGGCACATCTTCCTAAGGGTCTGTTTAGCAGGACTTTGGTTCGTTCTAAATTGGCTCCAGCTGTGGCTACTCTGGTGAAGCAGCTAGAGAATTTTTGTCAAATGCCTAATATGTCCCTAAGTATCTAATTTGGTTGATAAATAAAATATAGTGATCCATAACACAAAATCATGAACACATGAAAAAAGATTGCGTTTAAAAGGTGCTCCAAATAATATATCTTCCTATTATATTTTCTGCATCTTTGTATGGGACCTCTATAGTCTATACACGTGTAGCTGTGCTTTTTTTTTCAACACAAACAAGCGGTATGGGCCTTATTTCTTCCTTCTTCCAGCGTTATCTTATCCACATACTATGCTGCCCTCTCTCTCTCTCTCTCTTGCTCGCTCAAAGGCTCAGAACAATGGAGGGCAACCTTTGAGTCTTTGACCGCCGTGGAGAACTACCCCTCGCCACGTGCCATCTACATCTGCTGATGCTTCCCGCCTGTGGTCGTCGATTGGCTAAGGGTGACTGGGAGCCTCACCCAAGATGGTTCTCGGCAACACCTGGTAGGAGCTTCGCCGTCAGGCAGTAGTAGCCTTTGAGGCCGGCGGCCTAGTCGGCCTCGCCACTGCTTCCATGGCCTGTCAGAATTCACCGGCGTTCCTCGACGTCCGGCGAACTCTTGAACTCGATCAAACACGAGAACTCAACGCTATCACTTGGAACACAAGGGAATTTGGCGCTGCGAACAACTAGCAGCATTTTCTGTTTTCTTCTTCTTCTATTTATTGAAGTACAAAGCAATGGCGGCCACTCATGGTCCGCACGTCGCAGCGAGATGAGCGCGTCCATCCCCACGCTCCCGCGACGCCGTCCACTACGGCACGACCAAGTCCGTGGCTGAGCGAGTCTCATGCCACGGCTCTCCTACGCGCGCGGCATCCACATCCCGGAGCTCACGCGCATGCACAACAGAAATGAAACATGCTAACTGCAAACTACCTACAGGGGGCGCTAGGATTACTAACAATTCTCCTCCTAATTCTTGCGCACACCCTGAATATCTACAACACCAATCTTGGAGCGCAACTCACAGAAGCGGCTTCGCCCCAAAGCCTTGGTCAGGATGTCTGCCAGCTGCTCAGAAGTACCAATGTGCTGAATCTTCACCCGGTTCCCCTCAACACACTCACGAATGAAGTGATACCTCAGATCAATGTGTTTGCTGCGGTCATGGAAAACTGGATTCTTGCTGAGCGAGATGGCAGATTGATTGTCAATCTTCAGTTCAAATGCCTCGGCCTCCTTGCCTTTCAGTTCTGCAAGCAGCCGAGACAGCCATATCCCCTGGCAAGCAGCAGTTGTACCTGCAACATATTCAGCTTCACATGAAGATAAAGCTACTATCTTCTGCTTCCGATTGCCAGGTGATTGTGTTGCCTCCGAGGAAGAAGAACACCCCTGTTGTACTCTTGCGTGTATCAATGTCACCAGCTAGATCACTGTCACTAAACCCAATCAGCTGTGCATTCTTCTTCCTCTTGTAGTAACACCCAAAATTCAGAGTCCCTGCTACATATCTCAGCACCCTCTTCACAGCCAGCAGGTGTTCTGTTGTTGGGTTCTCCATGAACCGGCTGACATAGCCCACAGAGAAGGCCAAGTCTGGCCTTGTATTCACCAGATATCTAAGGGAACCAACTAGACTTCTGTAGAATGTTGCATCGACAGTGGGTGCTGAGCTCAACTTACTGAGTTTGAGTCGTGGTTCCATGGGAGTGCAGCTTGGCTTGCAGGTGCTCAGGTCAGCTGCCTCTAGGATCTTGGCGGTGTAGGCGCTCTGGCACACAGTGATGCCCTCCTCCGACTGCTTGACTTCCAGCCCGAGGTAGTAGTGTAGGAGCCCCAGATCACTCATCTTGAAAGTGGAGTGCATCTCCGCCTTGAATTTGTCGATGTCGTCCTGGTTGGCACCGGTGATGACAAGATCGTCGACGTAGACTCCCACAACAAGGCGGCGTGCGCCGGTGCCGCGAAAGTAGATGGCGTACTCAGAGCTGCTCCTGGTGAACCCAAGTTTGATCAAGGATTCATCAAGTTTGGCGTACCAGGCGCGAGGAGCTTGTCGCAGTCCGTAGAGCGCCTTGACGAGGCGCAGCACCTGGTGTTCATGCCCCCGGAGAACAAATCCGGGCGGCTGCTCGACGTAGACCTCCTCCAGCAGCTCGCCATTCAGGAACGCGGTCTTGACATCCATATGGTGCACCGCCCAGCCCTCACAAGAAGCAAGGGCGAGCAGCAACCGGACGGACTCAAGCTGGGCCACCGGGGCGAAAACTTCATCGAAATCGATCCCTTGGCGTTGAACGTACCCTTTTGCGACGAGGCGTCCCTTGTGCTTGGTGACGATCCTGGCGGCGTCCTTCTTGGCCTTGAAGACCCACTTGAGACCGATCGCTCGTGCGCCAGCCGGGAGATCAGTGAGCTTCCAGGTATTGTTGGCCTCGATGGATGTCATCTCGTCGAGCATTGCGAGGCGCCAGCACTCATGGCGCAGCGCCTCCTCGTACGTCGCCGGCTCGACGTCGCACGCCATCAGAAGATGCTCCTCCATGTCCCGTGCGGCGAGGCCGGGAGGTGAGGAGGGACCGAGCACATTGTCGATGTAGCGGTACCGTGCCGGCGCGTCGTCGTCGTGGTCGGCATCCAGGTACTCGTCTGCCCCGGCACTGGGCGGCGTGGCGAACTCGACGTTCTGGGGCAGAGTCGAGCTCGGCGTGCCACCCGGAGACGCCGCGGCTTGCGCAGAGTGTGGCGATGCTGGTGGCGACGATGTGGCAGGCGGTGCTGGTGTTGGTGAAAGTGATGCAGAGGCGCGTGTCGAGGTAGTGGTGGTGATCACGGTGGTGTCGCCGCTGCCATGCTCCTTGATGACGAAGTCCTCTGCTTCACCATGCTCGGTGGGCCATGTCCACTGAGCCCATTCGTCGAAGATGACATCACGGCTGATGTGCACACGCCGGGACGCCGGGTCGTAGACGCGGTACGCCATGGATCCCGGCTCGTACCCGACGAAGATCATCCGCCTACTCCGATCATCCAGCTTCTTCTGATGCGGCGCCGTCGGCTTCACATGAGCTACACACCCAAACGTGCGGAGATGATGCACGCTCGGTGTGCTCCCAGTCCACAGCTCGTACGGCGTCTTCCCAGCGATGCTCTTGGACGACGATCGGTTGAGGAGGTAGACGGCGGTGGCGACAGCTTCCCCCCAGAACATACCGGGGAGGTTCTTGGCCTTCATCATGCTTCGCGCCGTGCCCACAACGCTCTGGTTGCGGCGCTCCACCACGCCATTCTGCTGGGGTGAGTACGGAGCTGTGAGCTCACGGTGTACCCCCAGCTCGGCGCAATACTGGCTGAACTCCGCTGCCGTGAACTCTCCTCCTCGATCCGTGCGAAGTGCCATCAGCTTCTTCCCAGACTTCCTCTCTGCTGCTGCCTGAATGTGCTTGATCGCCGCGGCGGCGGCGTCCTTGGATGGCAACAATGACACCCACATGTAGCGGGAGTAATCATCAACGAGGAGGAGGAAGTACTTGTTTCCACTCGGTGTCTCCGGCGTGATTGGGCCACACAGGTCGCCGTGCAGCAGCTGCAGAGGTTCAGTAGAGCGCCGGAGAGCCTTCTGCGGGAACGAGGCGCGTCGCTGCTTCCCCGCCAGGCAAGCCTCACAGAGCTGCTCCACCTGTGTGAGGTGAGGCAACCCGCGCACGAGCTCGTCCCTCGCCATCTTGCGGAGCGCCCCGAAGTGAAGATGCCCAAAGCGAGCATGCCAGGTCCAAGCCGCGTCGTCGGTGCGCGCCGCCAGACAGACTGGTTGTGCAATGGTGAGGTCGAGCACGTACAGCCGGCCTGGATTGCGATGGATCTTCGCTAGCAGACGCCTCTCCTCGTCCCGGACGCGCATCACACCATTCTCGATGAGCACTTGGTACCCGCTTTCGTCGAGCTGCCCGACGGAAACGATGTTGGCGGTGAGGCGCGGTAGGTAGTAGACGTTGGGGAGCGTCCTGTGCTCCCCGTTCTTGCAGGAGTAGACGACAGTGCCGAGGCCCTCGATCCGTGCGACAGAGCCGTCGCAGAACCGCACGGATCCAGTGACGCCGGCGTCTAGATCGGCGAACGCCGCGCGTGATCCAGACATGTGATTGGACGCCCCGGTATCCAAGACCCATTGCTTCGGGTCCCGGTCACCAGAAGCGTCGAGCGCGACGAAGACCTTCTTCTCGACGAGGTGGAGCTGGCCGGAGTGGATCGCCGGTGGCGGGAACGAGCGTGGCGGAGGCGACGGCAGCTCGGAGGGGAATGAGATCTCCTCCTTCGAAGTCATCGCGACGGCGAGTAGTAGAGTGGGCTCGTCGTCTTGGGCCACATGGGCCTGATGCTCTTTGGGCTGGCTCCGGCAATCCTTGGCCCAGTGGCCTTTCTTGCCGCAATTCTTGCAGGCGTCAGGGTTGTAGGCGCTGCGGCCCGCGTTTCCGCCGGCCCGCGAGTCGTTGCGACCGCCGCCGCGTCCACGCCCTCTTCCGCGGTGCTTGCCACGGCCGCCGGAGCTGGATCCGCCGCGACCGGAGTCGGTCTTGTACTTCTCCAGCCACTCTTCCTGGGTGAACAGGAGCTTGCCGTCGGCGTTCTTGGGCGCCTCCGGCTCTTCATCAGCGCCCGCCCGAAGCCTCCCGGTGACCTCCTCGACGGACAGGGTGCCGATGTCGAGGAGCGTCTCCATGGAGACGACGAGCTGCTTGTACCGGGGTTTAGCAACCCGCAAGTACTTGCGTACCACCTTGTGCTGAGGCTCCGGGTCACCCAGAACGGCGAGTCGCTGCACGAGATTGGTCAGGCGGAGCGAAAAATCCTCCACGGACTCACCCTCTTTGAACTTGATGCCCTCGTACTCGGCGCGGACGCTCTGCGCCGTGGACTTGCGCATCCGGTCGTCGCCGATGCGCATCGTCTTGATCGCCTCCCACGCCTCCTTGGCCGACAGCTTGGTCGCCAGTGTGGGCACCATCTCCTCCGGGACGGCGCTGCAGATCGCGTCGAGAGCGGTGCGATCGTCGTGGAAGTCGACGTCGCCGGTGTCGACGGCCTCCCAGAGATCGCGCGCCTCCATCTTCAGCTTCATCAACAACGACCAGGTGTCGTAGTTGGTCTTGGTCAGCTGCGGCCACTTGTTGGAGCCGCTGGACTCCCTGAACACCCGCTCGATGACGACCTCGCGTGGTTGGCGGCCTCGGTGGCGCGAGCTCGACGGCGAGCGGTTCTTGCGGGTCTTCGGTGGAGAGGGCGAACGGCTTGAAGACGACGTGTTCTTCAGCTTCTCTTCGGTGGTGTCAGATGGCGGCGTCTGCCCGGACTTGCCGGACTTCGGCGGCGGCGTCTGGCCGCTCTTGCCACCCTTCGGCACCGGCTTCTGCGGCGACGACATGGCGTCGTGGATCGCTGACGGCTCTGATACCAATTGTCAGAATTCACCGGCGTTCCTCGACGTCCGGCGAACTCTTGAACTCGATCAAACACGAGAACTCAACGCTATCACTTGGAACACAAGGGAATTTGGCGCTGCGAACAACTAGCAGCATTTTCTGTTTTCTTCTTCTTCTATTTATTGAAGTACAAAGCAATGGCGGCCACTCATGGTCCGCACGTCGCAGCGAGATGAGCGCGTCCATCCCCACGCTCCCGCGACGCCGTCCACTACGGCACGACCAAGTCCGTGGCTGAGCGAGTCTCATGCCACGGCTCTCCTACGCGCGCGGCATCCACATCCCGGAGCTCACGCGCATGCACAACAGAAATGAAACATGCTAACTGCAAACTACCTACAGGGGGCGCTAGGATTACTAACATGGCCATCTCAGCTCTGGCCATGTGCGAGCCCCCGCAGGCGCTCAACAAGAACGCCTACTTCATCGCTCTTACTGGGTCATTTTTTGCCGGAGTAGCAGAGGTCATCACCGCCGTCTTCATCTCTAGCAATAATACCAGCGCCCGCCGTGCTGTAGGGAGGAAGCTCGAGTACGCCTCCATCGCGCCGCTCGCCGTCGTCGTCTGTCTCTCTGAAAGAGAGATCGATGCTCGTGATAGCCTAAGAGGGGGAGGGGGTGAATTAGGTTTTCTAAAACTTTGGCCTACCACATGAAAGCTAATTGCACAAAAGTAAACTAAGACATGCTACCTAGATGTACAACTAAGGTTTTCATCTAGTGTTTGCCCTAACCCAAGGAGTTTTGCAACCTAGAGCCAATCCTAACAAGATACTACTCTAGAAAGGTAAAGGCACACAAATTGCAAGAAACAAATGCGGAAGCTTAAGGGTTAGAGGGATGCAAACTTGACACGAAGATTTATCCCGTGGTTCGGCTTTACGCCTACTCCACGTTGGAGCTCCACAAAGGATGTGCTCCCGGTCGCCAAGTCTTCTTCCCGGTCAAGGCCTTGAGCTCGCCACAAAGGCTCCCCAAGAGGGATGATGAGCAAGTCACCAAGACCTTGCTCTCATCAACCTACTCTCCCAGAGATCTTGATGCCGCCTCCACTACGGAGCTTCTCCACCAAGGAAGGGGTCTCCTCTTCCCCGCACAAGGTCGTCGTCGCCGCTCCACACCAAGCCGGAGGGTCGAAGACTTGCCGACGAGTCACCGAGACTCCAAGGGGCCGGCACACCAAGATTACAGCAGTTGGTTCACTCTAGAACCAAGGCACAAAGCACAACACCTTGCAATTCACTCACTAGGCCTATCCTAACTCTCTCACTCACTATGGATGATCTATGTAGCACAAATGGTGGCTTGGATGTCTTGTAGGTGTAGGTGAACTTCTCTGGACTTCCAGCACCTTGAAATGGCCGAATGGGGGTGGTATATATAGCCCAAAGGGTTGGACTAGCCGTTGCTCAAAAGCTGCTCAAAAACTGTAAACGCCGTATAATACGCCGTGTGCAGAAACCCCATCGGCGTATAATACGCCGCCTGCTTTTGCAACGGTCGAAATCACTTTTCCAACGGTCATCTGTGCACGGCGTATGCTTCTGAACATGTACGCCGTGACCGCCGTATCATACGCCGTGGCTCTTCTTCCAACTCCACTTGACATCGTCTCTGCGTAGCTTGTACGCCGATACTACGTCGTGACCGCCGTATAATACGGCGTGTAGAATCTTGCCGACCTTGACTTGAGCTTGATCAATCCATGCACGCCGTATGATCCGCCCTGTATACGCACAGTACCGGCGTATCATACGCCGTGGGCTTCCTTCGAGATCCTTTGAACGACGTAGGCTTTGAACTTGTACACCGGAATATACGCCGTGTGAAATATTCCCTTTCAGCTTGATCTGCTTCCACACGCCGTAGCCTTCTCTGATTGTACGCCGTGCCCGGCGTTTCATACGCCGTTTGCTTAACTCTGCAGGCTTTGGAATCATTCTTGGGATGTAATGTCCTAAGTGTGACACTTAACAAACATATTAGTCCCAAAGACTATGTTGTCATTCAATCACCAAAATCACAATATAAATGGCTCAAACGCCATTTTCGTTACGCTCTCAGCGGCTTCGCTTCTCCGGTAACCTTGTGGACCAGGAGACGGCGCAAGGAGGCAGGCGTCGGAGTTGGATCAGGAGACAGCGCAAGGAGACGAAGGCGAATCGTGCCGGGGGCGACGGGCGACGGACTGGGACCTTGACATAGGGCCCACATGCAAGATACGAACGACGGACGAAACTGCTTGATTTAATATTAGGCAGAGACAGAGATAGGTACTCGCTTGTTCTGATGAGATGCTGTTCGCGTGGTGGCGGTGCGGTGCTTTTCGTGTCCGTGTCGTATTCGATCTCGATCCTATATTAATTCCTATGTAGGGATTGGGACAATATAATAATGGGATCCACACACAGACACAGCTTGTAGTGCACGCATGACTCGTCAAATCAAATCTCATCGTGCACCGTGTTCGTTGCTGCTGGTTTATTTCCATCTCTTCTTGGTCATACATATGCTTTGATGCATTTGACAGCAACTTACTGGAGAAAGTCCTAGTATATGTGTATGCATAGTCTATGTGCTGGCTGGGATCCAGAGCAGTCTGCGTGCAAGCAATGCAATCTATAACAGATCGACATATATAGATCAACCTACGCGTCCATGCTAAGAAATGACACAGAAAAACGTGCTGGACTCTACAAACACGTCTTTGAATTTATATTTGTTCATCATGCATATATATAAATAGGACCAGTACTGAGTTGTGACCACTTGAACAGTTAATAGAGTAGGTAGCTAGTATATAATAATATTATTTAATTACTCATGCATATTATACATTTTTTTTGTTTAGATATATGGAATAAAATAATAGACGTCGTCCGTGCATATAAATAAATTAAATATGTTAACTCTAGTATGAAAAGAATGGAAGAAACAACCAGGTGATGCCCGTATCAAGCAAGACCCCAAATAAAAGACTATAGGATAAGGGAATAACCGAATAAATAATATAGATGCATCTGATAATGCTAGCTTAAGGCCTAGTCGCGCAGAGGTCAAGCCAGTCAAGGAACAAAGCTATATATCTCTGTACTGCTGATATGCAAAACATCATGCTGTGAGGAAGTTTCCAAGAACTTAAACACGCATTGAACTCAAGTACATACTGTCGCTGTTCACTGACATCTCTGAAGTTTCTAGGAAATTCATCAGGGCCTGTCTTCCTTTATACACCAACCAACAAATAAGTTCACTGGCTCGGCTCTTCTGAGCGATGAACTCGCAACTTACGGACAGTGCAGTGGTGACTTTGTCAATCTTATCGGATAACGCGCAACGTACGCGTCTAGTTTGTAGATCAAGCCGGTTGCGTCGTGTGTCTCCTCTCTGGAGCGGTGACGTTGTAGGATGCTCTTTCATTTTGTAAATTTCGTTAAATTTTAGTTTGTGATTAGAGCTATGGTCAAATTTATTATAGTTTCTATTCAATTTTTTACTATTGAATTCACCAGACTTGAATATTAGCATCATCGCTATTGAGCTCCATATAAAGGTTTTGTACAGTGAGTCTCTAGATACCTCTTCAGATTCTAGGTTTACTCAGGTTAGAGTGTGGGTTTACTATATTATTCTCAAACTTTAGAGGAAGGAGGAGACATTTGGCTCTGCAGTGGGCAATGATTCCACTTAACACCATATACATGAGAGCTCAAGTAGAGAATGGCGGGTACGGTGGGATTGGACAAAGGTGATAAATCCGAAGTGATAAGTTATGTAGAATCTGACACGGATCGGATCTGATTACAATGATGTAGCTAGAGATGACAAAGAGTGCCAACATGTATATTTGGTCAAATAGGGGATTAATTGGTGATTGGATGAACATACATTGAGCTCCCCCCAAGAGACTCAACATAGAAGGATTGCGCTAACATGAGATAGAGTTAGGAGGGTTGTGCTTTCTTTCCTTTTGTTTTTCTTTTTGAAACTGCACACTCACATACATGCACGCACTCAAACCTACCCGGCCTATAAGCATTTTCGAAAGACCTTTTTTTGTTTGATTTGTGTTGTTTCAATTTTTTTCTTTGTGATATACAGTGGTACGGTTATTTATATCATAGAATCGGAGTCATATATGATGTAAAAAATCTGACAATTAGAAAAACAAAACAAATATATAAATTTTGGGGAAAAAGCTTGTGGAGTGATTTATATTAGGTTCTTCTCCGGACATATGATAAAAAATGCGTTAGTAATAAATCTTAAACTTTATTGTTGCACCAATATAACTATGTACTTATTATTACAGTCGTAGCACTAGCACAGTTCAGTAAAATAAAATAGCCCTTTTTTTGCCCCAAAAAAAAACAAAAGGAAACATGTCACGTTTATATGCATGCGCTAATGAAGACCCGTATATTTTTCACCCAACCACCTCCAACCCAAATAAACTTAATTCGACGAGGTACTGATCGATCATGGACCGTTCTTCAATTCATATGAACTTGATTAGCGTAATGGGCAAGCGGGCCGCGTCGTCATCTTCGTCGCTATCGCCACACGACGTCGCAGAGTGATCCGGCGAGGCGGCGACCACATCGAACACCGCCGCCGCCCTGTGGCGCCTCATGTGGCCGCCGAGCGCCTGCCCGGTGGTGAACACCATGCCGCATTTGTTGCACCGGTGGACGTCCGTGGCGGCGGTGCCCTTGCCGGGGCGCGCGCCGAGCAGGAGGTCGAGGCCGTCGGCGCGCACCCGCGGGCGCTTGTGGCTGGTCCGGTGGCCGCCGAGCGCCTGGAACGTGGGGAAGCTGCGCCCGCAGGTGCGGCACCGGAACGCTCCGCCGCCGTGGGAGAGATGATGCCGCCTGCCGCCGCCCTTGGCGATCGCCTTGCTCGCCGCCGACAGCGACAAGAAGAGCTGCAGCAAGTTCTCCGTCGGCGATCGTGAGGCGGAGGCCATCATGTCGTCCACAGCTCGTGTTTTCTTAGTACGTATACTACCAAGTAGTAGTAAGACACGTACTGCTACCGGACGTATGGAGAAGCTGCTCTGCTACCGAATGTTTTCATGCTAAGCCGAGGGCTCCTATTTATAGGCAAATTAAAGGATCGATATGATCGTGCTGGAGAGAGAGGCTCGACGACTGGACCCCAAGAGAAGAAAGAGATGCCTGCATTGACCCAGAGTCAACCGTGGCACGTAGCCACAGCCAATGGCGGTGCGCCACGTGGCATAGGCGAAGCTTCTGTGCTTTTTCCCACACAGTGCTTGCTTACGAGGTGTGGACGCGAGCTTCCTTGCGTCACGTGTCGCTGTTGGAAGTTTCTATGACATGCTGCGAGCGGTAGGGCTACACTGACTAGCTTAGTGCACACAGGAATGCTTCTTTGTTCTTCTCCGGTACCGTTATAGAATGACGCGCGCGTGTTCCATAGACGACCTTATTACTTTGCGACTATCAAAATCTATGTAATTAAGAGACTAGGGTGAAGTGTGCATGCCTATCTATATGAAAATGAAGATGCAAATGCTTATTTGGATAAGCATGTCTGGGGCGAAAATTTCATCTTCTTCTATTGGTATTCTAGTTTAGAAGAAAAGAGATGTACCTGATCCAGAAAGCTGAGTTTCAACTGATTTTGATCGGTAATGTGATACACATTAAATTAAAAATAGACATATCTGGGGCGCAAATTTCACCTTCTTGTATTAGTATTTTATTTTAAAAGAAAAAAGATGTACCTGATCGAGAAAGCCGAGTTTCAATTGATTTTGATTGGTAATGTGATGCACATTAAATTAAAAATAGAGATCGTGATATGGTATACTCCTATATATATGATGATTTGTTATGACCGTGCACATATGAATTGGAAGATGCACGCATCAATTCCACGTTGCTCTAAAAAGTAGTTTTATTAATTAGCGACAGCAGTTTTTGGCTGGTAAATGCGATGCAAATTGTTGTGGCCATAATACCAGGGTACCCGACTACGAGGATTAACGACCACCGACTCCAGACGAGAGACTCCGAGCAGGACACGGCGGCCTATTCAAGGAAGGAAAGCCCGAAGACAAGAGATAGAGTCCTAATAGGTTTAGGTTTGTTTTGTCTTGTAATGCAAGTCTCCCCGGACATAAATAGTGGGGGATCCTGTATGTAGGGGGTATCCAATCCAACACCCGATATTTCATACACCATATTGTACTCTCTGTACTCGCCGAAATAATACAAGAAGCAACTGGACGTAGGGTTTTTACTCGATCTCGTGGGCCCGAACCAGTATAAAAATCCCTTGTCTCTGTTTATCTCTATTCGTCTACTATGATCGTTCTTTGCAGGAAGCAGGGTGCCCTAAGAACCAAATATCTGCCGAATATAACTTCGACAGAGGCGCACCAGGTAGGGGCCCTTGCGTGAAGATTGATCATACCAAAATTATTAGCATCCATCGACTCGCTGATTCAAGCGAGCAAAGGGCCAAGACTATTTGCCAACTCAAGCGACCGCGGGCCAGAAACACATCTTGTCGATGAAGCAAATCAGCCAAAGTGAGGACCCAGCACACGAGGCAGTAGCAGCTACGATCGACAAACTCGGCTTCGATGACACAGCACCGGCTGGGCAACAAGGATATCAAGCACACCGATCCTAGCACAAGCATAGCCCAGGGCCTCCGTGTTCTTCGCTCACCGAAGTAAAAAAACTAATCAGCTACGTGGCCGCGTCGTCTCCAATCATGTCTATGTACAAGGGAAGTATATGGTTTCCTTTTCCAATTCCAACTCCTTTATTTATTCCAATCAGATAACACGTGTTCCTTCCATTACCAAATAAGTATATGCTCATGTACAGATGGATTAATGGCCAGGAACAATGACGGCAGCAAGCAGGCACTTCCATGCATACACATACAACAACGCTAAATTGTATGGCAAAGCATGATACGCCATAGAAGATTGGAAAATACGCGAGGTGTACAAATAGCCTGATCTGGTTTTTCCCCAACCAGTAAACTTCCACTTGGGAACAACAGCCCGACTATGTACATGGCGGCCCGGCAGACACGCTGACTTCATCGTCAACCCCGTTCACGACCTTATCCGCCCGGACATGACTCCCGGGAGCTTCGTAGCTCGAACATGATGACGCGCGACGCTGATTCTCCAACCGGGTATCAAAACAGCTAAGTCATGTTTTAATATTTCTTTCTCAATTATTCTATTCAATATTTTGATCTATACATTCGTGATAAATATGGAGCTAGCAATAATTTTGCTTAAATTCGATGACGGGCGGCTATGTTTAACACATAAGGGCATCAAAGAGATTGTCGAACATCTCGCCCTTCGTGAAATTACAAACGCCTAAAAAGAAACTGAGCAACGAAATTATCTACTCCAGTTAGACGCAATGAGACTTAAATTTATTACGGGTGTATAGACAGCTTTTTTCTATCGAAGTATATACTCGGGAGCTCCACAGCACACCTGAGCACATATTCAAATCAGGCACCTTTATTTTTATTATATTATTTACTAACTGCCTTTTCGCTTAAGCATCAGTGGCTACTCAAAGCCTCAATATTCATATTTCCAATATCTATTGAGTTGATTCCGAGATACTGCATGTCCAAGTATCCGATCTCAAAGATTCGAACTATTCTAATTCCTATGGCGCTTGATTGCAAGAGAGTCCATTGTGCTCGACGGAGCACTCGATCTCAAGCAAGCCCGAAGCGCATTCAAAGTATCTGACCATAAGAGAGTCCAAAGTGCTCGACGGAGTGCTTGATCTTGAGTGGGACCAAGGTGCTCTATTATTCTAAAAGTGCTTGATTGTAAGAGAGTCCATTGTATTCGACGGAATACTCGATCTCGAACGAGTCCAAAGTACGCCGAAGTACCAAATCATGAGAGGGTCCATTGTGCTCGATGGAGTGCTCGACCTCGAATGATTCAAGTACTCGTTAATATCAAAGTACAAATCATGAGAGGGTCCATTACGCTCGACGGAGTGTTCGACTTCAAATGATCCAAGTACTAAAATATCGAGGTGCCATCATGACAGGGTCCATTGTGCTTGGCGATGTGCTCGACCTCAAGTGATCAAAGTACTCATTCTATTTTCAATGAACCCGAGTATAATGCTCGGGGGCTTTTCCAAACATGTTGCCCCAAACATGATGGTCAGGGGCTACAGATTCACAACGCTTTCTAAGTCGTTTCTACAGCTTTAACTATCATATTTGCGAGTCAATTTATTATTTTGCAGATTACCTGTTACTAGCAATCAGATTGCGTTTTTCACGCTCAACACTACTTCAATCAACATGTCTGACATATCAGATGAGTTATTTCAAGTTTTATTTCCTGCAATATTTGCTCCACTCTCTATTTGATATCAACGTCCAAATAGAGAGTCGGGGGCTACCACTTGCACACTTTTTTTTTACTTTTGCTCTACTCTCTAATTGGTTACCATTTAATCAAATAGAGAGTCGGGGGCTACTACAACACTCATATCATATCACCAAATGTTGCTGATTCAAAGCAAAACTAGCTATTTATCATGCGCACTTGTTTCAAGGGACTAACGCATGGAAGACCGTCCGAGTCTCATATGCTAACGCCCTAAATAAACACTGTGTACTACCAAAATAGCCTGAACAAGCTAAAGGACACTTCATTTGGTTATAATGATCTATTTCCATTCTCTGCAATATTCAATTTTTACTATGTTATTTTCTTCTTATAATTTCTACTAATTATTTTGTTTTGAGAATTTGAAACAGAATATATTCAGAGGCTCAATCATCCACCTGAATTTACATTCAGGGGCTCTATCGCTGATCCACCCAAACACACATTTGGGGCTTCAACGTCGACATCGCCATCTGCTAGCATGGTTTTACAACAACAAATACAGCGTGGTTTTTCTGAAAATCCTAAGTGATTCTGGATGTTCAAAGTCTATGCGCGGAATATACAGTACGATGGGCCGTTCGAGTCCCAAGTGCTAGAAATTCCCCAATATGACATAAACATTCTAGAAAGCCAAAGGTAAATGTAGAAAGCCACCACAGTGTTTATACGCACAACATATCAACATGCTTATTGCTAACAAATCCGACAGCTTAATATATTGGGGCATGTTCGGGAAGGTCAAAACCAGGATAAGCAGAGCGTTCGGTCATTGGAGGTCTAATAGCCCCGATTACCAAACATCGGACTCTCAACTCCTGAAATTCAAATTCCCGAATACCGATATCCCAAGCAATGTCAGCACTGCTGGAAGAAGAGCTCGGGGGCTGATAGCCAATTCCCGACCAAAAAAATACTCAGTCGCAAAGTATCCAATTGCAAGATACCCGATCATGAGTAAAGTCGATGAAAGAATTTCTCATATTCAAAGGACTAGATTGCGAGCATCCGATCTCAAAGTGCCCGATCACAAAGTTCTTGAAATGCTAAACTTCAACTGAATAAGTCTCAACGACTACAAAATGCCCGATCATAGATTCTTAATATCTAACGATCTCGAGGCATCTGACACCACAACCCTGTTTATGGCACTTGATTATTCTCGAGCTCATCATCCAGATGCAGGTTATTTTACCAGGGATCTCAGTCTTTTCAAATTCTCGGCAAAAGCATCTATGAATATTCTAAATATCATGCGAATGCCCGAAGAATAAAAAGACCCGATGAACGAAAACAACAACCTTTTCTGGACAAGATAAGCTCGGGGGCTACTGTTGTGGCCATAATACCAGGGTACCCGACTACGAGAATTAACGACCACCGACTCCAGACGAGAGACTCCGAGCAGGACACGGCGGCCTATTCAAGGAAGGAAAGCCCGAAGACAGGAGATAGAGTCCTAATAGGTTTAGGTCTGTTTTGTCTTGTAATGCAAGTCTTCCCGGACATAAATAGTGGGGGATCCTGTACGTAGGGGGTATCCAATCCAACACCCGATATTCCATACACCATATTGTACTCTCTGTACTCGCCGAAATAATACAAGAAGCAACTGGACGTAGGGTTTTTACTCGATCTCGAGGGCCCGAACCAGTATAAAAATCCCTTGTCTCTGTTTATCTCTATTCGTCTACTATGATCGTTCTTTGCAGGAAGCAGGGTGCCCTAAGAACCAAATATCTGCCGAATATAACTTCGACACAAATTGTCTTTGATCTTTCTGCACGTACATATGCAATGACTTGCCACACGATATTGACGTACATGTGGAAAACACTGACGCCAAAAATATGCTTTACTACTAGTAGGTGCAAAAAAGAAAAACCTTTCTAGCACTTGTGTATCCACATGCTTTAAACATTAGCTTGCTTTTTTTTTTTAATTTCTACGTGCATGTGGCCGACGAGTAGTCTTTCCATACGCAAAATGTTTATATTGATATGATTAGCCAGCGACTCTATTATTAATACTTAATTTGCTCATAATTAATCCGTGCAACTCACTTTGGCTAGCAAGTAAATGTTGCCACATAATACAGTAGTCGTCGTCGATGCAGATGCACACACAGTGCAATGAGATTTCTATGGATTGTCACTGAAATTGGGAACATCTAATCTAACATAGCGTGTTGGATGCGCCATATATGTTGTCATGATTCGGTTCCTTGTTGGCTGGCCGGTGACCAACTATATAAATGCTTGGTGAAGACCGAGCGAGACTTCTTGGCTGATGGACGACCTATATATCATGGGCATGTCTGCCATATCGTGTACATTACGGGGGTGTTTAGATACCACCTCATTTTGCATTCTATCCCTATTTTGTATTCTACGCGCTTTTCAATGCACTTTTTTCTCTCTGTGCACGTGGATCGAGACGCCCATTTTGCAAACCATTTTGCATTCCATGGTATCTAAACATGTGTGGAACTAAGGCCTTGTTTAGATTCACAAAAAGAGCCCAATTCGATCAAAAGCAAACGTATTGAACTTCGTGCCCTCTCTCTACTTTTTCAATTCCCAAGAAAATCTGCTACAGTAAATTTGATCAAATTCACCCAATCTAAACAAGGCCTAACTGCATGTGGATATGCATGCATTGACCCGATCGAGATGATGGAATGATGATCAGCTATGCATCCAGTACACGCATCAGACTGACGACTGAAATATATAGGAAGTAAAGTCATCGGCAGGCGGGCGCCAATTGTATTATTAGCTGAGCTTATCTCATGCATGTTTCCCTGGGGGAAGAAATTAACGTACCTAGGCGTATTGTTTGAATCAGTCCCATCCTATCTACACTGAACTGTGGCAGAAATGAGTAGTAAAGTTTGATCTGCTAGCTTCTACAAAAGTCTCAGTACAAAATTAATCATATATAGTTGGAGTAGTTATTTCCATCGTCGATCGGTACACAAACACACACCCCCAAATAAATGCACTTTTCATGGGTTGAACTGTTTTAAGAAGCGAAGGGTTCACATCATGCGTGCCAGATATTAAAATATTTCTTTGCGAAAGATAATAAAATAAATTGACCTTGCATAGTCAGAAGTTCAATATAGAATTCTCACAAGAAGTCCGCCTTAGGTAGTAAGAAGCAACTAAGCAACCGTATGTATATATGCACCCAATCAATCAAGGCACGCATATACATGCAATTATGTTGCACATGGTTTTCATATCATGATATGAGTCACACTTCTCCTTTCTGAGAAATGAAAAATGCGTCAAAGATTTTCCACTACTTGTGGTGGTGCCATGTGCTCAGACCATACTATTTGCAGCTAAGCATGCATGTGTTTGGATTGCGGGTTTCAGTGTGTTGGTGCGGGTTCTGACTCGTGTTTGGATGAAAAATGGGTGTGCTGGGTCGGAGCTAATAGAAAATATGTTGTCCAAATGCGGGTTCGATGGGTTCCTCCAAAATGAGCGGACCATGCGGACCCAAGTCGACTCCGCGCGTCACATGCATTATTGCACCTGCGCGTCGGATACCATCCTCACGCCTTGCCTAGTTCTTTTTTCTCGAGCCTTCTAGATCTCATGAGGGCGACACCGCCGCCTCCATTCGGCGCCGTGACTCCCTCCCCAACATGCTCCTCCCTCCAACCCAACAAGAAGGCAAAGGTAGTTCAAACTGAGGAGGAGGGGCTAGTGGCTACTTTCAAAAGTGTAGGTGAGAACCTCGCCAATGCTATCAAAATGGTTGCTAAATCGGACAACCTTCCTGGTTTTAATTCAGCCCACATGACTTTCTGCTATGTGCATTTGGTGGCCAACCCTCACACTGGTAGAGCTTTCTATGGTTTGTCATTCGAGTACAAGTTAAATTGGATTACAATGTTCATTATTGCCGAGAAGTTTCCTGGAATGTAAGAGTGATTTGGATGAGAGGAATGTTTCTTTTGCTAGAATTTGAATTTTGTTAGCCGTGTAAGAGTTGAACTTACATCATGTAAGGCTTGAACCTCTGTATTGCCTTGAACTTAAATTTAAGGCTTGAATGTATTGTGTACGGCTGTATCTAATTATTATGAGTTTGGTATCTCAAAGTGAACCAGTGCAAGTAGAAATGACTACTTTCTGTACGTTTTGCTTATATTATGTGCGGACGCAAGCAGACTGGTGCAGGTGCACACATGAATTTTATTTCTTAGTTTGAGACTATATATGAAATCTAATTAAGACTATCGTCTGGAGCGTGCCTAAGAAAATGCAAACGGCTACTGGAAAAAGAAATAGAAATGCTTATTAGCGTGTCTGGTGCGCTAATTGCACATTCTCTTCCTTTTTATATATACAGTAGAAGATAAGTACCCAATTGACAAGTTTTGCCTATTTTTGATTGGCAGCTTGCAATGTGATGCACATTACATTGAAACAGCTATATGTTGATTTGTTATGACCACGCATGGCTTTGAAGATGAGTTGCTTATATTTCTGTAGATATATGTTATATATGGATAGATAACGCGTTATGCATATGCTCGCATCAATTCCACATGCATGCTCAACTGAGTTTCTGGTTGGTTGAAATGTCATGCATATTGCATTTTATCTTCTAGCTACATGTATACGCAATGACTTACCAGAATATTTGCGTGTAGATGTGTGCACAACACTAACACCACAAAACAAATGCATGCTTTCTAGAGGCTTAAATGTTACCTACATTTATTTCTTTTTATTTCGTGCACTAATGCCGAGTAGCTAGTCTTTCCACGGGCAAAATAATGTTTATATTGATTTAGACAACTACCTTAATACTAAGTTGCTCATAATCCCTGCACCTTTCGTGTTCTAATACATGCGTGCAAATTATGGTGGTTAACAAGTAATTAAATTTTGCTGCACTTTAATTAGTTAAATAATAAATATGATTTGCATGCCGGACGGGCACATACAGTAGTCGTCGGTGCCTGCAGAGATGCGCCGCCCAATGCAATAATGAGATTCCTGTGGATTGTCACTGGAAACGGGAACACCTAACAAAATAGCGTGTTATTAGTTGGATGTTGCCATGCATATATGACTCATCTGACGGCATGAGACTGACGCATGAGAGCTGAACTTAACATGCTTCCCTGAGGAAAGAAATTAAACGAACACACTTGTACATGTCTTGTTGATACAAAATCAGTAGGGGCCTCCATCAACATGTATCAGTAGAGCATGTTGTCTATCCGTGTTCCAGTTCCCGACTCGACACAGGTGTCGCCTTTTTTCTGGATTTATTTCAGGATTCACCCGACGCTATTCTTTTAGTAGTAGGCGACGTGCCTGTCGATAGCGAGGTGCCTGTGGTGACTTTGCCAATCTCAAGATCGGAATAGTTGGTCTAGTCTTTCGGAGGTGCTCATAGAGATAGGATTTGCGTGTATGTATTCGTAGGGGTGAGTGGACGTGCGTGTTTGATCAGCGTCAGCGTCTACGCTGGTGATTCAAAAAAAAAAAGTGCATCAGTCGACAACGATCACCCCAGAAAGATAAAATTGCACTCGGCTGATCTATTTGTTTTTATTTAGAAGCTATAAGGGTTCATCAATATGATATCACATCATGCAGAGATTAAATAAAGTGAGACCTTAGCCTGCATCTCTAGAGTCCATCAGAAGTCCATGTAATTCTCGCAGCGTTAGGTACGTAGTGAGAACCTTGGCCGCAGACACTAATTCCTAAAACCGTAGTGAGAACCAACTAATAAGCAACCATACGTACGCCTGTACTGTACCCAATCAAGGAATAGACATATATATGCAAGTAGATAGCATAATGTTATTATTCGCATATTGATCAGCCAATTCTTTTTTTAGCAAGAAAAAAGGCATGATGAAATTCTTTGACCCAACAAGTTGATTGAAAATTTTCAGATTGCAGCCATAGATGAGAGAGAGGGAGAAAAGGCGTATACCCAGACTCGTATACGCAGACATTACGCTTGAGTTGGTTCACACTGCTCGTATAAGGATTTTGGGGATTCCCTATAAGAAGGCCCAAAGTGCTAAAGAAGCAAAATGGCCTAACATGGAATTGGAGTAGTCCAGCAAGCACAAAGTTAGGCCGAACCAAAACAACTGGAAGACGAGATAAACCCAACCAATTAACCAAGCCGAAATGGAATACAGAGCCCATGAAACAAACAAATAGCCCACGGCGGGAGGACACAACACCGGAGACAATGGGCCTTTCAAAGGCGATGTGCTTGGTCGCGGCCTGTCGTGGCCTTGCCTGGCCCAGGAAGCAGCAGGCCCTGCCTCTGCCTGTGTAGTAGAATCCCTGACAGGATGGATGGCACTGAACTGCATCGGACCACTCTACTGTTACAGTGGCTTCACTACTCTACTGTTACAGTGTTACTTCTCCATCTCATGAGTAGTCATCACAAGATGGTCACAACAATATCATGTACTACTAAATGGATATATTTCAAAAAAAAAAATCTAAATGGATATTGAAACCATTTTCCTGCATTTTATATTGACTGTTCACACATCGACAACTTGAGAGCAATAAAAAAAATCCCAAACCTAAAGAAAGAACAGAGCAACCTTGAGATTTGATTTTTGGTATTACAATTACAATTAGTACGGCATGTCGAAACGATTTGGATAAATACCAATCCGGCAAGGATAGGCTAATGGCGACACCTCCAAGCACAAACATTTCTGATGAAAGAGACGGGAAGGTGTCGTTGACCGAGTCCACGTCACTCCTTGCTTGTGTGTTGTGCCTACATTTGCCTCGTACATCACTTTACTCTCATCTTCAACAAACCTTTTGTTGCCACTTTGTGGCATGGAGGAAATAAAGCATAAACAACAAACTACTTTCTAGACCCAAAGAAAAAGGGTACATAAAACTTTAAAGATTAAAAAAATTTGAGCATGCCATACCTTACATAACACTTACATTATTCACGTACATATTTCTCACTGATATCTGCGGGTTTAGAAAATACGTTCTCAGTATAGAACGTGTATGCCTTTGTAACCACTCTCACTCTTTCCGCGGCATCAATTATATCGTTACATATTTTTCAATCCGTCTCATCTCATAGACACTTGCGACGTCAAAAATACATTTCAGTATACTATGGTCTAATAGACACTTGCGACGTCAAAAATGCATTCCAGTATATTATGTATATGTCCATATAACCGCTCTGTGTGTTTTATCATCTGCGATAAGTAAACACACATATATCCTTATATGTATGGACATTTATATGCGTATAAATACAAAACTGCATAGTAATTGCAACAGACAGATTGTGATTATTTCTACTTTTCATACGGTACACGATACACGAGCCTATACGTGTAGAAATACACCTCCATCGTTGGCTTGGCGTTGCACAACAACAAGACTCCTCCCCCTCTCTTCCTCGTCGTGCTCCTCCGCCCTCCTCCCCCCTCCCTCTCGCCGCTGCAAACTCCACCAGCCACAGCACAGGCACACTCGCCCCGCCCCCTCCCCGCTTCTTTCATCCCGAGACACAACTCCTCTCCCCATGCCCTGCATCCTCCGCGCGCCTCGCCACCACGCGCCCACGGCTTCCCCTTCGCCGCCGCGGCCGTGACGAGGCCGTCCATGCCGGCCCAGGTTTCTTGATTCATCCCGCGTTCCCGTGCCCCGGCGTCGCTACTCTCGATTCCTCCCGCCGCGGCGCCATGCCGCCGTTGCGCGGGGCCAAGCGCCGCCGGAAGGCGGCGGCGGAGAAGAAGGCCGCCGCGGCAATGGCAGCCGCCGCCGCGGTAGGCGCGGGCGGCCCGCCCGCCGACTGGTGGGAAGGCTTCTGCATGCGGATGTCAGGTGCGTCGTCTCCCCCAACCCCCGTCCTGCTCTTCCGACCGGTGCCGGTGCCGGTAGCCGTACGCCTCGATTAAGATTTGTTGCGGATTGTGTGGTAGCTCCCGAGCATCGGGTGGCGATTGGTAGATCTATGCTGCATCAGGGAGGAATTACGCCGCTAATCTCGTGGCCTTGTCGATCGTGCTAGGGAGTTTCCGTGATTAGTGTGGTGGTAATGCTGGTGTTGCAGTAATGCCACTGCCCTGATTCAGCAGCGTGTGTCTGTCATGTTCACTGCCTCACTGCTGTTGCGTCGTGGTACATGATGAACAGTAAACGCTCCCGTTTTAAGTGATTCTCTAATTGAGAGGAATAGAATCTAGGTTGCCAAGAGCTGAGCTCTGAATTCTTCAGCTCTGTTCTGATTACTAGGCTGGCAGGACAGAGAAGTTCAGTTTTTTCGTTATGTGACTAGTCTTTCTGATTGGCTAAACTTGCTGGGTAATATGAAATTAAGGTGCCTTTCAGTCTGTAATTAAACTATGAGAATGCTATCTATCTATTAGTCTTAATAATAGCTATTCTTGTTGTAATCACAGGGTATTAGCTGTGTGATTGAGTTCACCATGTGATGCAGCCGTGTCTGTGACTCTGTGTAGCAGGCTAGCAGCACCTACATCTACCATTCTATGTTTGCACAGTACATTGGACCTTTTTTTTTTGTTGCACGAATATCTCAGACAGAAGTTGCAGGACTTCAGAGTTCCTAATTTGGTAAAGTAGAAGCATATCGTAAAGGAAATTGTTCATAAAGGGTAGTGTTTCTATTTCGTACTTCTTTCAGAAAGGAGATGACTCCTAACGAAACACGATCGATCAACCCCAAAACATGTTTCTCATCCCAACTGATGTGGTTTTATTATTTGAAATAAATTTTTTATTATTTAATAGAGTCACACAAATGACTGATGCGGTTTGCCGGTTTCACATGACTTCTTTTTTTTGTTATGCTGGACTACTCCTACTTGACATGGAACTTACTTGGTAATTACTACGGAGTACTTGTATGTGTTTGTTGTTCCTGTGTTGTTGGTTATTACGCCTTTATGATTTTGGATCAGTCTATCATATTGGTAAATACCCCAGAGTACTGTATCATGGATGGCAATTATGTAGATTTGAATTTGATCTCTGCTGGACAAATTTGTTGCTGTCAAGTTTAATAAAGCTAGATAGAATGCTTTATGATTTTGGATCACTCTATCATATTGGTAAATACCATAGAGTACTGTAGCATGGATGGCAATTATGTAGTTGGATTTGATCGCTACCGGACAAATACGTTGCTGTCAAGTTTAATAAAGCTAGATACAATGCTTTAATGCAGTTCATCTGTGACTACTGTGGTCGCTTTTAACTCGTTGCAAGAAATCTCTTGCCTTACCAGTTATGGAAATTATAACCAGACTTATGTTTCCTTGTTAGGAACCTTGTCTTCTATGGAGGATGCACAGAGATTTGAGTCTGTCTTGAAAATGCCAAGAAGAGCCTTTGACTATGTCTGCAGCTTGGTGAAAGATGAAATGATGGTGAGGTCCAGCAGCTATACCTTTCTTGATGGTACGGTTCTGTCTTTAGAAGATCGAGTGGCCATTGCTCTGCGAAGGTTGAACTCTGGCGGGTCACTGGTGACTGTGGGATCGTCTATTGGCGTGAACCACTCGACTGTCTCACTGATAACTTGGAGGTTCATTGAGGCTATGGAGGAGCGAGCAAGCCACCACTTGCGCTGGCCAGACTCTGGCGAAATGGAGAAGGTCAAATCCAAGTTTGAGAAGATCCACGGTTTGCCAAACTGCTGTGGCGTGGTAGACACGACGCACATCACAATGTGCCTTTCTTCAGCTGAACCAAACTGTAAGGTCTGGCTCGATCAGGAGAGGAACTACAGTATGGTCTTGCAAGCTGTTGTCGACGCGGACGCGAGGTTCACAGACATTGTGACTGGGTGGCCTGGCAGCATGAAAGAGTCGAGCATTTTGCACAGCTCTGGCCTTTTCAAGCTGTGCGATAAAGGTGAGCGGCTGAACGGCAGCAAGCTGAAGGTATCAGATGGATCAGAAATCGGGGAATACTTGATCGGCGACGCAGGGTACCCCCTTCTTCCCTGGCTGCTGACACCATACCAAGAACAGGATCTCACAGAGTCCAACGCCGAGTTCAACAGGAGGCACTCTGCAGCAAGAGCAGTCGCTCCGAGGACGCTGGCGAAGTTCAAGGATACATGGAAGTTCCTGCAGGGGGAGATGTGGCGCCCGGACAAGCACAAGCTGCCCCGGATAATCCATGTCTGCTGCTTGCTCCACAACATAATCATAGACCTCCAGGAGAGAGCCGTGGATGAGCAGCGGACAGCATCGTCAGGCGACCACGACGCGAATTACAGGCAGCAGGTGTGCCAGCTAGCAGATGAGAACGGTGTCAGGGTGCGGGACAAACTGTCCGAGCACCTGATCGGAAGGTGACCAAGAGGAGGAAAACTTTGTGGGCGTATGAAAAGAAAGAGGAGATAGCAGTTGTGCTTGTCTTCGTCTGTTACCAGCAGCTCTGAATCCTTTTTGATGTTCAGTTTTGCAGAGTTGTAAGGGAGGCAGAGGAGGCCAGGCATCTCTCAGTACTGACTAATGGAACTCGCTGTAATCCTCTTAAGAGAGCTGTTGCAAACTTGTCGAATCAATCTGGCTCCTTTGGTTTATCTTGTTAGTGCCTTGGTGGTTTGGTAATTTTGAAATCGCATGGTTGTTTTTTGGGCAAAACTTTATGAAAATGAAAATGTTACTGTCTATACTGGTAATGATTGGCATCGTTTAAGTTGAGCCTTGTGTACTGTAGATGAACATGGACATCAAATGTATAGAAGAAAGGTACTGAATCACACACTGGATGTCTGAGCATGAGCAATAAGCTTGACCTTCTCGGAAACATAGAGATAGCAGTTTCTAGAAACTTCTAGAAGGTGCCAGAGGTCGGCATCTGCTCCAGTTTGTAGAAACCCCCTTGAAGTGCTTTTATTTTGCCGGATGGTAGTAGGATGAGAACAAGTTCAGTACTAGTGAGATTTCTGTGACTGACGCAGTGGACCCTGAATGTCGGCGTGATCGGAATAGCACAAGCAACTCGTTTGGTTTCTACTACTGTACTAGCTGTTGTGGAGTGATGCATGGCGTGCCGATGAAATGCATGCGTTTCCTGCGACTTAACCACCACCACCATTTCCGATTCACCTTCCTTTATATACCCCCACTGTCAGTCCATCTCTGCAGCAGCCAATCAGGAATACTATTCAGCCACGGCCATGCCGTCGGCGAAGAAGACGACGCTTCAAGCGCCTCTGATGATGACCTTGGTGATCGCCACCGTCGCTGCCGGTCAGCCGACGACGGCGAACCTGACCCTCCACAACCTGTGCCCGTACCCGGTGTGGCCGCTGGTGACCGCGAACGCGGGCATCCCGTCCGTCCCCACCGACCCCGACGGCGAGCCCGTGGGGCGTCTCGACGGCAACGGCTCGGGCCTGGCGACGCTGGCGTTCCCGCCCGGCGCGTGGTCGGGCCGCGTGGTGGCGCGCACGGGGTGCGCCACCGAGGACGACGACGACGACGTCGTGGGGCGGTGCGCGACGGGCGACGCGCCGCCGGTGACGGTGGCCCAGGTGAGCGTGGGCGGGCCCGGCGGGCGGGCGGCGTACAGCGTGAGCCTGGTGGACGGGTTCAACGTGGCGGTGGTGGTGACCCCGCACGGGTTCCCGGAGGGCCGGCGGTGCCCCGCGCTGGGCTGCGCCGCGGACCTCGCCGCCGAGTGCCCCGTGGGCGCCCGGTCCCCCGGTGGAGGGTGCGGCGCCGGCGCGTCGGAGGCGGCGTGGTTCAAGGCCCGGTGCCCCGACACGAGGACCAACGCCACCGACGTGGAGGCCACGCCGCAGGACTGCGTCGCGCCCGGCGAGATCAAGGTCGTCTTCTGCCCAGCGCACGACAGCGTTGGCAGCAGCCATGGATCACTAGCGTAGCGTGACGTGTTCATCGTCATCAGTGCAGTGGAATAAGAAGCGACACGGCTACAATGCTCGTGTACGCTACGCGCTGGAGAGGAGAGATTAGAGAGTGATTAGTGCTGCGATTAATCGTGACATTGTGTTTGCTACTACTACTACTATAGGTAATTTGGAGTACGTATAATGAGATTATGTATGGATTTATGGTTGATCGGAAGAAGACAAACGGCAGGCAGGCGTAGGACGTAGGAGAGAGAGCGATGCAAGAGCCCAAAAGCTGACCGGGCTGTTAGTGCCAAGCACAAGGGGACAGGGAGACGCAGCAACGGCCATGGACGTTCCCATCAATGGCAGCAACGACAAGGCAGGAATCAGCGAGAGAGATCCTCGTAAGCATCGTTGGAAGGCCTTGTCCGCCGGCGCTGCCACTCATAAGGCACCACCGTACCGTGTCCGCCCTCTCTCCGGTCCAACACCACTATGCTCCATCCATGTCGTCGTGGGAGTCGCTGACGAGCCCGGCGGCGTACCGGTCGCCGGCGTTCATCGCGCTGGTGGCCGTGCTGTGCGTGGCGGTGGTGCTGCTGCTGCACCACTGCGTGCTCGTCACCTGCTGCCGCGGCGGCGGGGCGGCCGACGACAGGAGGCGGCGTCGGCAGCACCGGCAGCAGGGGGCGGACGAGGAGGAGGAGGAGAGCGTCAGCGTGGAGGCGACGTCGCGGACGCACCTGGTGGTGGCGTCGCCGGCGGTGGTGTGCCGGTACCGGAAGGAGGAGAAGTGGAGCGAGTCGACGTGCCCGGTGTGCCTGGCGGACTTCGACGACGGCGAGCCCGTGCGGGTGCTGCCGGAGTGCCTGCACTACTTCCACGGCGATTGCATCGACACCTGGCTGCGCGGCGGGAGCACCAGCTGCCCGATGTGCCGCGCCGAGACCACGCCCACGCCCACGCCAAGCCCCGGCTCGTTACACCTCCACCGCCTCGACCTCTCCGTCTCCGTCTCCCTCGAGGAGATCCTCGTCCGCACGTAGCTGCTGCTGCTAGTTCTTGGCGTCGGGGCCCGACGGAGTACATGGCGGCCGGGTGGTGCTCCAGTCGCCAGAAGCGAAAGAGCAGCGCCGCGCCGCCGGTGAAGTGAAGGGAGGCGACTGATGAAGAGGAACAGAGGAAGCAGAGTACGAGTTGGTTGCTCTGTTTCGCTTCCACACTTTGGTTGCGAACAGAGCAGGGCAAGGCTGGTGTGGTTTCTTCCATCTTTCGAGGGGCAAAATTCAAAACTAGCTCTAGAGATTTTTTTTTAATTTACTTTATTGATGACCTAGTATAAAATTGTTCTTAGCAAATATACTTTGCAGTCCATGGAGGTAATGCTTCTGTGAAATACGGATTTTTTGGGGGTTACGTGTACGTTACTGTACTAATTAATTCTTAGTTATGCTCTGTGAAGCAATGTTCATCTACTCCTTTTGTTCCAAATTATAAGTTATTCAATTTTTTTGGAAAGTTTGACCTAATTTATACAATAAACTATCAATATTTATGATACCAAATAAGTACCATTATATTCTTTTTTAAATATATTTTCATAGTATATATCTATTCCGTGCCATAAATCTTTGTGTTTTTCTCTATAATTCTGATCAAACTAAAAATGTTTTGACTCTTCAAAAAAAATTGGAATGACTTATAATTTGAAACGGAGGGAGTATCTTTTACCCCTGAATTTGCTTATACAGCATGCTAATATTATGGACACACTCTAGATGCATATTTCAAGTGATTCTTTTTCTCCCTTACTAACACAGTAGCTTAGATCCCATAAATATTTTGTTACATGGTGTATCATCAGCAGCTAAGAATTTTCCCTAGGTATTCTTGTCAGGCTTCACGTGAAATAAAATTGAACCAAGCTTTTAGCTTGCCACAAAAAAAATTTTCTGCATGCATAGTAACAGCAACTTGATAAGTAATTGGGGAAGGAATGATGGATCATTGGATCATGAAATAATACTGTAGTTCAACAGGCCGAAAAAAGTTTAAATGGGCTCATGGGCCTGGTGGCACAACCGCGCAAGAAAGGGTGAGGCCACGACCGCGAGTGCACTGCACGAGGGAGGACGAGAGAAGCAGACTGTGACGAGACGAGGCCGTATTGAGCGTGAGGAAGGGCCGAGGCCCACGTCTGCTCCTGGTTTAGTGGGCTGCGACGAGCCGGCCAGAGCTGCGCCTGTGCGGTGGTGCTGGGCCAGTGTATGGAATAGAATCCTGACCATGGAAAATTATAGGGGGTATAAGAAAGATTTTGGTCCACGTCTAGGTCATGGCTCCAGTGGACCTAGACCCGTATTCACCCCTAAGCGGCGCTAACCCGCCCTTTTGTGCACCCAGGCCCTCATTCTGCCTTGCCTCGTCCATATCCATCATGGGGCCGCTCAGCATCAGGACGCGTGCTAGCAGCTCTCGCCAGCTCTTGCGACAACTGCTTGGAGCCATCCATCGTAACTAATGGGATCCACCCATCGGGACTAATGGGATCCACCCTCATTAGTTCTGACGGGTGGCTCCAACGGGAACTAAAAGACGTGCATTAGTTTCGGATGGAGACAACCACCGAGACTCAAAACCGGAGCCAACCACCAAGCAGTTTTTTTTCTGGCATCTCCATCCACTTATCTCTCTCATCTCGATCTCTCCCATCATCTTCTTTTCAATACTTATCCTCATCCCCTCCTCTCGCTCACCCTCTTTTCTTCCTTTGCCTTAGTGATATTGAAGTCGGCGGAGCTGGGCCAGGATAAGCGCAGCCGGCCGGAGCTACCAGAGGCGGCGGTATGGGCTTGCGGCAAGCGACACCCAGCGGCAGCTCGGGTCCGCGGCAAGCAGCCGCGCGTGGACGGCTTGGTCCCACGGCAAGCGGCACCCGTAGTGATTGGCGGCGGCTCGTCCAGGAGGGGCCAAGGAGCGAGTCGTGGCCGGCCAGAGCTAAAGGCCAGGCGCGCGGGTGAGTCGCAGGACTGGCCAGCGGGTACTGCTCAGCGAGATCGAGGGGCCGAAGGGCTAGGTGCAGCCAGGCGCGCGAGCTGCTAGCGCGGCTAGGACGGGCTCGTAGTTGGCCAGATCCACGCGTGAGGCCAACAGTGGGCGGCCAAGGCGGCGCACGGTTGGCGCGGTGGCCAAAGCGGCTCGAGGTGGCCGGTGCGAGGAGCCGAAGCGGTCTGTGGTGGCTTGCGTGCGATCTATATAATTCATGGATAAATTTGTGACTTGCATGTCTTCAATTTGTACCTTGATTTGGGTTCAATTTTGTTTTTGGGCAGGGACCTCTGTTCTAGTGCAGCAGAAGGTCGAGCTGGGCGTGTCGGGTGTGTAAATTGGGAGAAGCTAGCCGGAGCTTCTGGAGAAGCTGCCGCGTATCAAGTGTTTTCTTAAAAAAATATTGGTCTCGGTTGGTGTTACCCATCGGAAATAAAGATTCTTGATCGGCCAACTGAAATCATACTCTCTCATCCAAAGTCCAAATCGGACGTTCTACGTATGCACTTTGATCGTTCTGACGATAGCTACACATCCAATTGAAATTTTGATATCATTACAAAACCGGTCCCAAGCTATATGCCAGTTTTAGTGGTCAACGCTAATAAAAGGGACCCTAGAAATTAACCAAGGTGCCACAATTGCAAAACAAAACACTGTTAATAAAAGTCTGCAATTGATTACTCACTCATCAGTGGATTCCTTCAGCACGAAGCCCCATGTGATCCATCGCCCCGTGGATCGATCTCAACAAGTATCCATTGGCTCGTGACTGTCGTCGCTACTATAAGCCACACACCACACATGCTGCCCTATAAACATGACGATTGGGTCGAGCATTTATTTCGTAATTAAGGTGATGAACCTTAATTAGTCACTGATCACATCGTTATGATGGCCAGCAACAAGGGCGGGTATACCAACTACAGGTAGGGGAACCCGTACTACCAGCAGCCGCACCGGTCCGAACGGCATCGCACCGCAGTACAAGGTGGCCGGCGCCGTCGCGGTTAGCCTGGCCGTCATCGTCTTGCTCGTCAGGGCTGCTCCGCTTCTGGCTCCGCTCGCTCAAGGAGGCCCAGCAGCAGGCCCAGCTGTATGTTTGATAGACTAGTGTTCATAAACAGCATCATAAGGATCAATTATATTTTGCTTCATAATGTGATTTTAGTGCTGAATCTAGAAGATAATCAAATCTTAAGTTACTGCCATGATTCCCATCAGAAGACCAAAAGGAAATTACAGATATTGTCAATTGTGAATTCCTATTATCGGCAATCTGAAATAGTATCACCAGGGAGTTACAATAGAAGTATGTCAAAATCCTATGACAGAAACCAAAAAAGTAGTTGAAGAATGATTTACTACCCATGTTATGCAAAAGGGGGAACTGCATCCTTAACATAGACCATAGAGAAAGATCTTTTTGATCTTCGAAACTGTGAATAGCCTGATGACATAGGTGCCACCTGTTTCAGAGAGCATGTCCCTGCAGTTGAAAGTCAGCTGTTGTTAGTTGTAGTGTGAAAGGCAAGAAGATGCGTTCAAAGGGAAGAGTGAAAGCATTGAGGCACGAAAAATATTATGTCCCTATTTATTGTGATTTATTTATTTTAGGATGCCTACTCTCTCAGTGAAGCAGAAGATTACTAAAACTTATCAATATATATACAATGACTACAAGGAGCATTCTCAAAATGAGTCTTTGGTCGCTCTTTTGGTGTATATATTTACTGTACAATGACTAGGAACAATAACTAACATATATAGCAAATCAAGTAAACCAGTTATAGTGGTAACCTTTTGGTGTAAATAAGTAGAGACTAGCAATCAAGCATGCATTTGATATTATGATAGATTGAGAAAGGGCTCAAGACGTAGCTTGTACTCCTTTAAATATATAAGCTTCGGGACTCCAATTTCGTTCCAAGTCTACTTCCTTATTTTATATCATTGTCTTCCTTGGCTAATAATGTCATGGATTTAGTTATATCTACAACAATAACATTGAGCAGTATGTAGCCCCCCTCTCAAGTAGAGTGGACCTTCCCAGCCCACGCTGAACTGTGTAGCCATTCTATCTACCAGGAAGAGGGAATGGACGACTGAGAGAGTGAGAGAGTACCCTTTAGCTCAATCGGCCTTATACTTCCCACCCATAAAATAGTATATATGCGCTCTAGCTCACAGCTCTGTGCAGAATCTAGTGTTTATTCAATAAAATAAATTATCTTAAACATCTACTTTTAATCTAAAATAAGAACAAGGTGACTCAACAAAAGATTCTCAATTAGCTCACAGCTCTACAGATTTCTAGAGCAAGAAGTGACCAGGTCTAGCTCTACAAATTTGTATAGCTGTACCGATCGGCCCGGTTCTGAGTAGAGCACATCATCATCAATAAATAAATTAAAAAAGAAGTAAAATACATTCCAGTGTACCTCTTGGTCTTGGGCAGCCGAGATCATGTTTCCTACATTGAACCTCATCACCTCAAGTGTGGGACGGTTGGGATGGACGTCCGCTGCGTGGCACAGAGCCGCCTTCACTTTCTCCACCTCCGCAGCAGAGGCACCATCGCAGTCGATTTGTGCCTTGGCATTCTGAAGCGAGGCAAAGTACTCCAAGCCGAGGCTGCCGCAGTCACCATCGTCGATGTGACCCTTGAACTCCCGCGCGAGGACTGAAAACCAAAGCTCCTGGAGGCTTGGCATCAGGGTCAGCGCGACGCCTTTGCCGCTGCGGGCGTCTTCCGTTTCAGGAGCTTCGCACGGGAGTTTAGTTGCTAGCACGCGGCACATTCGAAGCGAAACGCTGCCAGAGTCGTCCTTGCTTGGCAGCAACAGGAGATCCAAATTGATTGTGCAGCTCGTCAGCTTCTGAAATAAGTAGCCATCGCCGTCACCGGCATCCGTACTAGTGTTCCATAGCACCACTTCCGTACTGAACTGCTGCACCACCAGCTCGAGTTCACGGAGCTCGGGCAACCTGCCGAGGATTCTCAGGCCCTTCTTGTCCATATCATCCACACGCAGGAACAAGTGGGAAAGGTTGGGAAGACACGAAGGGTTGATGCAGAACGATGGGAACCGAGAGAAGTTTATCCAATCTAGAAACAATCGCCGGATGTGCCGTGGGAGAACGAGCCCCGCTGTTTCCCACGTGGCTGTATCAGCAGATACACGAGAAATCAAACTCATCAGTGACAGGTGCTCCAACTTTTCGAGATTCCGCAGGAACTCCACCACAATTTTCTGTGCTACTCTCACATCCGTCGTGTCCAAAAGAGGCATACCAATGCGGAGCATCTTGAGTTCCCTGAGGCCGCCCAGCTCCTTCACAAATCTCCACCATGGCTCTTCCTCCGAACCACAATAGTAGATCTGGAGCTCCTCCAGGGATGTCAGCTTCCCAATCCCATCCGGCACTAGATAAACCGGGCTTCTAAATCGCAGGCACAACAATTTTGTAAGAAAGCCCACGGTTAACAGATCCCCCCAACTCGCATCCACGTCCAGTGTCTGCAAAAACTTCAGAGTTTCTATTTCTTCTGGGAGCTCAACATATTCACGACTTAGCCGGAGGAATCTCAAGTGAGGTAAATTCCGGAGATGCTCCAGATGAAAACCACGGGAAGCAGTGGTATGTATGGCTAGCACACGTATAAGTTTAAAGCTTGAAAGTGGGACCCCCTTATCAATGTCACAACCATATGAACTGAATGACCTCACTTGTTGCATGTCCTCCATATGGGCCTCCACAGTTCTGTTACTTTGGAGCGCTACCCTGCGAACCTTCCCTTGTGATGATGCCCGTTCGTTGTTGTTATCTAATATAGTGACAAAGTTCTCTTCCAATGAAATGGAACGAATGAGATCCATTACCATGTCATGGACGTAACAACCAAATTCGGCCATGTCACCCCATAAGAACGACTTCTCTGCGAGCTGGATCATGCTTCTATTTACTAGCTCGTTGAAGTATCCCTCCCCAATCTCAAATGAGGATATTCCTTGTTTCTCATGAACAAAACCTTCGGCTATCCACATCCATATCAAAGGTCTTTTCTCAATGAAATGATCTTCAGGGAACACGCTTAGGTGCAATAAGCATGTCCTTAGATGAGAAGGTAGATCATAGTAGCTGAAAGATAGTATCTTCATAGTGTTTTCTACTTGCTGATTTTCTTTATTATTGCCAAAACCAATAGAGCGTTGCAGCTTTGGCCATTCTTCCTTTGGTTTACCCACCAACAAACTAGCCATTGTGATGATAGCTAGTGGTATGCCACCACACTTCCTTAAGATTTTATCAGATACCTCGTCTGGTTGATGTTCAGAATTTTTTTTTGCACAACCAAATATCCTTGCAAAGAATAACTTTCTTGAGTTGTCATCTGACAGTGGTTGTAGCTCATAAAGCCCACCAGCTTCTCTGGCAACTTCATGCGTACGGGTAGTTATGATAATTCTACTTCCTCTACTGTCAAGAAGAGCCAATTTGATTGTTTCCCAAGATTGCGTGTCCCATACGTCGTCAATAACAATTAAGTACCTACCACCATGATAAAGCAAAGAAGTCATGAGTCAGTACAGCTATCTAAAGCAAGGTGTGCAAATAGCACTACTAGAGAAGAAGTGGTCTTCTTCTAGCAGCCCATAATCCTCCTTCACTGCTAGGTCTAGAACTAGGACTACACACACGGGCATAAAGGAGGTAGCTACTACTCCCAATTCCATAACCGGGAGCGTTGCTGATTCCAAAACAAAGCAAAATGTGAAGGGGGGGTGGGCGGCTCTAGATTCTCAGCATGAGGATCACTACCAGCTCGTAATACAAAACAGTGGTGGTATAAACATCATTACCAGTTCATGTCTAACTAGGAGTGATGTGCTAGCTAAATTCCCATTTCTCTAGTACTGGAGACAAAGAATCCAAAACGAGTTACACTTTCTTTCTTTCTTATTGTTGTGTATGCTACTCAGTGCGTTATCATGTACTCCCTTTATCTGAAAAGAAAAATATCATGCTAGAAATAAATCTCAGATATCTCAACAAAGATGTGAAATGATCTCGCTTGCCCCTATTGATCTGCCATATTTTGCGCTAGTTGGCTGCGGTATACACATGCATGTACGTACTAAATGATGTAACAAACGACAAGAATTGTGGGCAAATTTTAAATAATAGAATGTCTTGTTTTTTGGATGGAGTAACAACCATTTGCAGAGCTTGAGCTTTTAGGCAGATCACAAATTTGACGAAATTATTTTTTTCTAAAAATAAAAGTAGTAATAATATGCATAGTCTATGTGAATTTGATTCCATAAATAAAAATGCAACCTAAAATTAAGAGGAGTCAATTCCTAATTAACTCAATCCAATAAGCAGCGGGAAAATAAAATCCCTCATAACTTAAAATACCTTTTGTTTCCCAGGAAATTGTGGAGTTTGTCGATGAGTTGCCTTTCATCCAGTATTTCTAAATTGGAATACTCATGAAGGTCGATTAGTATGTCCTTGAAAACCTTCTTCAAGTCAGGATTCCGGCCAACCGGAACAAAAGCCGCGCAGTCGAATTGCCCTTTAAGCTTGTCATACACTGCTTTGGCAAGCGTTGTCTTGCCTAGTCCTCCAAATCCCACAACAGAGACTATCCTTTGTTGTGTGGACAAGTCATCTCCCTTTGTCAACCTCGTGATTAGTTCTTCCCTTGTCTCATTGATGCCGACAAGGTCAGCTGCCTTAGTGTAGAGAGATGATATGCGAGGGTCAACCAAGGTTTTGGGTGGAGTAATTGCATCAATCTTGTACCTGTCAATGGATCGCAAACAGTGGGAATTCCGAAACCGTTACGCTAAGAGGGAACTCTGAAAAAGAAAACCAAATGCATTTATATTGAGGCCAATATGCTGACCTGTCACGTCGCTCGGCCACCTCCTTGACAAGTTCCTTGATGTCCTTTATCTCTTGGCCGATCTCATGCCGAATCTTTGCCTTGGTGAAAATATCCTTCATCTTCTTAATGAACTTTTTGGAGCTCTTCTTGCTTGGGGGTTCAGGGCCCTGGACACGCACTAGGAAGGTGTCAACGATGTCCTCTAGGTCGTAGGACACCTCCCGGGCGTGGCGCATCCAGATCTTGACCAGTTCGCCGAGCTGCTCCGGCGGCACCTCGCCGACATGGCGGAGGGCAGCTTGAATGCTCTCGAGCTCCCTTGAGAGGAACTCGATGTTCTTCTTGACACCCTTGTGCAGGTTGTACTCATCCTGGAGCAGCTGGCCGAGCTTGGGGAGCAGAGTGCCCAGTGCTCCCGTCGCGAACTCCATGGCTCGCCGAGCAGGTTGCTTGGTTGAGACTGTAGGAAGCGGTGGCAGGTGGTATGTAGTCCTGGAGGAGCTCCACTGTCCTGAGCTGGATATATTCCTGGAGCTCTGCGGGTGTCTTTCTTTCTTTCTTTGAGGAACGACCTTTAATGCAAAAAAAAGTTTCTTAGGCAAAGTGTAAACACACCCTGTCCCTATTCGTACCAATCATGCTTGATTGACAACAGTAACATAAACAATCAGAATTAGCTTTTTTCTAACAGTGAGCAAGTGTTTGAGAAGTAGTAATTAAGTTATAATGCACCTAGAAGCATTTTTTTTAAAAAAAAACACTATCCAAACATAATGAGATTTTATTAAGGAGTTCTCCTGGTGGTGAACGCAAGGTGCTATTTTGGGTTGTCTGGTCACCATAGAACGTCTTATTTCTACCGGCACAAAAACCTCATTCGTGTCGGTGATCGGACCGACACCATGACACCAATGCGAATAGGAATGGTTATTCTAGGCGTCGTTGAAGCCAGCACAAATAATGGATTGATTCGGTTCGCCGGCTCTATTTTAAGCAGGCACAGATAATCAAAATGGGTTTTCAAACAAAAACAACAAAAAAGTTATCTATGGCTAGAGGGCCACCTCAAGCTACCCTTATGGCCGTGCATCGCAAGTCGCACTTCACACATTTTCACGCAAAATTAGCATGCATGTGGTATTGTGCCGTCTAACCCACGACCACCCCTCACGTGATCCTTCCATACCATCCCACCTATACATCGTTCTTGCACAGGATAGGAAGTCCTATTCCTTTTTTCATTGCTGCCTCAAACTTTGATCCATTTTTTGGGTATACAAATGCCTTCAAATTTAAAATATTCTTCTACAAACTTATGGATCTTATCGAATTGTACGATTTTTATATCGTCTCTATCTAAGTTCATAAACAAAAGTTACGGATTTTCAAAAGCTCAAAGTCAAAATATATATGCGGGAAACTCTTCTGTGGCGGCACAATTTTGAGGTGGCGTGAATTATTTTGAGAGTATCCATGCAAGTGTGATAATGGATTATCCGTGTTGGTACAATTTCAAGCCGGCACAGATAATGGATAATAGTTACTTTTCCATTGGCAGTTCTCTTTTACGTCGCGAGCCCAGATCTCGTTGAGCTGCTCCATGCCAGCGGCATCTCACCGGCCGACATCACCGGACGAAGTAGAAACCAACAATGGGCGTAGAAAGCAGCAATATATATGCTAAAGATGAGGCACCGTAAGTGAATGGAACCTGCTTTCTTTACACGATCGAGGAAGACCTGCTGGACCTCACTAAATAAAGCATACCGACCCTGCAGCAACATCTCCATCACCTAGGGGGAATCTGCTTTCTTTACACGATCGAGGAATAAGACCTGCTGGACCTCACTAAATAAAGCATACCGACCCTGCAGCAACATCTCCATCACCTAGGGTGCACAGTGACTTCACCTTCACTTGTTTTGCGCAAAATGAAGCTGTTTTGGAAAAGCTGTACCAAACACTCGAATCGAATCAGCTCTCAAGCCAGGTAGGCATGAAGTGGACTTGGTTTATAGAATATAGATACTCTCGAGGAAAGCACTCGGCAAGGACTTGTTAGGGTAGGTATACAGAAAAGTAAAATACATGAACAGTCCTTGAACTTATTTTGATGTGTCATCTAGGTCTCTGAACTATTGAAATACATGTTTAGGTCCCCGAACTCATTCAAATGTGTCGTTCAGGTACCTAAACTCTTAAGATACATCTTCAGATCTTCGAACTTATCCTAATGTATAATTTGGGTCCTTAACTCTCAAAATGAATTTTCATATCCCTCAAATCGCCACTAATTAATTGCATTTGAAATAGACTATTTATTTATCTATTTTTTCACACTATTTATTTAGAAATCTTACCACTAATATTATTTTAGCATTCAATTTACCTGCTTATGAATCATACTCAACATGGACTAATTAATACCATTACATCATTAACATATCAATGGCGCACATAAAAATTTTTTGATTAACATGTCAATATGTATGCTCAACATGGATTAAACAAGCGTGTGATGGTTTGGATGTACGTCAGTTGCGCGCCGCAGTAGCGCCTCCATGTTGTTGTTTAATCGGGAGGTTGAGGTCCAACAATAACGAATTAAAATGAAGGCAAGACCCTGAGGAGGAAAGGCCTCAGAGATTTCACTATTCACTCAAAATTCGATCCTCGTACGGTAGAAGTGGAACCCTTTTTATAGGAAGAGAAAGGGACACTTACATTACCTGATTTACCCTTGGTAAATCAGATATGTCCCTTGTGAGCCAGTACAAAAATGTCAAAAGACTACTTTGGTAATCTATAATATATAAACTCTACTAAAGCTCCAAGATTTGGAGCCTCCTCATGTATCCTGGCCTCACGTGGGACCCACGCACATTCAGGTGGAGCCCGTGGCACTGTTTGTATGGGCCCCACTGTACTGTTTGTGTGGGACCCGCATATGTTTTGGGTGGGCCCCACATGAGCCCATGTACTACTTATATGGGAACCATGTTATATTTTAGAACAAATATCAAGTTGGGTCACATGTACTATTTATGTGGGTCCCACGATATATTTTAGAAATAATATCAATGGTGGCTTTTCCTGTTGTTTGCAAATTGCAACTACATTAATGGATAGTATAAAATGTATTTACATTTTAGCATAGCTTCGGATTGGTGAGATAATAAATCTCTAACTTATCATAATTTCATGTCAATATCTTTGTTAGAAGGCGCGCATGACGCGCCAACCTGACTAGTTTACATAGAGTTCACACCAATTGTCTGACAACCCCAGAGACAAGTCAAAGACGTCTCTTCTTAACAACACCTTCGATCGGGCATGGATGAAAGGTTCGTTCTCTTCCGAGTTCGGAGGAAGCTTCGTGATACATGTCTGTTATGCCGCCAGTGATGAGGACATCACTTCTTCGGATGCACACAACATTCCTCTGCTGGACATTCAAGGTCCAATCACTAGAGCTCGCGCGCGACAATTGAATTTAGAGGTTAGCTTGTTCCTAAACACTTCCTTTTATGATTTTGAGAATATATTACTACCTAATGATTATGTTGTGATTAGAAACCAAGGAGAGGACTAGAAAACGCATGGAGAGGAGCTTGGAGACAGAGAAGGCCAATTAGGGGCGTCCAAACCACGTGGAGGCCCAATACACATCAACTTTGAGTCCACCTCTGTTGGCGGTCGTTAATGGTACACTTTTAGTGCTGATTTGGTATTGGTTTTGGACTAATTCTTATACTAACCCGCCACTTGGCACCTGAAATAACCCCATTTTCGAATATGTCCTGTGTTTTGGAGTATATTGTGATTTGGCAGGAAATACGACATATTTGGAGGAGTTTGACGTGGACCTATGAGCATACATGGATAGGGCTTAAGGAGAGAAGCCAACACGTGAAAGATGGGAGCAAGAGGAGCCGAGGATGGCCTAGGCCGGCCGGCCTAGGGCCTATTGGGCCGGCTGGCCTAGCCCATTTTTGGGCCCAATCGCCCCAACTTTCTCCAGCGCGTAGAAGACTAAAACCCTAGTGCCTCCCTCGGCCGCCATACACCCGAGACGCCTATAAACACCCCCAGAGTCGACCAAATCAAGGGAGAGAAGATTCAGAGAGATCCAGACCCGTCATTAGAAGAAAACACAAGAAGAAGGCGTCACCGAAAGCCCTAGCCGTCTTCCGGGCGCCGCCACAAGTTGGAGGACAGCGAGGAGTTCACCCTTCGCTGGAGGCTTCCACACCATGAATCGCGACGTCATGCCTAGCTTCATGGGGTAAAGTCCTCATTTGTCCATGGGGTTGTAAGGAGATCTTGATTTGTAATTGCCGAATCCTTTTGTGAGATCAATCTATCATGTTCTTTGTTGATTGTGCCTTTCATCTTAACAGCTGGCCAGCACTGTTATGGGTATGCGTTGCTCATAGCCTCACACGCCTAGATCACGTCAACATGTCGTGACCCCATAGTTCGATAGTTGAATACCCTCATGTAGTGACAGTATGCGGGAGGAAAAGTGTTGAGCTCGGTTCACGCCTTTACCTATGGTAGATTAGATTGGTTCTTTCTCGCTCGGCGATTACGTTTCGAAGTGATCCTAGACCCTATGGACAAATGCTCTTCATATCTTGTGCACACCTTATCTTCACTTATCTAACGTAGATTTGATTAGATTGTTTTATTTTCATATCCTTACTTTCATATATCATTTGGTAAAAGACCCTTTTTGCTAACATTATTAGTGTTTAGTTAAGCGTAGTAATCCCTTGTTCCGTGGATTGATAAACCTTGGAGGAATACTCTAAGGAAAAAGCTACACGCGATCCGTGCGCTTGCGGTTCACAAATTGACGCGCTTAAGGGCCGTCAACAAGCTTTTCTGGCACCATTGCCGGGGAACAAGCTAGTTTGCTACGTTTGACTTTGTATTAATTTTGTTGGTTGCTAACACCTAACCTTTTCTCTAGAAAAATCTTTATTTTTGTTTTTGTTTTTTTGTTGTCTAGATGGCTCTTGTCGTTCAACCCATGGAGGAAGGAGAAAAATCACTAAGGGATTATGCAAGCCCGCAATCGGAGGATGTCGACATGCAAAAATCAGATTCGACACTTGAAGCCACCGAGTACGAGATCAAGCCTCAAATCATCAAGATGGCGGCAGCAAATCCATTTAGAGGGGTAGAAACGGACAATCCATATAGACACGTCAAGTGGTTCGCGATGTTATGCAGCACGGTACAACAAGATGGAGTTCCTTTAGCTTGGTTTAGATGGAATCTTTTCCCATACTCACTTGCAGATGAAGCAAAAAGATGGTACGCACTTGCATCCTTCGAGGTGAAAGAAAATTGGAATGAGTTAATAAAGAAATTTTGTGGACGGTTCTTTCCGATAACCAAAATCCACTACATTCGGAGGCAAGTGATCAATTTTACGCAAGGAGAAGACGAAGGGATAGATCAAGCTTGTGACAGATTCAACGGATTAATTGAACAAGGACCAAATCTAGGATTCTCCGGTGATGTACTCTTGCACACCTTTTATTTTTCACTAACCCCAAATGCGTGCAATTCCTACAAATGTGTGCAGGAGAAGATCTCATGGAGAAAACACTCACGGAAGCTGCCCAAATCCTACAAAAAATAAGTAAAGGGGCAGCCATGCAAAGAGATTGGGAAAATCGTCTTTCGGAGAAGAATGAGCAAGGACCCCGTGAAGGAGTGCTTGCTGGAATTTTTAGAAAAGAGACCCCGGAAGCAAAGGAAGAACAACCAAAATATGAAGAAGACACGAGAGCAACCCACGATGAAAAAGCACCGGCCCGTGACATTATAGTGAGCAAGCCGGAGAAGGACACGAGAGCAACCCACGATGAAAAAATGCCAGCCCGTGACATTATAGTGAACAAGCCGAAAGAGGAAAAAGGGAGAAAACTGGCAGACACAAATTCGCTAAGGGAGTTTGGATTGGATCCCTATTGACTTTGGTGAAATATTTGATAAAAGGAAAGCACACCCAGATCAAAAGAGATCCATGGAAGCCTTAGAAGCAGATTTTCCACCTGATAAACATACGTGATATATATTGGACGGTGGATCAGCTGAAGGTATTATTCGGGAACTTTTCGATGAAAGAGAAGAATTAAATCCCGATCGCATCACCGAAGTGAAGAGGATCTTTGGAGTAAAATCGGAATCGTCGCCATTCGCGCACCTATCCATGGTAAATGCAATCGGAGAAGACATCGACAAAGGTACGTCACTACCTACCCCACACATTAATTGCACAATAAACGGAGAATTCTCTTGCAAAGCTCTATGCGACACTGGAGCCCATGTAAGTGTTATGCCCTTTAAGATCTATTACAATTTTTTCCATAAAACTACAAATATTGATGCTACCAACGCTAAATTAATCTTGGAGGATGGTAGAATGACAGAACCTTTGGGCATTATTAGAGACCTAAATGTTACCATCTCGGCTAAAACTATCCCAATTGATTTTTTCGTGCTCGCCGCCTGCCATGAAGAACAAGATGATATAATTCTTGGTAGGCCTTTTCTTAAAATGGTTAATGCGGTTCTTGACGACGGAGAGGATAATGTCACAATGGAATTTGACGAAATTAAGTATAATTATGACTTCATACCCGCTTCGCGTATTGCCTTACCTTCGCCTCTCGATAACGGAGAGGTGGAGAGCCTTCGTTTTGTTGATTCTCTTAGGGACCCTCTCCAATGAGCAATGGAGAACGAAATTGCTTATGATAATCACCATGAAGAACTAGCGAGAGCAACTGAAGGGCTAAAGGATCAATATGGAATATTAGAAGAGGAGAAATCCGAAGAACCAGAGACACCCGATGTTGAGTTGAAACCATTACCCAAGGGTTGAAATATGAATTTTTGGGGGACAACAAGACATTCCTGGTGATTGTTAGTGACGAACTAAGCCCGGAGGAGATGGACAAGTTGCTGAATTTATTGAGAAAGCATAAGAAGGTGATTGGATACACAATTAAAGACTTGAAAGGTATAAGTCCAGCCTTTTGCACTCATCGTATACAACTCGAAGACCAATACAAGCCAGTTGTGGAGCATCAAAGGAGGTTGAGCCATGCTATGCGTGATGTGGCAAAGAAGGAAGTCATCAAATTATTGAATGCCGGAATCATATACCCCGTACCACATAGTGAATGGGTGAGCCCCGTACATTGTGTGCCGAAGAAAGGAGGACTTACGGTTGTGAAAAATGAGAAGGATCAATTGATAACGCAAAGGACCATTACGGGACGGAGGATGTGCATAGATCATAGGAAATTGAATAAGGCTACAAGGAAGGATCACTTTCCACTACCATTCATCGACGAGATGTTGGAAATGTTAGCAAAGCATTCACACTTTTTTTACCTTGACAGATACTTGGGATTCTTCCAAATACCTATTCATCAGGATGATCAACATAAGACCACGTTCACTTGCCCATATGGTACTTTTGCGTATAGAAGAATGCCTTTCGGATTATGCAATGCGCCGGCTTCTTTCCAAAGATGCATGATGGCCATATTCTCATATTTTATTGAAAAGATTATGGAGGTATTCATGGATGATTTCTCAGTACATGGGACTAGTTTCGAAAATTGCTTAGCGAACATAGACAAAGTCCTCAAGAGATGCGGAGAAGTCGACCTTGTGCTTAATTGGGAGAAGTGCACTCTATGGTGAAGCAAGGAATAGTCCTAGGGCATGTCATATCCGAGAGAGGGATTGAGGTGGATAAAGCAAAGATTGAGACCATGGAAAAATTGTTGCCACCTACGGATATTAAGTCCCTAAGAAGCTTCCTTGGTCACACAGGATTTTTATAGAAGATTTATAAAGGATTTCTCGAAGATCACCAAACCGTTGACGCAACTCCTCCGAAAAGATGTGGAATTCGACTTCGACGAAAATTGCTTGCTTGCCTTTCGAACATTGAAGCAATCACTCGTAAGTGCACCCATCATACAACCTCCAGATTGGAGTTTACCATTTGAAATTATGTGTGATGTGAGTGACTACGCCGTTGGAGCCGTTCTCGGACAAAGGAAAGAAGGGAAGGTATATGCTATATATTATGCAAGCAAGACTCTCAATGATGCTCCAGTTTATTATGCAACAACAGAGAAGAAATTGCTTGCCGTGGTATTCACTTTTGAAAAATTCAGATTATATATCGTAAACTCAAAAGTGATTGTATATACCGACCATGCGGCGATCAAGTATCTTTTGTCCAAGAAAGACGCTAAGCCACGCTTGATTCGATGGATCTTGTTATTACAAGAATTTGACGTGAAAATTCGGGACAAGAAAGGGTTGGAAAATGTTGTAGCCGACCACCTATCTAGGATGCATCAAGGAGATGATGGGATGGAGCCTATTGAAGATAGAATGAGAGATGACCATCTTTATAGAATATTTGATATGGATGGATGGATGGAAGTTGTCATAAGCGCGATGAGATGTTTGTCCTTAGAACATTTGGATAAAAATTCAAAACAAAGAGTTATTGGCGAAAAGAGAAAGTATTATTGGGACGCACCATACTTGTATAGATATGGAGAAGAAGGAGTTCTAAGAAGATGTATACCAAGGGAAGAACGAGATGAAATCTTGAGAAAGTGTCACTCGTCGAAATATGGAGGTCACTAAGGACACTTTAGAACTTAGGCCAAAGTATGGCGGATTTTATTGGCCAAAAATGCACAAAGATGCAAAGAGATTTGTTGCAACTTGCCCAGAATGCCGAAGGACGGGAAATATCTCGCAAAGGAATGCCATGCCATTGAATTACAATTTGCAAATTGATCTATTTGATGTTTGGAGAATCGACTTCAGGGGACCATTCTTGAACTCAAATGGGTACGAGCACATATTGGTGATGGTCGACTACGTATCCAAGTGGGTTGAAGCGATCCCGTGTCGCAAGGCATTGATGGAAGAATCCATACACATCATTAAGACAATAATATTCCCTCGGTATTGTGTCCCGAGAGTTTTGATAAGCGATGGAGGATTGCACTTCATGGGCAAGGAATTTGGCAGGTGCTTGTCAAAATTGGGGATAGAACATAGAGTGTCTATGACCTATCATCCTCAAACAAATGGACAAGCAGAAACTTCGAACAAGCAATTGAAAGATATTCTAAAGAAGACCGTAGACAAAGGAGGAAAAAATTGGTCGAAAAGGCTAAATGATGCACAATGGGCTTATCGGATCGCGCACAAGACACCAATAGGTATGACTCCTTACCAATTTATTTATGGAAAAACGTGTCATTTGCCGATGGAATTAGAACAAAAAGCATATTGGGTGATGAAAGAGATGAACTTTGATGCGGATGCCGCTAGAATTAAACGAAGGATTCAAATAAGCGAGTTGGAGGAGTTGAGATTTAAGGCATATAATAGTGCAAGCATCTACAAAGAAAGAATGAAGACATGGTATGACAAGAGGTTACAAAGGAAAGAGTTCAAGATAGGAGATAAAGTCTTACTATACAATTCAAGATTCAAGCTCTTCGGGAAAGGAAAATTGCAAAGTAAATGGGATGGACCATATGTAGTTCACTCAATCTCACCTACGGGAGCGGTAACAATTATGGACGTCAAAGGAGATCAATATGTAGTTAATGGGCAACGACTCAAGGTATTCTTGGAGCCCGACGTTGTACCTCTCCACTATATTGACATCTACACCATGATGGAGGAACCGGAGTGTCAAGCATAATGACACGAAACGAGGTACGTCTGTAAATATTCTGTTTTAGTTTTAATTTTTCTTCTTTTTTTTACAATTTTTATGGTCCTCGACTCAGACATAGACTAGCATTGAGATAATAAGCACCACAAAAAAAGACGGAGTCCGGGGGCACAAAAAAAAACCCAGGCCAGTCGGCCCACAGGCCCCGAGGCCGGCCAGCCTACCCCGTTTCCAGCTCGGATTTGCTCGATTTTTCAGGGAGTTGGAGATAAAGCCGTTTTGAATCCGTGTCTAAGAGATTTCGCAGATTAAACTTAATCTAGTAGGACTTCTCGTCCAAGACTTTTGGGACATAAATAGAGACGGTCTCTAGATCCAAACATCCTTCCTTTTCCACCCTAGCACCACCACCTTGAGAAACACAACAACAATGGTGATCTCCTCAAGCTCGGGCACGAAGTTGCAGCAAAAGAAGCGATGGAGGGAGGTGTGCCGGCTGGCACACCTTCACCATGCCGGATGACCCAGGGCTTCCCCCTGGCCGCCGGTGAACCCCTTCGCATGGACGTCAAGAGTTGCGACATCAAGCACCCCGGCGCGACGAGATTCCCAACTCAAGCACGGATCCGTACAAGAGGGAAGGTGCCTAAGAAGAAGTTGGCGGAGCGTGAACCTATCATCATCTTGAGCGACGACGAACCCAGCCTCGGGACGCGCCCTGTCATCATCTTACCAAGGCACTCCAGATGTTTGTTCGGCGTCAAGAGAAAGAATTACATCGAGAAAACCCCGGAGCCCAAGGACTTCGGCGGGGATAGCGATTGGGACGACGACAGGAGTGCTGCTTCATGGGATGCCGCTGGTCGCAACGACTACGATGGGTACGTTTGGGAAGACAAGCCTAACGAAGAAGACAAGCGGTGGCTATCCCAATTCTCCCATGCACAACAACAGGTGTTGTCCCCGATGTCGCCAAAATATTCAAGCTCCATTCAACGCTCTTGATGAGTGCCTCCAATCAATTGAGGCACTAAATCAAAAAGTGGAAGATCTTAGACGGCAGTCGGATGGTGACTTCAAGTTCTTTAATAGGAACGTGAGGACACTTTTTGGGATGCACTCAAATATTAGGAAGCATGGAGAAGGGAGCAACGAGCGGCCGAAGTGCAACTGCCCGAGGTGCCGTAAATGATCACTACGAGCGTCTGACCCGTGTAATATTTTTCCTTGCAACGAGGACGTTGCAATATTTAAGCATGGAGGGGAGGTGTGAGAGCTCGTAGATTAAAATTTATTTAGTCTATTTTTAGTTGAGAGATTGCTTGAGTTGAGTCTTAATTTAGCATGAGTCTTTATGTAAGAGTCTTAAATTAATGTGTGTGAGAGTCTTAGAGTTAGCGTTGAGTTAAGAAATTCAATAAAAAGAGTCTATTAGTTTTGAATAAATCTTGGATTGAGCAAATTTACTTATGCATTCAGTTTTTCCATATTTCTTTAATCATTTGTTCATGAGCATCGTCTTGGAATTACAATCAATAGTTGTGGAGCTTATTATTTGGTTCGTCGGAAAGAATACCCATACCCGCTCTTGAAAAAGTGCTTGGTTTTAATGATACTTGCTAGTAAGGCTAGAATTGGAGGAATTTTATTTTATCACTATTATAAAATCCCGCAAATACAAGGTTGATCAAGTTCTTGTCAAGTTGAGAGTAATATCCTTTACCATCCAAGGCCTTTTTATAATTGTTCCACTAGAAGCAATGGAGGTGCAATGAGTCAAGTTAGGATTTTTTTCTCTCGGAAGTTTTAATTTCGAGCAATGATCATGTCCTTGATTATTTTATCTCTTATTGCTAACCTCGTTAATATTCGGTAATGAGTCTCCTTAACTGGAACAACTCATACGATCTACCGGATTCCAAAACCCGAACCAAATTATATCTTGTTTTATTACCTTTTCCTTGAACACGACCCACTACTGAAGACTTGTTCTCTTTCTGGGTGAAGTTTGTATAAGATATAACTTTTGGAAGAGGCAAGAAAGAAGCATGTAAAATAGGAACCGAAACCGAGCTGGAGGGAAGCCAGGCCGGCCGGCCTGGGCCCCTTTGAGCCGGTCGGCCCAGCCCCTTCTTGCCGCAGTTCGGTCTCCAAAAATTCGTGGAGTCCCCTCTCGGTTTTATTTGATTATTTGTAAGAGGGATTGTTCAAAGGAGGTTCGGAGAAGAGAAGAAAAATTTGAAAAGCGAAGAAAGAAGAAGAAAAAGAATAAAAAATATATATACATAAATAAATATAAGGAGAAAAGGAGGAGAAAGGAGTGGAGAAAGAAAAAGAAAAAAATATTATTATATAAAAGAGGGAGAGTTCTATGGTTGAATAAGAAAAGTGTAAAGGGAGAGTCGCCTCGTTGTTGAGAACAAATCTTCAATTCCAACCATGTGCAATCCGACAATGGGGACGACGCTTGTGCCTCGAAGTCAATATTTTTATATGCCCTTGCACATGTCCACCATTCTAAATCTTCTTATCCTTGAAACCCCTGACATTATGATGATAATTCTCATGATCATTGACTTGAAAGGTAAGCAACCGTTAGAGGGTTTTCTTAACTTGACAATATGTGTATTTGCTTTGCTAGCCCTACCTACAAGTCCACTTTATAAATTAGTTGAGGGTTGAGAGCTTGCAAACACTAATAGGATAGCCACTTTATATTGAGAGATCTGAAAGGACTTGGACAAGAACTTTGGTCTAACTCTTGTTGCAGGGAGCTTGTTTTTACAAATTAAGGAAAAACCTCCAAGGAAGGCAAGAGAGTAAGAATTGTTGATCCTAAGATTTCTAGCTAAAGGTGAGGTTGTGGAGTAATGTTTTGGATAAATCTTTGAACGCCCATACTTTGATTATCCTTGCTGCTCAGCTGACATTCATTTGAAGAACTTGGGTTAGACTTGTTTTGCTTAAGTATGTTTTGCAAAGCAAGATCTTTTACTACAACCCCTTTGGGAGATTCTGATAACTTGATTTGCTCGAGGATGAGCAAAAGCTAAGCATGGAGGGATTGCTGGCGATCATTAATGGTACACTTTTAGTGCTGATTTGGTGTTAGTTTTGGACTAATTCATATACTAATCCACCACTTGGCACCTGAAATAACCCCATTTTTGAATATGTCCTATGTTTTGGAGTATATTGTGATTTGGCAGGAAATACGACATATTTGGAGGAGTTTGACATGGACCTAAGAGCATACATGGATAGGGCTTGAGGAGAGAAGCCGACACGTGAAAGATGGGAGCAAGAGGAGCCGAGGAGGGCCTAGGCCGGCCGGCCTAGGGCCTATTGGGCCATCCGGCCCAGCACATTTTTGGGCCCAATCGCCCCCAACTTTCTCTAGCGCGTAGAAGACTAAAACCCTAGTGCCTCCCTCGGCCGCCATACACCAGAGACGCCTATAAACACCCCCGGAGTTGACCAAATCAAGGGAGAGAAGATTTAGAGAGATCCAGACCCGTCATTAGAAGAAAAACAAGAAGGAGGCGTCACCGGAAGCCCTATCCGTCTTCCGGGCGCCGCCACAAGTTGGAGGACAGCGAGGAGTTCACCCTTCGCCGAAGGCTTCCACACCATGAATCTCGACGTCATGCTTAGCTTCATGGGGTAAAGTCCTCATTTGTCCATGAGGTTGTAAGGAGATCTTGATTTGTAATTGCCGAATCCTTTTGTGAGATCAATCTATCATGTTTTTTGTTGATTGTGCCTTTCATCTTAACAGCTAGCCAGCACTGTTATGGGTATGCGTTGCTCGTTGCCTTGCACGCCTAGATCACATCAACATGTCGTGACCCCATAGTTCGATAGTTGAATACCCTCGTGTAGTGACAGTATACGGGAGGGAAAGTGTTGAGCTCGGTTCACGCCTTTACCTATGGTAGATTAGATTGGTTCCTTCTCGCTCGGCGATTACGTTTCGAAGTGATCCTAGACCCTATGGACAAATGCTTTTCATATCTTGTGCACACCTTATCTTCACTTATCTAACGTAGATTTGATTAGATCATTTTACTTTCATATCCTTACTTTCATATATCATTTGGTAAAAGACCCTTTTTGCTAACATTATTAGTGCTTAGTTAAGCGTAGTAATCCCTTGTTCCGTGGATTGATAAACCTTGGGGGAATACTCTAAGGAAAAAGCTACACGCAATCTGTGTGCTTGCGGTTCACAAATTGACACGCTTAAGGGCCGTCAACAACCTTGGAGTCCAGGAGCAGTCTGTCTTAAATTGGACGCCCAGGCCACATACGGAGTCCGATTTCGATGATCTACATATGGTTGGAAAGATAATTTCATAGAGCTTCCAATGGCACTGGTGAGTCCGAACGTGTTGTTCAAGTTGTATAAGTCTTTGTTCTATGAGTTTTATACAAATTTTTGTTCCTTGAGTTTATACAATTTTTCCAAGGTATGCACATCTTTGTTTAGTGAGTTCGTACAATTTGTTCAATGTGTATAATCTTTTGTTCCAATTTGTTTCAGGTTTACAATTCTTTTTTTGTGAGTTTATATAATTTGTTCCATGATGTACATGTTTGTTCTGTAAGTTATATAATTTGTTGAGATGTATAGTTGTTTTGTTCTCTTAGTTCATGTAATTTGTTCTCACAGATCCAAAAATTGTTAGAACTTGATTAAAAACTGTTTTTACAAAATTCATCCAAACATGGTTAGATATGGGTCTTGTTCATTTGTAGATCTTGCTTTAAGCAGCAGAGTGGCGCATTCAGAATTTAATTTCAATACTCGAATAGAAATATAAGGTTTTTTAGTTCTATAAACTTTTTGGAACATGGTGACCTCAGGTTAAACAACCTGAGGTCACCATAAACAAGTACATTGACATGTATGTTAAATTGAGTAGCTGAACCCTCTACCATCTTTGGGTGATCTACAAACAGCCATAAGCCAATTCAGGACAATGAAATACCACGATCCAGCCATCTTCAGAACCATGTTTAGTTGAGCCAACTTGCAGCAAGTTCTGCAGACATTGACTGCTAAACAGGGCTTAAAAGTATACCTAATTCCATCTCTCGCTGTTTTATTTTCATCATAGTAATTTTGAAACCTTTTTTTTGCATACTGGCGTGTAATCTTTGAGGAATATATTGTTTGTGGTTGTTTCACTTGCATTATAAACTATCACCGTAGCGTTAGCACGGACGTTATACTAGTAAACCAAAAATTACGTTGCTTGAGGGATGTATAGTCGCATCCCGGTTCAAGAGCGGTAGCGGCTCAGCAGGAAGGAGACATGTATTGCTCTGTCTTCTTTTTCAAAAGGAGAGCAAGTCTGCCTCGCTCAATTTTGGGGGAAATTTATATTTAGTTGGGGATTTTTTTATAGCATACACTAAAAACACTTTGAAAGATTGAGCTGGTAGATCTTGAGATTAACTAAGTGATGACAGATATCTTGCTGTCAATAGATAAATAACCTGCCACTGAAAGAATTTGAGTGCAACTCTTACATCGATTTATAAAGTTTTTTTTTTGAAAGGGTGGCAAGAGATTTGCCGCAGAAATTTATTAGAAAGGAGTAACATAAAGAAAAAACGACAAACAACTAGCCGGTGAAGGGGGCAAAACTACGCAACAAAAAGATAACACACAACACAAAAACAAATAGAAAAGCACCACAACTCCACCGGCACAACCAAACCAACGCAACAGCAAGACAAAAGACAAAAATAGGCTGAGCCCCCACAACACGACATCACGAGGTTTTCAAACCGATTGACTCCTGGTGGTGAAGGCCGATTTATGCTGTTGTATCGATTCTTGTATGAGGAGGCAACTTGCAACGGTTGCAACTCTTTATGCTGAAAGATCCTCCTATTTCTTTCTTTCCAAACATGCCACCAAAAGTAGATCACTACACCATCGAAAATTCTCCTCTGAGGCTTATCGATCTTCATCCTGTTTCTTCTCCACCAAGTGTAAACAAAAGAGGCTTGCTGTAGAGGAATCAGATTTGAGTAACCACACCATCGCATGCTGAAGTTCCATGCTTGTCCTGTATAACAACAATCTTTGCACAAGTGGCATGGTGTTTCTGGATGGATGAGACATAGGCTGCAAGTTGGAGTGTTTGGCCATCCTTTCTTTTGCAGATTGTTCGCTGTGAGAATTTTCTTATGTAAAAGAGTCCAGGCGAAAAAACGACATTTGGTTTTTGTTGGCCTTCCAAATTGGGGAGAGCTTGAGCTTTAGAATGCTGCCATTAAATTGTATGTTCTAAGCACTCCTAGACGAGTAGTTGCCATCCCTTGTCCACCTCCATGCTATCTCATCCTCCAAAGTTTCATCTCTCTGTAGCCCTTGAATTCTTTCCCAAAGCACCAGATATTATTTCAGTTCATCCAATGTCTCGATAGGTCCAATGTGCCGAATCCAAGTGTTGTTAGTCAGACCTGTCTGCACCGTGATATTCTTTCTCCTAACTTTTTCAAACAGAGAAGGTGCTATGATCCTTGGCGCAGAACTTTCTAACCAATTTGCATGCCAAAACAGTGCCTTGTCTCCCTTCCCCATCATTACTACAGTTGATGCATGAAAAAGGCCCCTATCAATCTTGTCGCAAGGAATGTCCATTTTTGCCCATGCACGATCATTGTGTTTCCACCTAAGCCACATTCAACGTAGTCTGAGAGCTCTTGCAAAACATTCCAAATCAAGAATTCCCAAGCCACCTTTGTTCTTTGGTAATGCAGTAATTTTCCACTTGACTAAGCAATGTGGCCCGCGCACAATTTCAGGTTCTGAACCTTTCCATAGAAAACTTCTCCTAACCTTATCAATTTGTCGAAGCAGCCACTGTTGCGCTGGGAAGACAGTGGGGTGGTAAATTGGTTGGGACCTGAGGACGGTTTTGACCAAGGTTTCTCTAGTTGCTGAGGACAACAACTTTCCTTTGCAGTCTGGTAACAGTTTCCTTATTTTATCAACGAGATGTTGGACTTCATCTTTCCTTAATCTTCTGGCGTGAAGTGCCAGGCCTAGGTATTTCCCAGGGAATTTAGCTACTTCCCCGGGAAAATGTGCAAGGACGGCGCTGATCTGCTCATGATCGCATCGAATGGAAAATATTTGTCTTGCTAGGTTGATTGACAGCCCCGAGCAACGGTCAAAAGTTTTCAGAATTTCACTAAGAGCCTTGAGCTCATTTGAATCAAGGTTTGCGAAGATTTCCACATCGTCGGCATATAGAGAAGCTCTCATCTGAGCAGCCTTCGGAAGGATAGGTCTAAAGACCCCATTTTTCTCTGCCGCTGCCACCATCTTGTGTAGAGCGTCGATGGCAATGAGAAAAGCATTGGGTAA
>CM014277.1:80307092-80329079 GCA_004135705.1 Alloteropsis semialata
AACGTTTCAGAGCCTCGGGGGGCAATTCATGTGGAATTAACCATCGGCAGCAAGACATTGCCGACTACCTTTTTTGTGATTGATGGCCAAGGTTCCTACAGCATGCTCCTCGGACGAGATTGGATTCACGCCAACTGTTGTATTCCATCCACTATGCACCAGTGTTTGATCCAATGGCAAGGCAACAAAGTGGAGATCGTCCCAGCTGATGATTCGGTTAGCATTGCTACAGCCGAGTCGACAATTTGGGAGTTTGAAGGAGTTGAATGCCTGTCAGGAAAAGTGTGGGATGGTGACTTCCTCAAGGTGTCCGATCAAGGACTAAAGCCGATCCAAGCAGTCGGCTCTGAGACATTGTTTTAAATGGATGATTATATAGAAGATCTTGAAGACCGAAGTGAATTCGGTAAATTAGGATTTGGATTTACGTCGGCCGATGAATTAGAAGAAATAGATATAGGATCTGGTGATAGACCAAGGCCGACGTATATCAGTGCTAAGTTGGATCCCGAATATAAGCAAGAATTAATAAAGCTTTTGAAAGAGTATTCTGATTGTTTTGCTTGGGAATATTATGAGATGCCAGGTTTAAGCCATGATATTGTTGAACATCGGCTACCCATCAAACCAGGATATCGACCACATAAGCAGTACCCAAGGAGGTTCAAGACTGAGATGCATGAACCAATTAAGGCCGAAATAACGAAACTATTTGAAGCTAAGTTTATCAGGCCATGTCGATATGCTGAGTGGGTATCAAATATAGTTCCTGTTTATAAAAAGAATGGAAAGCTACGTGTTTGCATTGATTACAGGAACTTAAACAAGGCAACCCCAAAGGATGAGTATCCGATGCCGGTGGCCGATATGCTAGTTGATGCAGCATCAGGCCATAAAGTAATGAGTTTCCTGGATGGTAATGCTGGTTATAATCAGATTTTCATGGCAGAAGAAGATATTCCCAAAACCGCATTCCAATGTCCAGGCGCTATCGGTTTATATGAGTGGGTTGTTATGACCTTTGGTTTGAAAAATGCCGGTGCTACCTATCAGCGTGCTATGAATTACATTTTTCATAGGTTGATCGGCAGGATAGTCGAAATCTACATTGATGATGTAGTGGTCAAATCAAAAGGTTATCGAGATCATTTGGCTGATTTGAAGGAAACGCTGGAATGTACAAGACAACATGGATTAAAGATGAATCCGCTCAAGTGTGCTTTTGGCGTGTCGGCTGGCCAATTTCTCGGTTTCTTGGTACATGAGAGAGGAATTGAGGTGAATGATCGGAACCGTAAGGCGATTGATGATATTGAACCTCCAACGAACAAGAAGGAATTGCAGAGTTTGATTGGAAAAATTAATTTTCTGAGGAGGTTTATATCAAATTTGTCGGTCCGATTGGAAGCATTTACTCCTTTACTGAAATTAAAAAATGAAGAAGAATTGGTTTGGGAGCCTGAGCATCAAAAGGCATTGGATGAGATCAAGCAATATTTAGCATATCCGCCAGTTCTTATTCCACCACAGAAGGGTAAGCCGTACAGACTTTATTTATCGGCTTTTGATCATGCAATCGGCTCTGTCTTAATTCAAGAGGTTGATGGGAAAGAAAGAGTTATATTCTATTTAAGCCGAAGATTACTAGATCCTGAGACTCGGTATTCATATGTGGAGAAGCTTTGCCTTTGTTTATATTTTTCTTGCACAAAATTAAGGCATTATTTGCTATCGACCGAGTGTACTGTGATCTGTAGAGAAGATGTGATCAAGTATATGTTATCAATGCCAATCATGAAGGGAAGAATTGGCAAATGGGTTTTTGCTTTGACAGAATTTGATCTCAGATATGAATCGGCCAAAGCGGTAAAAGGGCAAGTGATGGCTGATTTGGTTGCTGATCATTGTGGAACTAACATTAATGGTGTTGAGCAAAACATTGTAAAGCTTGGTCCGATGGAAAAGGCCAATGTGGTTGACGCGGTTCCTTGGACTATATTCTTTGATGGTTCTTCATGTAATGAAGGTTGCGGAATCGGTCTGGTTATTATTTCGCCTCGGGGGGCAAAATTTGAATTTGCTTTTCCGATTGAGAAGTGCACAAATAATCAGGCAGAATATGAGGCACTGATGAGAGGTCTCCAGATTCTTAAAGATATCGGAGCTCAGTTTGTTGAGGTATTTGGAGATTCTTTATTGATTATCAATCAGTTACTCGGTAAATATGATTGCAAGATGGATGCTTTGTTATCTTATTTTGAAAGATGCCGAGATTTGATTAGCCAGTTCGCATTGGTGACCCTTGAACATGTTCCAAGACATCATAATGAAGAAGCAAATCGGCTGGCGCAAAAGGCGTCTGGCTATCGGCCTACGTCTGATATAATGGTACAGGAGATACCAGAGGGGGATTGGAGGAAAGAAATTGTTGAATATTTGAAGGATCCTACTGTCAAGACTTCTAGAAAAGTACGCTATAAATCGATCAGACATGTCTTGGTTGAGGGAGTGCTTTATTTTCGCTCGATTGATGGAGTCTTGTTGAGATGTATCGGACCTGAAGAAGCCAAAGTTTTAATGGGAGAAATTCATGAGGGTGTCTGCGGGGCTCATCAATCGGCGTTCAAGATGAAGTGGATGATAAGAAAAAATGGGTATTATTGGCCGACGATTCTAGAAGATTGTTTTGAATATTATAAAGGATGCCAAGAGTGTCAAAGATATGGAAACATTCAAAGGGCTCCAGCATCGGCCATGAACCCTGTTATCAAGCCATGGCCGTTTAGAGGATGGGGAATTGACTTGATCGGCCAAATTTTTCCACATTCAAGTAAGGGGCATAAATTCATATTAGCAGCAACAGATTATTTCACCAAGTGGGTTGAAGCTATTCCTTTGAGAGAGGTGAAGACGCAAAATGTTGTTGAATTCGTTAGAGAACACATTATTTACCGATTTGGGATTCCACAAACGATCACAACAGATCAAGGTACGATGTTTACATCGGACGAATTCAAAAATTTTGCTGCTGATATGGGTATCAAGCTTCTTAATTCATCGCCATATTATGCACAAGCCAATGGTCAAGCTGAAGCCTCCAATAAAAGCTTGATTAAGTTGATTGATAGAAAGATTGAGGAGTATCCAAGAAAATGGCATATTGTGCTTCCTGAAGCTCTTTGGGCCTATCGGATGGCTTGTCATGGATCGATCAAGGTTTCTCCGTATGAATTGGTTTATGGACATGAAGCCGTTCTTCCATGGGAAATTCGTACTGGATCAAGACGTATCGAGCTTCAGGATAAATTAAAGGCCGGCGAATACATGGAGCTCATGAATAGTGAGTCCGATGACTTGGCTGTTCGTCGGCTACGCGCTCTTGAAAATATTGAGGCTAATAAGCTTAGGGTGGCGAGGCATTATGATAAAAAAGTGAAAGGGAAAGAGTTTAAGGAGGGCGATCTTGTCTGGAAGGTTATTCTGCCAATCGGTTCTAAAGATCCCAAGTACGGCAAGTGGTCACCAAACTGGGAGGGACCTTATCAGATCGTCCGATGTATTCCTGGAAATGCTTATATTCTACGAACGCTTGAAGGAGAAGTGTTTCCTAAAGCATTGAACGGAAAATATTTGAAGAAGTATTACCCTAGCATTTGGGTGAATTCATAAGAGCCGATGCTATGCGTCAGGCTTGAAAGCCGATGGAAAATCGTCTCAAGAACAAAAATAAGAGCCGATGCGATATGCATCGCCTTAAGGGCTATATACAAACAGGAGAAATACATTATATTATTAAGCCGTTCGATGACGGATCAGGCTATTTGAAAAGGGATTGCATATATATTCATATATATTTCTCATACAAAGGGGTTTCAGAAGATAAAAGGATCTAGTAGGCGCCGATGTACTTTGTTCATCATTGCCAGAACTAGATTGAAAGAAGGAAGGACAAAGGGAAGCGCAAGTTTGAGGAGATATCTTCTTCCTTGAGTCGAAGAAATCCACCCCGGATGCAGTCCCTTGAAGAGCGCGCCGGTGGACGCTCTGCCCTAGCCTGTAAAGGTCACTCTATTACACCCCTCTGAGAAACCTTCCCTCTGGTGAACCATAAGAGGAACCTCACGAGGATTCTTCTAGCGGAAGTTCCACCTGGATTCACTGCGGGATCAGAAAAGGGGGGGAGTGACCTATACTTCTTCACGAGAATTCTTCTAGCAGAGGAGAAGGGGGGAGTTGAATCCTACATCAAACAGAAGGAGTTTGTGCTCTACCATGAATATTAGTTGAGCCATGGCTAAGGGATGGTGGAAGAAGAAGGCTTGAGGCGGTTATTTATAGCCGGCGGTCGATGAATGCGTTAGAGGAGGAATGGAATTCAGGGGACGCTTGTGGAAACTGTCCAAATGAAGAACAGTATTCTCGTGGAAATGCGGCATTGATTCAGGGCTGCCGTAATTGAAGGAGGAGCGTCTTTTGAGGGGCTGCATTGAGAAGACGTTTCGACTGAGTCAGAAGACGTATGGATGCCCGCGAGGTAAATGTAAAGATCCACATCTGTTCAATGTCGAGGTAAATGTAAAGATCCACATCTGTTCAATGTCAGAGGTTATTACCCAGGAGGAAGATTGGGGAGCCGCGTAGTGCAGGGATGGAAAGTTTCGGCGCGAAAATCGGTGGAGAAGTTATGGAGACAGATATGAATTTTGGAACAAAATGATATTTTATTCCAAAATTGGGGGGCATGTGTTGACACCAGATTTTCGCACCTGACATATTGAGTCAGATGATGACGTGGTAAGGATGAGGTTGTACGGTGGACCCATTGACTAGTCAAAGCCAAAGGTGACAGAGAAGGAAGCCAATGCCAAAGAGGAGTCCGATGAAGCGAGAGTCCGATCCGATGGCGAATACAGGGAGGAAAGACGTGTCGGCTAAGAAAGAAGGGGCGTATCAAATTCGGGAACTATTTCCTTTTCAGAAGATGTTTGAGAGTCCCGTTGTATCTTAAGTTTAGTTTACCTTATTTAGTTAGTCTGGTCCGACCAGGACTCTCCATGACCAGGGTATAAATATGAACCCTCGTCCATTGTAAAGAATAATTCTCACAATTCAATACAACCCGGCTTCACGCCAAAACCCTAGTAGTAGTTACCGACGAAGCTCATTGGTGGACGGGCTGCATCAGTTCTGATCTCCGGCTTACCAGTAAGTTAGTCAATTTATCGAACTAGTATAGGCTTTGAATTGAGGCGCATCGCCCTTTCTCGTTTATACTGTTCAACCGATTTATCTCTGGATAATCAAGATTGATATAGATTCCCTACGTCGGAGCTAGATCAATATTGATTATTCAACAGATTATCGTTTATCGGACTATACTTTAAGCCTAGATTCCCTACGTCGGAGCTAGGTATCAAGATTAGTCTAGATTCCCTACGTCGGAGCTAGAATAATCTTGGTTACTAAAGATGGTCTTTGCGGTTTGTTGGAGTTGCTAGATTGGTTTAGATCTACGCCATGTGAATCAATTCTACTTCTTCAACGGCTTTGAGCATATGTCTTGGTCCGATTTAAGCAATATTTATCTTACAGCATCGTTCTATGTTCGATCTTGCTTTGTGGCTTAATCTAGTTGTTCTTTGAGTATTGCATTGGTGTAGATTCCCTACGTCGGAGCTGGATCTGTGTAATGCGCTTAGATTAATCTTTAACTGTCATGCTTGGTCTAGATTCCCTACGTCGGAGCTAGGTTCATCTTGATTAGTTAAAGGAAGCTTTGGTTATGCCTTATTGCTATTTGAGTGTTAAGTGTGGTGTAGATTCCCTACGTCGGAGCTGGATCTCGCTTAATTATTCAGTAGCATATCTTAGAATCAGAACGTATCTGTTAATGTTTTATCTGTTTATTTTGCTTAATCTGATCAACACCTGTGCGAGCATCTTGTTTAATTGACAGGTTGATAAGTCGAGTTTGATTATCTAGCTATCTGATCTGATCATAGTTGGAGAAATCTAGATTCCCTACGTCGGAGCTAGATTTCCCCGAAAAGGCTATAGTCCGATCGGTTGGTTAGATGGTCCGATAAGACGAGTCAAACTGGTAATTAGACAAGGTGGACAATGTATCGGCTTACACTTTGATTATTTAATATCTTGTTTCAAGACATGGCTGATCCATTATTTTACATATTGGCCTTGTTTTATGCTTTATTTCATTATTCAAAGGCTGGTCTGTTATATCAATCAAGGTCCGATCCTGATTGGCCCGATCCTGAGGTCCGATTTGGTGTCTGATTGAGGTCCGATCACTCGGTCCGATTGACGTCATCATTGAGGTCCGATTCTGAGGTCCGATCGGTATCGGCCGATGCGTGTCTGATTGGGTCTTGGCTATAATTCGACGTCACTCCATCGTCTGAAATAGAGCCGGCACAATCATAGAGCAATTTAACTGTTTTATTCCCTTGTCAATTTCAGGTCAAATTGACTGGCACGCTGCGAACCTGAACTGGAGTGTAGACTGGCACTGGAGCGAAGCTGATCTCCCCGGTCATCGTGTGCTGCACGCGGGAGATACGTCCGCCGATTTTCCGCGTCAACAAGAACATCCAAGACGAACACCCAACTAATGGAGTCGAAGGCTTTCGATATGTCAAGCTTTATGAAAAGCGACGGGTGTTTTTGCTTGTGTAAACTTTTGATGGCATTCTGTACATATAGGAAATTGTCGTGGATGCATCTTCTTTTTATGAGCGCATTTTGTGATTGGGTCGTGTTCAACATTTTGTCACCAATTTGTGGGAAAACCATTTTATACCCTGACATGTAAACTGTCTGTGGGAGATTAGGACTGTAGATCTTTAGATTAATGAATTCACCAAAGAGCAGGGGCATCAGACATGTTTCCAAACATCGAAAGAAATGGCTACGTTAACGAAACACGCTAGGACCGACTGTAACACCCCAGATTTCTCTCAAAACCAGGAGGCTACCAAACTCAAATAAAAACACACAAGTCTGGACACCATTAGAAATTTTGGCAGAACCTACCCTATAAACTGGGCATTCTGGACACACATTTCATAGAGAATTCATAAGAATAACATATAACTGAATGAATAAGCATCACAGCCCAAGCAACGACCAATAACAATACCCACCCACGAGACCCACTCAACTATGACAAGAGTGAAAGCAAACAATTTAACCAATTACAGTTTAATAATTATATGTCTGAACTAAGCATATATAAAGGTGGGGTGTGTGCTCAAAAGAATGTGCTATCCCTGCTCCCCATGCATGTCACGGTCAATTGGTACCTAAAACCAAATAAACACAAGGGTGAGTAATAATACTCAGAAGTACAATTAGAACAGGAAGCGAAAATTCAACACATGAATCCATGAACAATAGGCAAAAAGAATTTCAGTGAAATAGTAGTTTCCGTCTGAAACGAACACAACCGGAAACATCCTTAGCATTTACCGGTAAAGCCGAGCAAGTGGGGCCAGCACTTACTCACAGGAACATGAATAAAGAACCAAATTGCACATCTGGATCCACCGGAACATGAATAAAATGTAAAGGGAATAATATTCTTGAATCATGGACCAGAACAAATCATGAAACTTGAATATCGTAAATAAATCACTGGAAATCACAAGCAACCAAGCCAATGTGTATGTGTTCGTCATGCACTTGCCTTAACCTTGACGAGAACCCGACGTCACACCCTCTGCACCGATACTCCCAAAACCTGAGCAATGAACTAAACTTAGAATCTAGTTTACGGTGATGACAGCGGTAAATTGGAATACTCAAGGGAAACATTAATTTGCCAATTCCACAATTTTCTCAAATTCGACTATATTTCTGAATTGCCCACTGTTCTGATCAAACCTTTTGATTCTCTTATCCTATTGCAGTAAATAAATATATCTCTGACATGTACAGAAAATTTCCTACAGCTTTCGTTTTGGGGACCAGGAGGATTTATGACTATAACTTCATTGAAAACACACGAACAGATTTCTGCGCAAGACACCCCCTATTAGAATAGTAGCACTGTTTTGGACATAACTCATAAACCTCTGATCGGAATTGAGTGAAACTGGTGCCATTAGAAAGATATGGAAGAGACCTGCATCTTTCTGAAATTCTGTGTAGAATAATACCAGATTTCGAAATAATCTTGCTGCCCAAATTGCAGACTATCATTAATTAAATTCAGTGACGAATTGAAAGTTCAGAACCCACTTACGAACATCCAGGATCTATTTGGGGATTACCTAGTAACCCAAATCACGAGATTAAGCAGAGGTTTGATGAATCGTGCAAGGCCCTAACCTTTCCCCTTCTCCCTTCTTCCCTGCGTGGATTATTTGCCTGATTCCCTGATTCCCTTCTCCCTTGTGCTAGATTATTTGCACCTTGGCAATGGCACTGAGCAGGAGCACAACAATCAGGACTAATAACCACGTAGGGGAGTAAAAAGAGGAAATCAGAAAGAAGACAACAGCAAACCACGAGATGCTTTGGTGAAGGTGTTGAGGAACTGAACAGCCGCAGCTCCGATGAGACGGCCGAGGCAGCAGCAGGCAAACTTTACGGCTGCAGCACCGTAGAGGAGAGAGGAGGAGGCTGCGGAAGGCTCGGCAACCACGAAGCTGAAACTGGATGGCGGCGCTGGAAGTTGTCGAGGGAAGAAAAGCTCCGTGTATATATATATATATATATAGACTGAATGGATAAAAGGAAAACCTAGCTCACATTCGAGGGCTTAGATTTATCGGCTCACAACGGACTCACTTGATTTTCCAAATATGTCATGTGAGTAGTCAAACGGATTCGTTTCGACGAGCTCTATGCAGCCACGGTGCCTGATCGCCAATCCGAGTTATGGTTCAAAAAGTCAACTTTTTATCCACTCTAATTAATCTGGTCAACCTATGGTATTTATTTAATTTGGGGATGTTACACCGACAGACGTAGTACGCCACGTCATCGAGGCCTGGCAGCAGTACTGGAAGCATGAGCGCCGGCGACAGGGCAGCATCGCAGACAAATGGAGTCGATCGCCGGCGGGGACAGAAGCGAGTGGAACAGAGGAAGCAGAGTGGTGATTGCTCTGTTTCGTTGGAAGCAGAGCAAGGAAGAAAGCAGAGTGGTGATTGCTCTGTTTCGTTGGAAGCAGAGCAAGGCAGAGTGAGTGGTGTGTTTCTTCCATTTTTAGAGAGGCAAATTAAAAATTAGCTGGAGAGTTTTGTTTGTTTGTATGTTTGTTTTGCCACTTCAAATTGACTTGAGCAATTCTTGCTGCGCATGGAGGAGCTAATGCTTTTGTGTGACACAAATATTTTAGGGTTACATGTAGATTAGTCTACTGATTAATACCTATTTTTTATGTTATGTGAGCAAGATTCATCTGACCCAAAACTTACAAGCTTGCATTATGAAGTTCAACGTCAGATCGATACATGTGAGGAGCTAATCCTTCTTCCAGTAACCGTACTACCAGGCTGCCAGCATCCAGCAGCAGCACCTGGCTGCGCTCCGCTTGCTCGCCAAGTTGCTCCGCTTCTGGCTGCGCTCGCTATATTATGAAGACGCACACAGCTCGAACACAAAAGAGTCGTCGTTTATTATTGAGACCTTTAATGTCAAAGTCACGACAAAAGTCATCTTCTTTCGGAAACCAAAACATGAAAATAGACTTGAAGCACATAGTGAAGAACAAGCACTGCTGGTCGCTGAAAGTCCCTAGCATCTGGGTCGGCGCGACGCCTTTGCCGCTGCAGACGTCCTCCCCCTTCCAGAGCCCAAGAGCATGGAAGCATGCACACATGCCATATACTAAACGGAACGGTGTGGTCGTCCTTGCTCGGCAGCAACCGGACCTCTCAAGACCATACGCTGCAGCACCTCAGCTTCCGGAACTGAGGCGCTGTGGGAGAAGGAAGCCCGACAAGGGGAACTTAAAGCTTGGCAGTGGGACTCCCTTGCCAATATCACACCCACGTGATATGAACGACTTCACTTGTTGCATGTCCATATGGGCCATCTCTGTGGTCTACTACATCCATATCGAAATATTTGACTTTTTATCGCTATTTTAACCATTCGTTTTACTCAAAATACTATGTGTATATCGTTTATTTTTATTTGTGATTTGTTTTATCATTATATGTATTTTAAGTGTGACTTTTTTTTTGTTTCACAAAAAAAAATGTGACTTATCTTTTTGCAAATAAACTATCCAGAACTGGTTACTTTATATTTCTTCCTTATTATATATGTTACTTAGTGCGTTATCATGTGTTGTAGGTAGCGGCTTGAGCTTTTGGAGAGACAGAAAATGTCATGGTTTTTTTATTTTCCTAGAAATAATAGTAAGAGTAATACGCATAAGCTCCCTGAGTTTGATTCCATAATGCAATGAATAAATTAATTTCAGATAAACGTCCTAACATAGACCTGGGGCAAGAGGTACCATTCCTAATTACTCAATCCTATAGGCAACCAGGAAATAAAATCCCTCATTTCATAAAAAGAAATCAACATGCAAAACAATCATTTCAAAAGAACAAAATCTGTATCACGAAATAAAGTGTACATATGAGATAACAGGAAACTATTGGTAAAAACACCAAACCCAATATAACAAGTGCAAGGTAAGCACAGATCGTAGAAGTACAATGACTTTTTGTTGGGTAAAAGATCAATTATCAAAATTAAAGCATTATTTGGTTGTTTATGATACCCACCTCTTGTTTTCTAGGGATTCTTGGAATTCGTCAATGAGTTGCCTTTCATCCAGTATTGCGATATTGAAATTCATGTATCGCTGCTTATCGAGATTGGCAAAAATGTCCTTAAAAACCTTCTTCATGTCCGGATTCCGGCCAATCGGAACAAAAGCCGTGCAATCAAATTGCCCCCCTGTAATCTTGTCATACACTGCTTTGTCAAATGTTGTCTTGCCTAGTCCTCCAAATTCAACAATAGAGACTATCCTTGGTTGTTTGGACACGTCATCTTCCTTTGTCAGCCTTGTTATTAGTTCTTCCCTTGCCTCATCGAGGCCGACAAGGTCAGCGGCCTTAGTGTACGTAAAGAGGCATTATGTGAGGGTCAACAGAGGTTTTAGTAGGAGTAACAGCATCAACCTTGTACCTGCCGAAGGAAACAAATGCAAATTCCAAAACCAATACGGAAGAGGAAACTCCAGAAAATAATCAAATACATTATATTAGAGGTTGATATGATGCTGACCTGTCACATTGCTCAGCCACCTCTGAAGGTGCATCTAGGCCTCTAATTCGATTTTAGAGATTAATGACAACATGATCATTTCGACTAATGTATGTTTTACAGCGGCATTCAATTAAGTTAGAGCAATGATGGGTTTCATGGTATCTTTGGCCCCCGTCGTATGATTTACACGTGTCGGATCAAAAGATATGCGAGAAACGTAAGAACAAGCTAGTTCCTAGTGCCGTTTGGAGTTGAGGGCACTCGGATTAGTTAGATCTTTATTTTTTCCTTGGCCGTACTATAAAGGTGGTAAGAGTAGTAGCTTGACCTACATGAGTCTAGAGTTTAGGTGTGGTGCACACTTGTGAAATTTTAGCACTAGGTACCTCAGATGAAGCCTTGAAAACTATGGAAGAGAGTTAGAAACTCAAAGAAATTGAATTAGACGAGTTTCAACACTTAGAGAAGTGATAGTCGACCCCACCGACTATTGCGGTGGTGACCTCTGTGGTCACCGCAACAGTCGGTGCTGGTGGGCCAATTAAAAGAAACTTCAGCTAAGACCTAAATACAAAAAAAAATTTGTAAGCCAGCATTTTTGAAATCCAAATCCATGATCCAACTCACTGAGGTTTGGTGCCAACTGAGCGGAACGACGCGGACCTGAGACGCAGAAAGCAAACCGAAGCAGAAACCAACCAGAGGTCTTTTACGGTACCCTATATACTGCTCAGTGGTACAGAATATATAGGAAGGGCAATTTGGTAATCTTCTCTCGTTGACAAATTTTTTCCCTTCTTCCGTCGCGGGTGAGGCCGCAAATGTGAATTTCGTGACTATATTAATAGAAATATTTACAATTCTGCCATTACAATATTTTTAATAATATTATATTTGTGCCAATAAAATTTCATCATAATATTATATTTGTGCCATTATAATTTTTTATCATAATACCCATAGTAGGCTATACTAGCCACCTATACCACAGCAACAGTGGAATCTGCTTTTCTATACACGAGGAATAAGACCTGCTGGACCTCACTAAATAAAGCAGACCGACCACGTTTGGCAGGGCTTACAGTGACTTCACTTGTTTTGCTCAAAATGAGACACTGCAGTATGAAGTTATTTCGAAAAATAAGGAAAAAAATAACTAAAAGTTAGGTAAATCTAGTTTTTTCAGCGTCCGATCAAACTGTTTTGGAAAAGCTGTACAAAACACCCCCTTGATCGAATCGAATCAGCTCTCAAGCGAGGTAGGCATGAAGTGGACTTGGTATACAGAATATAGATACTCCCGAGGGCACTCGAATCAGCTCTCAAGCGAGGTAGGCACGAAGTGGACTTGGTATACAGAATATAGATACTCTCGAGGAAAGCACTCGGCAAGGACTCGTTAGGGTAGGTATACGGAAAAGTAAAATACATGAACATTCCTTGAACTTATTTTGATATGTCATCTAGGTCTCTGAACTCTCAAAATACATGTTTAGGTCCTCAAACTCGTTCAAATGTGTCATTCAGGTACCTAAACTTTTAAGATACATCTTCATATCTCCGAACTTACCCTGGTGTATAATTTGGGTCCTTAACTCTCTCGAAATGAATTTTCATATCCCTCAAATCGCCACTAATTAATTGTATTTGAAATAGACTATTTATTTATCTATTTTTCCAGACGATTCATTTAGAAATCTTATCACTAATATTATTTTAATTTTCAATTTAGCTGCTTATGAATCATACTCAACATGGATTAATCAAGACCATTAGATCATTAAAATATCAATGGTGCATATCAAATTTTTCTTGATTAACACGGCAATCTGTATGCTCAACATGGATTAAACAAGTGTGGGATGGTTTGGATGGACGTCAGCTGCGCGCCGCAGTAGCGCCTTCACGTCGTTGTTTAATCTGGATGTTGAGGTCCAACAATAACGAATTAAAATGAAGGTAAGATCTGAGGAGGAAAGGCCTCAGAGATTTTACTATTCACTCAAAATTCGATCCTCATACAGTAGGGGGTGGAACCCCTTTTATAGAAAGACTAAGTGATACTTACATTACCTGATTTACCTTTGGTAAATCAAATATGTCCCTTGTGAGCAAGTACAAAAATGTCAAAAGACTACTTTGGCAATTTACATAGAGTTCACACCAATTGTCTGACAGCCCCAGAGACCAAGTCAAAGAGGTCTCTTCTTAACAACACCTTCGATCGGACATGGATGAAAGGGTCGTTCTCCTCTGAGTTCGGAGGAAGCTTCGTGATACACGTTTGTTATGAACGAGGGCGCCTCTCGCCGCCAGTACCTTCAGTCTTAGCTTGTAGAAATGCTTCACCTTCGAGCTAGAAGATGGCCTCTCGTGAAGTTTTCCCGCTCGACTTCATTTGTTCTTTTCGTTGCTGGCCTGATCATAGAAAAAAGCACCTCAATACGCACCGGGCTTTGGCACACGAAGGTTAGTCGAAGATGAAAAGGTTTTATTTGTGATGGAAGGTAAATATAAGCTCAGACACCTTCGACATAGCTAGGCTTACGTTTTCCTGGCCTCGATCCCAACACTCCACTCACTCCACCTCTGCAGCAGTAGCAGCATCCCATTCGATAGTTACTCGGACATCCCAGAGCGAGGCAAATTACTCCAAGCCGAGGCTCGCTGTCTATGAATTCCCGCATGCACAATAAAAACTTGAGCTTCTAGGCACTTAGAGTAACTTATGCAGCTTTCTTGATTGCCTCGACATCAGGCAAGTTTGGTTAATTTACTTTTTTTGTTTTTGCTGTATCAGCACCGAGTTCATTATTCTTGATGGAGAGGGAGTATTCGCCTTTTTAGACTTTTTCTATTCATTTTTCCATATGGGATTACAACCATATGCTTGGTAATAACAGGGACGGCACATTATGGCAACTAGTAAATAAAAAGCTTATTCAAGAATTAAATTCTCTAAGCATTTTTTTATTCGGAATAGTATATACGAATTGTGGTTGTCAATTTTAGAATTTTACACGTAATTCAACAGCCCGGCTATATATAGAAAAGGAATGACTTACTTGAATATTAATTTGGATAGTTTTAGTAAAATACAGTATATATTAAATGAGAGAATGGAGAGAGGAAGAAAGTTGGTCTCATGCAAGGCTCAGTTTCAACACGAAAACATATATACTAGACACTATAAAGTTTTAGGTTGGGAGAGAGCAGTGTCTTCATGCACGACAGATAGAGGAATAACACATGATTGGTAGCGGAGAGATAATCGTGTGAATATTAATTAAGGACCCATATGAAGAGACTATGTGTTAGGTGATATAGTTTCTAAATATAATGTGTGTCATACTCACGACAGATAGAGGAATAACACATGATTTGGCATCATATAGACACTAACTATAAGCACAGTAGCGTATTATAACCATGTTCTAACAGCACAAGCTATAATTAACCATGTTCTAATCATTACCGCCAAAGCATATTTATTACATAACGTGGCGACTCAACAAAGTTTGAAAAGCTGCCCTAATAGTAGCGGTAGTAGTAGTAGTAATAGCACAAACTAATTAATCGTGATAATTACAATACCAAGATTGACTATGAAACCGAATTAAACTTCTTTAAGAACCATACCATCAAGTTTATATTAAAAAGAGGTTGGTTGCTAACACTGTCCTGACGCATTGGATTATTGAACGATGGGTGGATTCGTTTTCCGTACTAGAGCTGCTATTGTGGAGTCTTGTCCCTCTGTGGATGAAGTATGCCCTTCCGCCGAAGATGGAATCTAATTAGGGAAATATGGTAAGTAATACACACATATATGGTCATATTTAGAAATAAAAGGGCGAAAATCAGAGCGTACCTCTTTTGGGATCATATTGCCGGTGTCGAATTTCGAGATAACAAGTATAGGACGGTTGGGATGGACATTGGCTGCGCGCCTTAGCGCCACCTCCACTTGATCTACTTCCACATCAGAGGCAGCTGTGCAGATGATTTCGGGGTCAATTCGCCGAAGCGAAGGGAGGAATTCCAAGCCAAAGTTGTCACAGTAACAAGTGTCCCTTAAGGCCCGCGCATAGACCTTAAACGAAAGCATTTGGAGCTTTGGCATGAAGGGAGGTGCTGCTGATGCGCCTTTGCTACAGATAGGGGCGCTCTTGATTGTGGAGCCAAAGGGCATGTCAATGCTGTCTTTTCCATTCCACACATGGAATCTTGAAACACCCTTGCCATCATTGTCAGGAAGAAACCAGACCATCGACATATACATTCTGCAGTACCTCAGGTTCTGGAAGTAGCCAGCATCACTGTCACTGACATTACTTATTGTGGCTGAGGATCTCGATCTCATATCAAGAAAACGGAGCTCCGGTAACCTGCCAAGGGTTTTCAGGTCCTGCTCGTCCAGGGCGCCCAGGTACAGGGCCAAGTAGGAGAGGTTAGGAAGACACCAAGGATTGATCCACGATGGCAGCTTGGAGAATTTGACTTCATCAATTTACAGTTCACGGAGATGCCGCGGGAAACCAACAAATCCCGCCACTTCCCACATCTCTCTCGTAGGAAGCTTTTGCCGCCAGATCCTCTATGGATGCAACAACGCCATTTACAGCCAAATGTTGGAGATGTTGCGGGAGGAGAAATTCTGTTTCCCACTTGGCCGTAAGAATTTCTTTACCACCAAAACAATGATAAAGGCTTACACTCTGGAGCTTGGGGAGATGTGGGAGAGACTCGAGAAAATCTCTCTCGCTCTCCTCGTCGTAGCAGACAGTAACGCCGAGCACCCTGAGCTCCGTCAGCCTGCTCAACTGTCACGCATGAAGCCGCAGGCGTTTCCTCACTGGAGAAGGCGTAGCCACGGAAGGCGTCTTCGACATCAGAACCATTTACTTGTGTGCGTATTTTCGGATATGTAATAGTGAGACTGACTAGTGGGCCCTGCTGAACGGTGTGTGTGTGTGTGTGGCGAGTGCGGGTTATAAGCACGGCGTCGCCTCTGTATCGAACTATGAACATTTTGCTTGAAGGAAAAGTAGATCCGCGAGAGGAAGCTGTCCTCGTCGCGTTCCCAAACTCTCTCTCGATTTCCACTGGATTTCTCACGCCGACGGTGATCCGCCGCCGGCCACGGGCATCACAGCTGGTATCAGAGACTTCGGTCCTCGGATTCCACCACCACCACCACCACCACCACCACCCCGCAGATCGACGCCGACGACTAGCGGCGCCATCAACCCTCACACCACCGTCCGCGAATCCAGAAATCCGTCGGTCTTGAGTTTGTAAACGGATTTGGTTGGAGTATCTCGGATCTGAGCACATCGTTCAGAGATCGATTTCCGTAATTCCTATCCACGCGAACTCGACTTGCGGGGATTCACGACGGCGCCCCCAAAGCCTTCCGTCCAGTCTCAGATCCTTCTCGAGGCGATGGAAGAGAACCGGCACAAGGATGAGGAGCGCTGGGACAGGGTCATGGAGAGCCTGGATCTGTTGTTCGCCCGCGTGGAGGACCTCAATCGCGGCCAGCAGCAGATGCAAGCAAACCTGAATCTGAATTCACAAGCAGTGGAGCAAATCATCAACGAACAATTGGTTATGTCCCGGGAGATTCGCGCGTCACCAACACTGCGGTGAACAAGCTGACACTCGAGAAGATGCAGGATGACATGGACAGCTCGTCCGTGGAGTCGTTGGAAGCGGAACGACGTCCACCACGGGTTCCACCTCGACCTCGCCAACGTCCACATCCTCCACATCCACCCGAGGTACCACCACATCGTGCTCCTGAGGGATTACACAGGGGAGGGGGTAATCAGGAGAATATTGGTAGGAATCATCTTCCCAAAATGACTTTCCCAAGGTTTTCAGGGAAGGATCCTAAGATTTGGAGGGATAAGTGTGAAGACTATTTCCATATATTCAATATTCATGAGTCCCTTTGGGTGTCTACTGCCTCTATGAATATGGATGAAAATGCTGCACGATGGGCCAAGGTGCTTAGGATGAAACAGGGGTTGGGCACTTGGGATCAGTTTATGAAGGCAGTAGAGGAGAAATTTGGTGCTTATGATTATATGAATTCTTTGTCCGAGTTGTTGGAGCTCAAACAAACTAGTACTGTGGATGAGTATGCTCAGTCATTTGAGGCATTGCAATTTCAAATTGAAATGCATAACCCAGGTTATGATGTCATGTATTTTGTGACACATTTTACAAGGGGGTTGAAACCGGAGATTGGTGCTGTAGTCAGATCTCAGGTGCCTAGTACCATGGAAAGGGCTGTCATGATTGCTAAGGTGCAAGAACAACTGCTTGACCACACCAAAACAAGAGTCCAGAAGTACAATTTTCCTTCCAAACAGTTAGTTCCAACAAGTACCAAACCAGAGAGCAAATTCAGTACTGGATACACCAATTTAAGTAAAGAAAGGCAGAAAAGAGATTACTGCAGAGCTAACAACTTGTGCTACTACTGCCAGGAACCATTTGATCAAGCTCATTTAGCTAAGTGTAAGGAGAGACCCAAAGCACATGCCAATGCTCTAGTACTGAATGATCTAGATGTCAATTTAACTGATGAAGTTTTGCAACAGCTAGCAGTGGAGGACTCTTTGGCTGAGGAATTCTGCACCTTGTCCATTAATGCTATTTCTGGTACTGATAGGGGAGAAGCTCTTAAGTTAAGGGCCTTGGTGAGAAACAAGGTCATGCTCATTTTGGTGGATAGTGGAAGTTCTCACAGCTTTGTCAGTCCATCCTTCTTATCTCAGTGTGGCCTCAAATCAGTTCCCATGTCTCCCAAGCAAGTTAAAGTTGCTAATGGGGAAGTTTTGATTACTGACCAGGAGGTCCAGGGGCTGGAATGGTGGTTGCAGGGGCATACATTCTCCACAAACATGAAGGTCCTCGAGTTGGGGACATTTGATGCAATTCTGGGCTTTGATTGGCTTAAGCAGCACAGTCCAATGGACTGCCATTGGGACAATAGAACCATGGGGTTTCAGTACAAGGGAGAACGTATTCAACTACAGGGAGTCATGCCACCACAGCTGCAATTGCAGGAGATATCACCTACGCAGATGATGAAATGGATGGCAGGCAATGACATTGGTGCATTGGCTGTAGTTGAACTGCAAGCACCTGACTGTTCACCACCAATGCAACCAGAGGTACACCAACTACTCCAGGAGTTTGCTGATGTCTTTTCTGATCCCAAAACCTTGCCTCCCACAAGGGTGCTAGACCATCATATTCCTCTCCTACCAATACAATTCCTGTGAACAGTCGACCTTATAGATATTCACCATTGCAAAAAGATGAGATTGAGAAACAAGTGAAAGAGTTATTAGCTGCTGGGTTAATTGTTCATAGTACCAGTCCTTTTGCTTCACCTGTTTTGTTGGTACAAAAGAAAGATGGAAGTTGGAGAATGTGTGTAGATTACAGAAGGTTGAATGATGTGACAATTAAAAATAGGTTTCCTATGCCTATTATTGATGAAATCTTGGATGAGCTCTCTGGCACAAAATTCTTTACCAAATTAGACTTGAGGTCAGGGTACCACCAAGTGAGAATGAAGGAGGAAGATGAATACAAGACAGCCTTTAAGACCCACCATGGCCACTATCATTTCAGGGTCATGCCTTTTGGTCTTACCAATGCCCCAGCTACCTTTCAATGTATCATGAATGAGGTTCTTAGCCCCTTCTTGAGAAAATTTGTGTTGGTCTTCTTGGATGATATTCTTATATATAGCCCCTCTATGGAAACACATGTGGAACATATCAAGCAGGTGCTGCAGAAATTCAGAGATCACAAATTTTATATGAAGCTCAGTAAATGTTCCTTTGCTCAATCTCAGTTGGAGTATTTGGGGCACATTATTTCAGAACAAGGGGTATCCACTGACCCAGCTAAAACAGCAGCAATGTTTAAGTGGCCTACACCAACTACAATCACTGAGCTGAGGGGATTTCTTGGGTTAACTGGCTATTACAGGAAATTCATCAAACACTATGGAATTGTGGCTAAACCACTCACCAATCTATTGAGGAAGAAGGATTTCTGTTGGCCTCCAGAAGCAGATCAGGCATTTATTCAACTCAAGAACATGATGGTGAGTGCTCCAGTCCTGGCTGTGCCTAATTTCAGTATTCCTTTTGTTGTGGAAACTGATGCCTGTGATGTGGGAGTGGGAGCTGTTCTGATGCAAAAAGAGCAACCTATAGCATTTCTTAGTAAGGCCTTAGGTCCTGCTCATGCAAAGTTATCCATATATGAGAAAGAATTCCTGGCCCTCATTATGGCTGTTGAAAAATGGAGGCAGTACTTACAAAGAAATGAGTTCATCATCAGAACTGATCACAAAAGCTTGTCTTACTTAACTGAGCAGAGTTTACATTCAGATATGCAACGAAAAGCTATGACACGGCTTATGGGATTACAGTTCAAAGTTATTTACAAAAAAGGGAAAGAGAATCTAGCAGCTGATGCCTTATCTAGGGTCAGCCACTTACTGGCAATACAAGCAGTATCCACAATCAAACCTTTATGGTTGCAAGAGGTGTTGAATGCTTATGCCACTGATCCTCAAGCTCAGAAGAAACTGACCAGCTTAGCTGTTGCTAGCCCAGATGAGCAAGGTTATTCACTGCATCAAGGCTTGATCATTTATAAGGACAAGGTTTGGATCTCTGCAAATTCAGCTCTGCAAACCAAACTGATTGCAGCAATGCACTCTTCAGCAATTGGGGGCCATTCTGGAACAAAAGCAACTTATCAAAGACTCAAGAGACTATTCAAATGGAAAGGGATGAAGGGAGATGTGGAAAATTTTGTTAAACAATGTTTAGTTTGTCAGCAGGCTAAACATGAAAATATTCATCCAGCTGGTCTCCTTCAGCCTCTTCCCATACCACAAGGTGCTTGGCAAGAGATAACAATGGATTTCATAGAAGGTCTTCCAAATTCAGAGGGATACAATACCATCTTAGTAGTGGTGGACAGATATACAAAATATGCACATTTCATCCCTTTGAAGCACCCATTCACAGCACAAGTGGTAGCTAAGGTGTTCCTGGATACAGTGGTTAAGCTACATGGGTTTCCCAAAACAATTGTCTCTGACAGAGACAGAGTGTTTACCAGCATTTTTTGGAAGGAGCTCTTCAAGTCAGTGGATACAACATTACTCACCAGTTCTTCTTACCATCCACAGACAGATGGACAATCTGAAAGGGTCAATCAATGTTTGGAGATGTATCTGAGGTGTGCTCTGCATGATATGCCTAAGAAATGGAAGTCTTGGTTGCCACTTGCTGAATTCTGGTATAATACTTCTTGTCATTCAGCACTTGGGTGTACTCCATTCAAAGCATTGTATGGCCATGAAGCTGATACTGGTACTGGCATCTCACTACCATCTGGGGCTCCTACAGAACTGGTGGAATGGTTGGCTGAGAGGGAAGCTTACATGGCAAAGTTGAAAATTCATCTTGCTGCAGCGCAGAATAAGATGAAGCTGTATGCTGACAAGAAGCGAGTAGACAGAGAATTCCAAGTGGAAGAATTGGTACTTCTGAAACTTCAACCCTATGTTCAGAATTCTGTTGTTAACCGCCCATTTCCAAAGCTGGCCTACAAGTATTTCGGTCCATATCGTGTTCTGGAGAAGATTGGGACTTCTGCTTATAAGTTGGAGTTACCAGCAGGAAGTCAAGTCCACCCAGTGTTTCATGTTTCGCAATTGAAACCGTTTGTGCCTGATCACACTCCATCTTACAGTCCACTAGCCTCTCGTGTGAAGTTGGATGCTCATTCACTGGTTCCGGAGAGCATTGTGGACAGACGGCTGGTGAAAAAGGGGAATTCTGCAGTGCCACAAGTCTTGATCAAGTGGAAGCATCTACCAGTATCATCTGCTACCTGGGAAGATTGGTATGTCATCAGGGAGAGATTTCCTCATGCGGTTGCTTGGGGACAAGCAACAAATCCAGGGGGGAAGGTGTCACGCATGAAGCCGCAGGCGTTTCCTCACTGGAGAAGGCGTAGCCACGGAAGGCGTCTTCGACATCAGAACCATTTACTTGTGTGCGTATTTTCGGATATGTAATAGTGAGACTGACTAGTGGGCCCTGCTGAACGGTGTGTGTGTGGCGAGTGCGGGTTATAAGCACGGCGTCGCCTCTGTATCGAACCATGAACATTTTGCTTGAAGGAAAAGTAGATCCGCGAGAGGAAGCTGTCCTCGTCGCGTCCCCAAATTATCTCTCTCGATTTCCACTGTATTTCTCACGCCGACGGTGATCCGCCGCTGGCCACGGGCATCACAGATTCGCCCCTGTGCCGGTTGAAGTCGGCGTGCGGCCATGCTGCCGTGCACGCTTTGGATTAGATGATGCTGATCTGAGTCTTAGCCGCCGATCGGTCAAGTGTCAAGTCGCCGTTCCGTGTCATTGGTTGACGCCGTCCACACGTTGCCTCTCGCGTCTCCCGGCACTGCTCGGGACGGTGGCGAGTAAGGGATGTGTACGTGCTTGGAGCAGATGCCTGCCTGTCGTGTTCGCACTTCATCCGCACGGGCACCAAGGTCCGGAACAGGCAATGCAAGCACGACATATTGATCGAGATTGCCCCCTTGTGTCGCGTCACTACTGCAGATCATCCGAAGGCATATCCTACTCGTTCCTGTAACAGGTATTGCGAACGTGGCGGAGG
>CM014277.1:80330079-80471947 GCA_004135705.1 Alloteropsis semialata
AAAATGAGGCTTGCTTCTTTGGGATTCTAAAGGGCAAACCAGAGAGATATACAGCTAGCATAATAAACACTTTAGTTATTTAAGTTTTATTTTTTAATAATTTTGACCAAATTTTGTACAAATTTTGCTAAATCTAGAGATTTTAACGGCAACCAAAAACTTAAAAATGAAATTGAGAACCTAGATAGGTCCTATAGAGGCGATACACGGTGATGTTGCACATTCTCCCATGCCATGTGGGCCCTGCATCGCCTATCCAGGGTTACTTGGCACGTCTCCTCTTGAAAAGTGTGTCATGCGTGTTTTTATCTTTGCACAGACCATTGGTTAGATTACGGGTCTGAATGGCGGATAATAGGGTTTCTCTAGACATGAGCATTTATTGGGGAAAGTAGGTCAACACAAGCATAAGAGGGACCAGATTCGAATGGTCATATATCGCTCCGAGCCGAGGGCGAGGAGAGCCGAGCCATGAGTTATTTCTCAAGCCTTGACTCACTTCTTGTGTTTCGTTAATAAAAATAGGGAAACAATATAAATACTATGTTTATGCAGTGACATAAACAGAAGTGATCAATACATATATTGGTAGGTCATTCCTACATTATGCATCGTAAAATATGTATCAAATTAGCCAAGGATCCAATATAATAACCGGCCGATATTTTGCATTGTTAGGGTCATACTAAGATATGTATATACCAAAGAAAAATTTACAGCTAAAAATAGGAGGATACAGAAAAATCATGTTATTTACTTGTACCATTCATGTCGACTTGGCGTTAACAACGATAAAAATCAAAATTTCATTCATGGATCATTCATTGTATTTAGGCTTGTTTGAGGATGGTTTTCCATCCGGAGAACTTTGCTTTGGTTGATGGCTTATTAGCTGAGATAACATGAAACATGCTTGATGGGCATATGCATTGGGTACTATGCAAATCACAAGGAGGCATGCGCTATGTTGTTGTTTTTTACTTTGGGAAAAATTTTCCTTGTTTCATATATATGAAAATAATTCTTCCATATGAAAAGTAGAAAAGTATATCTCATTATGTCCTTAGAGCACACAATTTCTGACGTATTGAATTATCTCTATGCATGTTCAAGTGATCAATTTTACAACTACCTTTCTTTATGCAGGTTGAAATGATCAATGGTTACAATGTATATTTGCACATGCACAAAAATGAATCAAGAATCAGAAGATTTCAAAATACTATATTTAAATAATTCATTTCTAGTAGCGTAGACTTGTACTATCTATGTACATTTTCTATCTAAAATCATATCGTTATGTATATACTTCAAATGATGTGTGCAGATACTATGTTTGTATCTTTTCTACAATCAATTCAACTTCCATTGATTATTCAGATTTATTGGTTCTATGAGTGTGCAATGTGTTGTGATGTATTAGAAAATTTAACATATGCCATATGTACTTGTATAATTTTTTTTTAAATTTTGAATGTGTTACAATAGGTAAAACATGTGTTACAAACTATATGTTTCTAAAATTTCAAAGTGTTCTCACAAAGTGTTACTAACACAATGTAGAAGTGCTATAAGAACAAAAAAAAAGTATGTTACATAAGAGAATCATTGTAACAATTACTAATTTTCCATTAGATAGGTAATTGTGTTACAGAGTAGGTAACCCCTTTTTATGTATAGGAACACATTTCTAATGTTCCAATAGATCAAACTATAGTAACATTGAAAATTTGAACACTAACAAGATGTGTTACTAGGTCTCCTGGGAACACATTTGTCTATGTAGGTGTAAGCAAAATGGCCCCTAGGCTATTATATTATGATTTTGCTGTTTGAATGACAACATAGTCATTGGGACTAATGAGTTTGTCAAGTGTCATTTATAGGATTTTAAGGTCCCAAGGATGATTTCAAGCATCTAAAGCACGGTTTTGGCAAAAGAAATCAAAGAAAAGGATTAAGTGTTTGAATTAGAACAAGCCCACAGAGTTTTTACACGCTGTAGTATACGACGATGGAACAATTCCATTAGCGTAGTATTGGCCAAAAGGAACAGCGTGTAGGGTCAGTTCTAGACAATTGAAAAAAGACACATCGTGCCTTGAAGATGATGATGTTCCACATAGAGTATTGTTTGGTGTTACTGTTTGGATACACGGTGTATGATACGACGTGGAGTTGAGGCCAATGTTGTACACGCCGTATGGTATGATGATGGAGAGCGTAGTATTCGCCGCACATCTTACACAAAGAGGATATTGCTTGGAAGGAGGAAGATCTACATGGCATATGATATGCCGATGGACGCCGTACAATACGGAATACTTTTGTGACATCGTCTGACCATTGGAAAAGTGAGTGACCATTGGGAAAGCTCTACGACGTATGATACAGTATTGGGGGTTTGGCACACGATGTGTTATACTACGTGCATAGTTTCTGTGTGCCTTTTGAGCAACGACTAGTCCAAGACTTTGGGTTATACACACCACCCTATTCGGCCATTACAAGATGCTGGAGTTCAGGAGAAGTTCATCTAGAACCACAAGACATCCAAACCACCCAAGTGCTACATTGATCATCCTTAGTGAGTGATTAAAGTCAGGATAAGCCTAGTGAGAGAGTTTGCAAGGAGAGTTGCCTTGTGCATGGTTCTTTGAGCGAACCAACATAGTAATCTTGGTGTACCGGCCCCCTTGGAGTCTTAGTGGTGCCGGCAAGTCTTCGGTCCTCTGGCTTGTTGTGGAACGGCGTTGACGACTTTGTGCGGGGGACGAGGAGACTTCCTCTTTAGTGGAGAAACTCCATAGTGAAGACGGTTAGGATCTCTGGAAGACTAGGTTGATATGAACTTTGTCTTAGTGACTAGCTCATCAACTTCTTGAGGAGCCTTTGTGGCGAGCTCAAGACCTTGACTAGGAACTGGAAAGCAAGATTTTGCGACCGGGGGTGTATCCTTTGTGGAGTGCCAACGTAGAGTAGGCTGGGTTTAGTGCCAACCGTACCACGAGATAAAAATCCTCGTGCCGAGTTTGATCCTCCTAACCCACTCTTTTATGTTTTTGTATTTCATACTTGCAACTCGTTTGCCTTTGCCTTTCTTAGAGTAGTATCTTTATAGGTTTGGCACAAAGTTGCAAAATTCTTTGTGGGTGAGTGCAAACAATATTTGAAACCATAGTTGCTCATCTAGATAGAATGTTCTAGCTTACATTTGTGCATTGGAAAAATAGGTTAAGGTTTGATAAATCTTAATTCACCTCATCCCTTTTTAGGCTATCATACGAGCACCGATTACTTTCACAGGGACGATAGAAAAAAAAAGACTATAATGGGTGACGGTTCAATAACAGAAACTAGATCTTTAGAGAGAGTACCTCTTGTGTTCAAGGAAGAAATCGCGGAGTTCATCAATGAGTTGCCTTTCGTCCAATACCGCCGTACTAAAGGGTAGGTATCTTTGCTTGTCAAGATCAATCAAGATGTCCATGAAAACTTTCTTCAAGTCAGGATTCCGGCCAACAGGTACAAAAGCCCAACAATCATAACCCCCTTTAAGCTTGTCATAGACAGCTTTGGCAAGAGTGGTCTTGCCCAACCCACCAGATCCGAAAATCGACACTATCTTCATCTTGGTATTGGACTCATGGTCCCACTGCAGCATGGACATGAGCTCCCCGCTTGACTTGTCAATGCCAACAAGCCTGCTCACTTCTGTGTACATGGCCGCAAGACGAGGATCAACAGTCGAGGCCATGGCTGAGCTGGCCACAATATCGTCGACCTTGAACCCGCCATGCCGCTCCGTCACCTCTTGGAGATGTCTCTTGATGTGCTCAATTGCGACGCTGATCTCGTGGCGCGCCTTGCTCCTGGTGAAGAACTTGGTCATTTTCTTCCAGAGGCGTTTGGGCAAGCTATTGTTCCTGGAGAAATCATGGCCCTGGATGTGCACGAGGAAGGTGTCGAGGACATCCTCCATGTCGTAGGACGCCTCCCTGACCTCGCGTGCCCAGAGCTGGATCTGCTCGTCGAGCCGATCCCATGGAACCTGGGCCACCTTGCGGAGCACAGCCTGTGCCCCCTCGAGCTCCAGGTAGAGGGACCTGACACGTTCCTTCAGACCGGTCTGCAGGTTGTACTCCTCCTTGAGCAGCTCGCCGAGCTTGCGGATGAGGCTGCCCAGCGCCCCATCACGAGGTCTGCCATGCTTGCTCACCGGCGGCGCGGTGCGGCGGTCTTGCAATATTGCTTGGTGTGGAACTTATTGGGCGATGTGGATCTACTGCTGGTACCTTCAGTTCTGCCAAGGATATATATATATACACATATAGCACTGGCAAGATACGTATCGAGGCCCTTTTCAGCGTTAGTTCGTGGATGAATGCATCACGCGTGACCTATGCAAACCATCAATCCAAAGTTGCTAGTCTTCATTAACCTTCTGCATAAATAAATGCAGTGTTATTTGGCTACATATGTGCCGTCCAGCATAATTTACATTGAGCCACGTCAGGTCGCGGGTAAAGTGTGGCATGTGCACAAACTCGTCAATCTGGCCGACAAGAACAATCTTCTTGCGCAGCCTGCTACCCCAACTGGTGATTTCTTTTACTAAGAAAAAAGGTACTATGAGCTCACAGCAAACGATAGGGTGACGTTTGCATGTGTCAAAATAGATGGAATATGGACTAACATGGATAAATATCATCGAGCGTCTCCAAGAGTTCCCAATAGTCTCTCAGAGCATCTTCAAGGCTGTAAAAAATAAGCTACCAAAACGCTAGTTTTAGGACTTTGCCAAAAAGTACTAAGAGTTGAAACAACCTTCTTTTCTTCAACAGTGCCCAAAAGTAGGTCCGAAAATTCCAAAAGTAGGTCCGAAAATTTCAAGTGATGCAGGGGGTAACCCCTCCTGTTCCTTCAAAAAAAAATCAAGTGATGCCACATCATCGCAATTTATGGACCTATCTTCCACCAATCTACCTATTACCTTTTAGAAAAACATAATCGACAAAAGAGCGAAAAAATAAATATGGCACATGGTAAAATAAAATTATTATGAAAAAAGAACATACGTGAAAAAATCTTCGTGCAACAAAAAAAAGAAAATTGCGACAAAAAGAATACACACGGGAAAAAGATACCTGGAAAAAAGGGAATTTTGCCATGCAAAAAATTGTCGAGAGAAAAAAAAAGAGAAAAGCCATCACAGAAAAAAGTTACGTGATAAAAAAAATTCCTTGCAAAAAAAATTGTCGAGAGAAAAAAAGAGAAAAAAGCCATTGTAGAAAAATACCATGGATTGGGAGCACGAAGGGGAGGGGCAAATTTGGCTCGGGCAAAAAAATTTGGAGCGGGATTGGGCCACGGTTTGTTTTTTTTTACTTTTTCCAAAACTAATTATTGAGACTGTTTATTGGGCACTCTTGAAGATTCTCGCAATATCCAGTTTTAGGGGGAAAAATGCCTAACTCAGGTCATACTCCTTCTGTTTTTATTTACATGTAGGTTTGTCTTAAGTCAAACTTGGCCAACTTTGACCAAGTTTTTAGAAAAAAAATATTTATGATGCCAGATTTGTTTCATTGAATCCACAATAAAGTATATTTTAATAGTGTATATGTTAGATAGTATAGTTGTTGCTACATTTTTCTATACAATTAGTCAAAGTTAGCTATTTTTGATTTAAGACAAACCTAAGATGACATGTAAATAAAAACGGAGGGAGTAATTTTCTTGGCGCTTCCAAAAATAGCTCTACCTTGGGAGAGATTTACACCTTTCTGTGCTCCCAATCCTAAAAAAACGGGAGAATTGATCACGGTATTGTTCACACAAGGAAAATAATCCTGGTTACTGTTCACACTGCAAAAAAAAAACAGGCGTGAGGCCCACAATTAGTGGTGTGTTAGATTTTGCTTAGGTGTGAGATTGGTTTGCTGTATGCTAAACTTGGTGATTTGGAGTTTTGTAATGATTGCGGTGTTTTGTGGAGTGATGACCCCACGACATCAGTTACCTTAAATCAATAAATTTAGTTAGTTTGGGTTATATCTTGGGTTCTGTTCTTAGCATTTATTTAATCCCTTTATCTATCATTATCATTTTATATCCTTAATCACGTCATATTTAAATCTGTTCTCGTCTTTATCTGACACTATTGTACTGTTTGAATTATATCTGAAGCTACAAAACTCCGATTGACATGAAACCAATTGGGTTAGATCCAGAATTTGATAAGTTATTTTCTGGCAAAATCTTACGATTTTTGGATTTTCTGGTAAAGAGATATCTGTGTTTTATTGGAGTATACAGAATCTGTCTAGAGCCTCTGACATAGCCAGAATGTTTCTTTAATATCTTTAGTTCCCGAAATCCAAATGAGTTGATTCCTGTTGGGTTGGATTCAGAATTTCATACTCTCTGTTTTATCAAAAATTCATTATTTTTGGACATTCTGTTTAAGAGTTATATCTGTTTTAGTGGGACTAACAGAATCTGTCTAAATCTGGAAACGAGTTTTAGTCTTTATCTTCATAATCTTTGTCAATTATATGGTATTCATGTTGTAAAGCTTGCTTATACAAGTAATTACATCTGGTATTCATATCTTTGTACATTCTTTATTCATCTATCTTATTCAGTTCGTCTATCAATATCTAAATCTCTTGTTCTAACGCTCAGATGGTGAACACCAGGTCTGGTTCAGGAGTTGATCAGCTAGCTGTTTCTCGCCACGGTCACCAGCAGCCTCCTCCAGCACCACAGCCGCCTCCAGTGCCACCGCCAGCAATGGATCAACAGTTTGTTGCTGCTCAGATGGCGCTTCTGCAGAACATGATGGCTGCTATGACCAACCTGCAGAATCAGCTGAACCAGCATGGTGGACAAGGAAATCAGCCACGGGACAAGCACCGTGAGTTCATGAGCCACCATCCGCCTAGCTTCTCCCATTGTGCAGATCCTCTTGATGCCGATGATTGGATCAAGAACATTGAGAAGAAGCTGGAGATCACACAGTGTAATGACAGGGAGAAGGTCCTGTACGCTTCAGGACGACTTGAGGGTGCCGCAGCAGATTGGTGGGACTCCTACACTGCTGCAGCTGCAGATCGTAACGCCATCACCTGGGATCAGTTCAGGACCAGCTTCAGAGCTCATCACATTCCTGCAGGTGTGATGAAGATCAAGAAGAAGGAGTTCCTTGCCTTAAAGCAGGGAAACATGTCAGTGGCTGAGTACAGGGACAGCTTCACACAGCTGTCTCGCTATGCTCCAGAGGAGGTGGATAGTGAAGAGAAGAAGCATGATCACTTTCTGGAGGGCCTCAGTGCTCCCATTCGCTACCAGTTGATGGTGCACACGTTCCCTACTTTCCAGCAGCTGGTCGATAAGGCCATTGGTGTGGAGTACACACGCCGTGAGATGGGTGATCACAAGAGTAAGCTGATCCAGCAGGGTCAGTCAGGCAGCAGCTCTCGCCCCCGCTACTTCCAGTCGCAGGCTCAGGGTACGCCGTACCGTTCAGGAGGACAGGGTGGTCAGCCTCAGCAGTTTCAGCAGCCTCAGCGCCCCGCTCCACAGTTCCAGCGCTCCAGCCAGTAGGGCCAGTGCACTCCTTCTTCCCAGGGTTGCCAGGGTACTCCAGCTGGCACACCTGTGAGAGGTGCTACCCCTAGCACACCGCCCGTTCGCGCTTGCTACAAGTGCGGGGAGGTTGGCCATTATGCCAACAACTGCCCCAAGGGCCCTGGTCAGTCTCCACAGGGTCAGGGCAGCAGCACTCCCCGACAGGTTCAGCAGTCCCAGCAGAGGAATGGGAACTAGACTCCACAGGGCAGCAGAGGACAGCAGAGGTTCACCCAGGGCAGGGTGAATCACGTTGCAGCAGAGACAGCTCAGGAGGTTCAGGACGTGGTACTTGGTATGTTCTTTGTCAACTCCGCCCCTGCTTCTGTTTTATTTGATTCTGGAGCATCCCATTCTTTTATCACTGCCCAGTTTGTAGCTAAACATAATATACCCATGTCCACTATGGTAAGAGATTTGCTAGTTCACTCACCTGCGGGCACTATGAGGTCATCCTATCAGTGTCCCAGTGTTAGCCTCAGGATTATGGGTAGGGATTTTGTAACAAACCTTATAGTCTTGGAGTCATGTGGGATCGATGTTATTTTGGGAATGGGATGGTTAGCCAAGTACGATGCAGTCATCCAGTGTGCCAAGAGATCAGTATTTCTCACCAGTTCTGAGGGAGAAAGAATTGAGGTGGAGGCAGCGATACCCCCAGTTGCAGAGGGCACAGTTCATCAGTTGAAGGGTGTCTCTTTGGAGGATATCAGAGTTGTCTGTGACTATCCAGATGTTGTCCTGATGATTTGCCAGGTATGCCACCTGATCGTGACATTGAGTTTATTATTGAGCTTTTACCTGGCACTGCCCCTATTGCTAAAAGACCTTATAGAATGGCTGTTGATAAATTAGAAGAACTTAAGAAACAATTAAAAGAATTGTCAGATAAGGGCTTTATTCGTCCTAGTTCATCACCTTGGGGAGCACCTATTATTTTTGTGGAGAAGAAGGATGGCACACAGAGGATGTGTGTTGATTATAGGTCGCTTAATGAGGTAACTATTAAGAATAAATATCCGTTGCCAAGAATTGAGGACCTATTTGATCAGTTGAGGGGAGCTAAGGTGTTTTCCAAGATCGATTTGAGGTCAGGTTATCACCAGCTTAAAATCAGACCATCAGACATCCCTAAGACAGCTTTTACCACCAGGTATGGGTTGTATGAGTACACAGTCATGTCTTTTGGTTTGACTAATGCCCCCACCTACTTTATGTACTTGATGAACAAGGTCTTCATGGAGTACTTGGATAAGTTCGTGGTGGTGTTCATTGATGACATCCTGATTTATTCCAAGGATGAAGAGGAGCATGAGGAGCATTTGAGGCTGGTGATGGAGAAGCTTAGAGAGCATCAGTTGTATGCTAAGCTTAGCAAATGTGAGTTCTGGCTGAAGGAAGTGTCGTTTCTTGGGCATGTTATCACAGATGGTGGCATTGCAGTTGATCCAGGCAAAGTCAGTGAGGTGCTAGATTGGGAGCCACCGAAGAGTGTGTCCGAGATCAGGAGCTTTCTGGGTTTGGCAGGTTACTATAGGAGATTCATTGAGGGATTCTCTAAGTTAGCGAAGCCTCTCACATCGCTCTTAGAGAAAGGGAAGGAGTTTGTGTGGACAGATGCTTGTCAGGCCAGTTTCGAGGAACTCAGGAAGAGGTTGACGACAGCTCCAGTATTGGTAATGCCAGACATTACTAAGAGTTTTGATATATACTGTGATGCATCTAGACTTGGTTTGGGATGTGTTCTTATGCAGGAAGGCCGAGTCATAGCTTACGCATCTAGACAGTTAAGGAAGCATGAGTTGAATTATCCTACTCATGATTTGGAGTTAGCAGCAGTTGTTCATGCTTTGAAAATCTGGAGGCACTACATGTTGGGCAACAAGTGCAGGATTTATACAGATCACAAGAGCTTAAAATACTTCTTTACTCAGAAGGATCTCAATTTGAGGCAGAGACGTTGGCTAGAGTTGATCAAGAACTATGATATGGAGATTCATTATCATCCTGGGAATGCCAATGTAGTTGCAGATGCGTTGAGCAGAAAGGGGCATGCTAATACCCTTCTGACTCATGGGATGCCTGATGGGTTATGTGAGGAGTTCCAGAAGCTGAACCTTGGTTTTGTTGCTCATACCGAGGCAGTAACTCTGGAAGTGGAGCCTACATTAGAGCTGGAGATCAGAAAAGGGCTGCTTGATGATGCGAAGATCAAGGAGATCAAGCAGCTTATGGTAGAAAGAGGAGCCCCAGGATACAGGCTAGATGAGCAAGGCACACTTTGGCTGGGAGATAGGATTTGTGTGCCTGCTATTGATTCTCTTAGGAAGTTGACATTGAGAGAAGCGAATGATTCAGCTTACTCTATTCATCCTGGGAGTACCAAAATGTATCAAGATCTAAAGGACAGGTATTGGTGGTATGGCATGAAGCGAGATGTAGCAGAGTATGTGGCCGTTTGTGACACTTGTCAGAGGGTGAAGGCAGAGCATCAGAGGCCAGCAGGGCTGCTACAGCCATTGAAGATACCTGAATGGAAGTGGGAGGAGATTAGTATGGATTTCATAGTTGGTTTGCCTCGTACTCGTTCTGGTTATGACTCCATATGGGTGATTGTTGATCGATTGACGAAGGTTGCTCACTTTATCCCAGTGAAGACCACCTATAATGGAGCCCAGCTTGCAGAGTTATACTTTGCCAGGATTGTGTGTTATCACGGTGTGCCTAAGAAGATAGTGTCTGACAGAGGTACCTAGTTCACTTCTAGATTCTGGCAGCAGTTGCATGAGTCCATGGATACTCGCCTTAATTTTAGCTCTGCATATCATCCCCAGACTGATGGTCAGACTGAGAGAACAAATCAGATATTAGAAGACATGTTGAGAGCTTGTGCATTGAAGTATGGTAAGAGTTGGGATAAGAGTTTGCCATATGCTGAGTTTTCTTATAATAATAGCTATCAGGCAAGTCTGAAGATGGCCCCTTTTGAGGCATTGTATGGGAGGAAGTGTAGAACTCCATTGTTTTGGAGCGAGACTGGAGAGAGGCAAGTGTTTGGGCCAGATGTTATTAAGGATGCAGAAAGACAAGTGCAGATCATTAGGGAGAATTTGAGGACAGCTCAGTCTAGGCAGAAAAGCTATGCCGACACTAGGAGAAGGGAGTTAGTTTTCGATGTTGGTGATTATGTGTACTTGAAAGTGTCTCCAATTAGGGGGTTGCGCAGGTTTAAAGTCAAAGGAAAACTTGCACCTCGCTATATTGGGCCTTTCAAGATTTTGGAAAGAAAAGGAGAAGTGGCTTATCAGTTAGAGTTGCCAGCTCAGTTGTCAGATGTGCATGATGTATTCCATATATCTCAGGTCAAGAAGTGCCTTAGAGTGTCAGAAGAACAGTTATCATTGGATGATCTGAATGTGCAGGATGATTTGTCTTATTCTGAGCACCCAGTTAGGATACTGGAGAGAGCTGATAGAGTTACTAGAAATAAGGTAATTAAGATGTGCAAGGTGCAATGGAGTCATAATGGAGAGGATGAAGCCACATGGGAGAGAGAGGATGAGTTGATGGCAGAATTTCCCAATCTGTTCGCTAGTTCATCCGAATCTCGAGGACGAGATTCACTTTAAGGGGGGTAGGTTTGTAACACCCTAATTTTCATCACCAGAAATATTAGAAACCACTTCTGAATTTTCTAGGATTTATTTAAGGCTCTAATAAATTTTTAGGAATTAATTGGAATTTATTAGGATTTTATTTAATTTAATAATTAATTATTAGTCACAATAAGTTTTTGTTGCATTCATGCTGGTGCATTGTGTTTTTGTACTGTTGCAAGTCAAATAGGATTTAAACTCGTTTAAATTAGAATTTGATTTGCATTTGTTTGAGTTAGTATAGCTCGACTTAGTTTAAGTCTGATAGACCTCCTTGAACTCTCTATCAGTTCGGTTTTAGTCCCTCATCTCTTCCTGAAGTCCGGTGGACCTCCCCAATTGCCGGCCCATTTTGCTGCCGCGGCCCGCTGCTCTGTCGTGCTGACGTCGAAGGCGCCCCGTGCCATAGCCGCCTTCACCGTTCCCCTCTGCGAGTCCCTGACCGGTGGCCCCCGCGCGTCGGATTCTTCCCCTCCAACAAACCCGACTCCGCGCCGAAGCCGACTCCGACTTCCCTCCTCCGGCCGCGCCGCATCCGAACCACCTACCCCGCCTAGCCCGGAGCCCCTGGTCCCTATAAACTGCGCCGCAAGCCCCACGTGCCACCCCAACAAACCCTAGCCGTCTTCCCATCGGAGCCTCGCGCAGCCGCCATCCCGAAGCTCCGTGTTACGCCGCCGCCTCGGTTCTGAGCACTGGACGCCGCCTCGCCGTCAAGGAAAGCATTAGCACGACCGCGAGCACGTAAGGGAACTCGTGAGCTAGTCCTTTATGTTCGTGATCGACTCTTTGTAGACTTATTCCTCGCCGTTGTTGCTCAGACCCGCCGGCGCCGCTCTTCTTCAACGCCCGGACCCACCCTCGTCGTCGATTCGCCGTCACGATCGCCCAATACTCGTCCACATCCCCTTTGGTGAGTTCGCCATGTCCCGCTCGATCTTTTAGTTCAAGCCGCGCTCGTTTTCATCCTCTGTAGCCTCGGTTTCGCGTAGCTCCGGCGAACCCCGCCGTCGCCGCCGTCTAGCGCCGCCGTCTGACCTGTTCCGCCGCCGCCGGCCGAAAGCTATCCAATCAGAGCCGTCCGTCGCACGATCGATGGTCCAGATCTAGGTCAACCCGCCCGATACCGGTCAGCCGTGGCGTTTTGCCTTAGGAGCCCCTCTGTTATTTAGGATTCAACCCGCGGTCCAGTGGTAGTTGAAAATATTTACGCTTTAGTCCTTTTTACTTCTGTTTAGGACCCCGAGCTTTCAAACATTAGTGACCGCCATCCAGCCCTGCTCTTTTACTTGTTAGACCTTAGGTTTTTATACGTATTTATGTTTATGCCCCTAGAATCTTACTGTCTAGCCCTTAGGAAGTTCTGGTAATAGCAGATTAGCCCTGGAACCTTGTTTTAGCCATATCTTGATCGTTTTAGCTCCAAATTAAGTGATTCTTTCGCCCACGTGATCCTTAGGACGTGTACAGTAGTTTTATTTTATTGTTTTGTTCTGTTACCCATGTTTGGTGCTTTGTTTCTTATTTTGTTGTATTGCTTTCTTGTATGTGTTCGTGTGATGCGTTTAGAAGGAGAGCCGTTCGAGGAGGAGCAGGAGCAGTACTTTGAAGACTCTGAGCAGCAGGAGCCTTTAGCAGAAGGCAAGTGTCCTTGATCATGCTTATCCCAAGGATAATCATACTATTATCACATTTGCTTTTATGTCATGCATGGTTATAATATTGATGGGACCTATTTTAGGGATGTGCCTAGTTCTTATTTACCTTAATTCCTTGCATAACCTGGGTATTTAATTATTGTTGGGTAGCATTGCTTAGTTGCTCTACACTTGGGTTATGGAGAACATTAATGCTAAACTTTATGAATATGTGATATGCTCATTGGACGGTAAACAAGATCATACTTTTAAATGGAACATGGAGTGACCACCTGAGAAAACAGTGCAACCATATAACTAACGGGCTCTGGTCGTGACTAATTAATTGGAAGAGTTAACTTGTAATAACCTTACCGAAAGGGCAAGGGGGGTTGCATTGATGAGGTATAGCCCGGTCCTCTTGGGAGTATGCTTTGCTAAGTAACTCGGCGATTAGGGAGGGTTATGCTTTGCCTTGACTTGAAACCTTAGCGGGTTGTTTCATGTTAATAATTCTTTGTAAAGATCATGTAATGTTTCTCTGGCCCCTCACCTAAGGAAGTGTTGAAGAGACTCATGACCTCAGGCTATATGAGAATACATTGTGTGTGGGTAAAGTGTACAACCTCTACAGACTGTAAAACTGATATATCAGCCGTGCTCACGGTTACGAGCGGCTTGGACCCTCTCATGATAATTAAACTTGAAGTTGAATTAAATCATGGTTACTTGTTGAGCATTTATTTCTATACTTTATTTGGGTTGGTATATACTTATACTTAGTTAAGCTTGCTAATTAAAACTTGACCAATTAAAACTGCATATTGCTTATAGCCTGTTGCCATCCTTGATTAAAGCCTTGCATGTCATATTTATTATTACTCCACTTTGCTGAGTACCAACCATAAGTGTACTCAAACTTGTTTATCTGCGGCTCAGAGGGTGACACTTGTGGAGACTACATCGAGGAGGTTGACGAGTTCTAGGTGTGCGTTCCACCGGTCGACTGCCTGTGGATGGAGTTTATTCAGTCTTTAGTTGAGACGTTTATTATATTTGTTAAGGATATTATTCGTGGCTTCTAATAATGTTACTTAACTCTCTTTTGGCACGTTATACATTGGTTTGTTACTGCTAATGATGTCATCACGTGTGTGTGAACGGATCCTGGCGCACATGTGAGTTACTTGGTTTTATTCTTCAAAACCGGGTATGACAAAAGATCATGACATCCCCACAAATTTCGTGAAATCGGTCAAGAACACTAGAGAGGAAGGATTTCGGGAAAACTCAAGAATCGTGGTGCTCGTGCATGGATTCAGTAGGGGATCACCCTAGATGTGTTTGCATATGTCCCAGCACCAAATCCCCCCAAGAAATCCGACCCAAATTGCAGCCAAGAAAAAGAACAAGAAATCACCCAAAAATGGCTCCGAAAAAGGAAAAAGGGAGAGACAAGCCTTGAATCCACCATGAATGATTAAGCACTACAATTTTAACAAGATTCGTGGCTAGGAAACCTCCCACATCCTCCCACTTTTAGATTGGAGCACTAAACCTAGAGTAATCACTCTCTAAGCCTAATCCTCTCTCATTTAAGCAAACCCTATCCTTGAAAGAGAAAATAAACTAAGGGGAATAGAAGAGATGGGGAAAGAGATAGCTGAAAATTTCAGCCCCCACAAACATATAGGCACTTGGCCAAAAGACCAAAGTACCCCTAAGTTGATACATACCCCGCAGGGGCAAAGTTGTCCAATTTTTTGCAGCCTCATCGGACGGACACGGGACCTTCACGACTTCGCTTCGTCTCGACGCAAGCTTCGCGATGGCGCCACGTGCCCTCCATTCCGCCATCCGGCCGCACCGGACGCGTCCCCGGTTTTGAGACCCAAACCGGCAAACCTGCCTGCCTGGTGGTTTTGAGGCCCAAACCACCTAAATCGTCCATCTCCGCTTGGCTGCCAAGCGACCTCCTCGATGCCGACGCGTGTCCGGCCTTCGCCAAGCCTTTGACGCCTCTGTCCCGCTTGACTCGACCGACGCCGTCTTCTTCACGCCGTATACTCCTGCTCTTCCATGCACCATGCGGATCGCACGTGATTCCGCCCGGACTCTTCGGGTCCCTCGGTCCAAGCCTACTCGTTCACCCTTCACTGCCCTTGGTTCATCGGCATGAACCTTTCGCGCTTGACCTTCATCGCGCACCGTCGGCCGTCATGTCGCATCCTACACCTGCACATCATGAGCCAAGAGACACATCAAACCACTCGACGGTTGTCAATCACTCATCATCCAAGGGTGACCACCATTGGTCCTCATGGTGATTGAATGACAACATAGTTATCGGGACTAACCAAGTTTGTCAAGTATATTTCAAAGTCTATTTTAGGTTGATTGAATTGGACAAAACCCGCAGAAAAGTTACACGGACAGTAAGAAGCTGAACTTCGAGTTTTTATCATCATTTGATGTTCTTTGTTTAATTTACATACAGGAAAGAAAGGCAACAAATGGAGAAAAGCCAGCAAGATGGCTTGTATCCCGGGGCGTGGTGGGGGTTCTCGAAATCAACAAGTGCTTGTTCACTTTCGCACTTCCGGGAATGTTCTTGGTTGAAGAGTTTGACCGAAGGTCCGGTGATCACGTGCCAAGCAAGACGTCATCTCTCGCATTTTGTGGTGCGACTCCCGGATGAGAAAAGCCAGTAGTATTTGTTTTCTTCAAATTTTACCATTATAGTCTTATGAACAATTTGTATATAGATCACAAGAAGTATATATGTCAGTTTTACAAGGGTAAAATCAGCATGAAATTTGTCCCTTGGTCTGACTATAAAAGGGACTCTGCCCCCACTTTGCAAAAATTCGATTATTTGGAATAGATCAAGATTTTTTTTTTTGCGAAACACCAACACAAACTCAGACAGTCACACACACAAACATCCCTTGCACGCTAGCCTACCCCTATGAGCACCTCCAACAGACTGGTCTAGCTGTTTCGGTTCTTAGATTGACGAAGTTATTACCATAGGCGCCTCGCTACTGATAACACGTCGTCTGCCACTGAAAGAATCGCATCGGTTAAATCATGGAATAAATCGAAAATAATACAAGCACCAGTGCTGAATCTAGGACTCGAATCCAGATGGCCAAATTTACTATAAGGAATCTAACCAACTACCTAGGCTTAGTTCGCTAGATCAAGGTCCATTGGTTCCATGAGTTTTGAGAGGAGCTTGCAAAAAAAAAAAGAGATTTTCCATATTTTCAGACCCTTCGGTATTCTGAAAATTCAATTTCATGTGGATGTGAATGAACATACACAGATACAGTTGGTTGTACAATTGTGTTGGATTCGATAACCAGGGTGAGGGTGTGTTTTTTGTTTCTCGATCCATAGTCAGAATTTACTATATGATAATCTTTTTTTCCAGACTTCTGTCGTGATACCTACCCTTATATCTAAGAAATTTTTAAAAAAGTGAAGCTTGTACACAAGAGATCGATGGACTATTTTACCATGTTTCATAGTGGAGCATCTTTGATTTTCTTTAGAGAAGAAATGATCTTTACCTCAAAAATCAGGCCAGTCCTTCTGTTGAGACATTCAGTTGATCCACTGTAGTGTCTATCTAACAAGGTACTATCGTCGTCGTCGAAATAGTTGGTTGTGTTATTGTGTTGGATTTGATAGCCAGGGTGAGGATGTTCTCTTTATCTCGATTCTTGATCAGAATTTACTATATACTAATCTTTTTTCCATACTTTTGTTGTGATACCCAGTGCTAGTTTTTTTCAGGATACCCAGTGCTAGTGGTGGAGGAAAAAACAGTGCCACTAGGGCCATGGCCCTAGGCACGCCCGTTTCTTTCACACTGTAGAGCACTGTAACATGAAGACCGAGTCCATCGAGCGTAGTTGGCCCATGGAGTGGCTCTAGCTGTTGGGCTAGCCAGATTTCACGCTGTTGGTAATACCTACCTTCTAGACAAGTTATCGATGTAGACTATTTTACCATGTTTCATAGTGGAGTATCTTTGATTTTCTTTAGACCAGTAAGATCTTTGCTGTTGAGACGTTCAGTAGATTCACTGGAGATATTCTAGTTGTACAGCTTGGTTTGCTCTCTCTCTCTCTCTCTTGGTGTGTCTTAGATGACTAAAACTTATACAAGTTTTCGGACGATCTTTTTGATAAACAAGTTAAACCAGTCCTTTATGCGTATTTAGAGTACCATGTTATGATGTCGATTGGAAAGGGGGAAATATATGTAGGGCCTCGGATTGGGTTTTGCAATGCCCTGCTATCGAGACGTTCTCTGGAGATACTCCCTCGGCTTGCTGTCCCTATATATACGTTAGATAGATGGTTGAAAACATAGACGTTTTGTGTCGATGCATGGGATGGGTTGATAAACAGAAAAAATCGCATTGTACTAATACTACCAAGAAATTAAATCCCAGGAAATTTGATTGGGAATGGACGTACACAAAGACATCATGAGTCGTCAGCTCATCATCTATCTATCCCATGGATCCATCGACGATGCCAACAAAGAAGCGATCCTCGTTAGCGTCGTCTCAACCCGGCCAGCCAGCCCCCATAAAATTCAACGACGACGATCGATTAACCTTAATCTCTCCATCGTAGTGGATCAAAGCAGCGGTTGTGATCATCGAGAGATCGATCCATGGCCAGCACAAGCCATTATGGCGGTGGAAGCAAGAATCATCAGCTTTTGCAGGACGGCCAGCTGAACCAGGATTATTCCGGCTCCACGGACACGGACAGCCAGAAGGCGGCCGCCATCACCTTCACCGGCTTCACCGTCGTCATGTTGCTGCTCTGGTTGCTCCGCAACCTCCTCCGCAGAGGCGCGGAGGAGCTGGAGCTGGCCGACGCCCGTCGCCTTGGACGGAGCAATAACGGCGCCGGAGTCAGGGACAGAGCGCGTCACCCGCCGACGCCAGCGCCGACGGAGAGCAACGGAGTCCGGGACAGATCGACGCCGTCGACGGTGGCCGTGGAGGCGGAGCCGCCGCTGGTGTGCACGTACCGGAGGGCGGACGGGTGGCGCGAGGGCTCGTGCGGCGTGTGCCTGTCGGAGCTGGCCGACGGCGAGGCCGTCCGCGTGCTGCCGGCGTGCATGCACTGCTTCCACGCCGAGTGCGTCGGCGAGTGGCTGCGCGCGCGCGCCACCTGCCCGCTCTGCCGCGCCCCGCTCGATCCCGGCCCGCCGGCGTCTGATGGAGCCCTAGTCTGCTAGTGATGGAACATTTTGATTTCAGGGTTGGTATCGCCCGCCTCGCTTCTGAAAAACAGAGCTCTCTGCCTCGGGCGGCATAGGAGGAAAACAGAGTATTGCTCTGTTTTCTTTTCAGGGTAAGCACTGGAGAGCAGAGTCGCTCGCTGCTTTCTTCCATTCTTCCGGGAAAACAGAGTATTGCCTTCATCGCTAATGTTAACGGCGACACCGCCGCCACGACCCCCCGCGACGCCCTACTGCATCATCATCGTTCCCTTTCGTCTCCTCGTGCGCGCCTTGGGGCCGCCGCTGCCCCTGGTACCTCAGTTCGCTGAGGAAGAAAAGAGAAGGAAAGAAAACAGAGGGAGGAAGAAGAAACATAGATGAGAGAGAGAGGGGAGAAGATAACATGGGTAGGTAATGTTAAGATGGTGGGGCAAATTTTTTGCACCTTACTTTGACCACTAATTAGGGGTATTAAATAAAGTCAGTTTACAAAACTACCTCCACAACCCCCTGGCAAATTCGCGAGACGAATCTAATGAGGCCTTTGACTGCATGATTAGAGGATGATTACTGTAGCATTACTGTAGCAAATCATGGATTAATTAGGCTCGTTAGATTCGTCGCGTAAAGTTGCACTCATCTATGAAGAGGTTTTGTAAATAGACTTCATTTAGTACTCCATGCATGCAAGATTCCTTGAGGACAATTTTTTGATCCGGCCATCTGAACACGGCCGTACGTGAGATTTTTTTTTTCCCATTTACATGTTTGGTACCGGCGGTAACATCACTTTGTACTAATGGTTATTACTTTTATACCGAGTGGTAACACACCCCATAAGATAATAAGATAGACATTAGTACCAGTGATGTCATTATCTGGTACTAAAATATTATCTAGGAGCCATGGCCATCAGATCAGGTGCTAATGCTTGCATTAATGTCCAGTAAAAATGTAGTTTTAGGGTGTGGATGAATGTCCTTTTCCTTCAGCAGTGTTCCAAACTAGACACTAAAATGTAAGCCCAGTAAAAGTTCACACCTTATTTACAAAGTATTGTCGGAGTTGTTTCTAAACAACTCTTGGTTCGATCCCCAAACAATGCACCTTCTATTTTATATTTCCTTAAAGATTGCATGGACCCCATATGTCATTGAACACAAAAAGAAATTTGAGAAAATAGTGACACCTCTGATAGGAGAGTTCAATCCACCACACTACATCCTAACATGGACTCCTAAGTTTATGGATTTTATGGATTTTACTTACATCTCAAGATAGACTTTAGTGTTTAGGGTTATGAAACATATATCTTACTATAACTAATTGGACACTCTAAAAAAAGAGAGAAATCCTAGAAATTCTTTACAAGAAAGCAAAACATCTGGTCATCAATTGTAACATTCAAATCATCATAACCTTTAGATCTATTATGTTTTCTAAAAACAAATACACACTTATTGCATTATAAAAACAGATTAAAGTAACCCCCTAAACCTATATGTAAATTACCCACATCTGCCATTATATAAATTAAACCAATATAACCCTTGATCTTCATCAAAATTTGTAACTAAATTACTAACTAAAATCTATCACAATCAGATGAAAATAATAAGTATATATCTATATAGGTATTGTGTTCGAATATTTAACCAATGAGAGATAGCTCAAAGTAATAGTTTGATAGCAATATAGCCTTAATTTTTTATTGGAGACTCCATATTAGTTTTCACGAGACACGCTAGAAAAAAATACAAATTCTAGAAATTCTCAAAAAATCAGAAACATCAATCATGTAAACTCTAAAAAACCATATTTTTAAAAAGTTACCCACCACTATTAAAAATACCATGATGTAATCCTACATTTGAATCAAAACTAACTTAGTTAATAATATACACCAATATAAGATTCTAAATCTTGTATTTCATGCACTATTGGTATATGACATAGAGATTAAGTTATATACGCATGATGTGGGTTGTCATTTTAAAAGATATAGGGGAAGTGACAAGAATATAGATTTCTATGTCAAAATTATAGTTCAAACTTAGGGTTTATTAAATAAATTCAAGCGCATACATATGATGCAAAATAAAAATTTTAAGATTATAAATGTAATGGAAACGTTAAAGAGTAATTACTAACTAAAATCTATCACATGTATAGACCATTTATACATGTATATGTGAGGAAATGATTAAAAATATCAATTTTTGTTAAAAAATATCGATTTTTGTGCTAAATATAATGTATGGAGGTGTGATACAAAATGAAAGAAGAGTGAATGTGGATGAAAAAGTGTATAGAGTAATTATAATTAAAAATCAATGACAAATGGAAAAATATAAGTACACATCCATATGAGTATTATGTTGAAGTATTGAAAAAATAAAACAGTAGTATGTAAATAATTTTGATTATTAGACATGAGTTTAATTTCTGAATAATTTTTAAATTCAATAGTTTTTTAAAAATATTAGCCCTTGCATGGGTTGATGGACTAATTATTACAAATTTACAACTTGTAGCAGAACGGCATCCGTTCCTGAGGACAGGTATACAAGCAGCATCTCGGCAAATGTCGCTGCAGTCGTACAAGATGAGTAGCGAGCGACCAACTCCTTCCATGTGCTTACTATACACATTCCCAATTCCCATGGCCTTGAAATATATAGTATGTGTTCATCATCCAATAACACTTGCCCACATAATAACTAATTAGGTAGGTTTACTCGATTATTAGGAATGAAATCAAGAAAGTATCATCAGGTTCAGTTCGATGTGTGCACGTAGAGTATCAATACCATAAATTGTCTCGTTATATAGGCGACCATACCATGGTCCTTGTTCCCTTGTCGATCGATGTACAACAATTGCCTAGATCTTTGCAACGGAGGAGGAGTCCAGCGGTGAGCAACGGCGGCGAGGCTACGTCTCCGGCGAGAGACGACAGATGGCGACAGAGCCCATCCTGGGCGCGACGGGAGGACGCCGGCGCCTCGTGGACCACCTCCCGGACCCGCCCTTGGCACCCGACGGGCAGCCGCTGCGGCCGGGGCAGCAGGATGACTCCGTCGGCGGCGCCCTGACGTCGGCCCAAACGTCGGGCGTGGTGCTGCTCTTCCTCCTCGCCGTCGTGGTGGTCATTGCCTGTCTGTTGTACACCGTCTGCAAGAAGGCGGAGCAGGAGCCCAGCCGCGAGGACGCTGGAGTGCCCCGGGCGCTGCTGGAGTGCACGTACCGCGCGGCGGAGGGGTGGGAGGAGAGCACGTGCTCGGTGTGCCTGGCGGAGCTGGCCGACGGCGAGTCGCTGACGGTTCTGATGGCGTGCAGGCACTACTTCCACACGGCCTGCGTCGTGGAGTGGCTGCGCAAGAGCGCCACCTGCCCGCTCTGCCGTGCTCCCTTGCCCAAAGGTGGCCGGCGCCGCCGGTCCTGATTAATCAGTGACAGGTTTAATTTGTACACGAGATAGTTGTTTTGGTGTCCTATATAAGATAGATGCTACTACCTACTAGTGTGTACTACTTGGATCTGGTGACAATCGGAGCTTTTGTACACGAGGAAGGATGTTTTCTTTGTGAATTAAATTTGAAAAATTTTACAACTGAGGACGAGTGCTAGCTTATTGCTGGTTCAATGATTTCCAGGTTTTTCTGTATCACTTCAAAATATAAATCTGCTTAGAAATCGGCCAAATAAATACACGCTTGAACAGTAAACTCGATCGGTGTGACAAATTTAAAAGTGCACCATCAAAGAATCCAAAAGAGCCAAGGGAGGCTATTTCTTGGGTGTTAAGCAAACAATAGGATACATCTCATCCTCTCGGTCGATCATACCAAAGTGCTGTTAAGCATCGTTACCGTCGCTTATATAAGTACACCAGTGAATGTAAATAAATCCCACCACACGCCGTACAGAAAATTAACCTAGTGTGTTCTTCTCTCCATCGTCGTCGTGTCTATTAGTGTGTTCTTCGTTCTCCTCCGTAGGAGAGGAGAGCAGGACAGCGGTTCTGTTGGGATCAAGAAAAAGGTGACCTCTGCACGTTTTTTTAAAAAAAAGATAAGAATCACTCGGCAAGACTAGTCAAAACAATTTATGAGCAAGATCTTACTTTCATGTTAAAATTCACCAATAGGCTATAAAAGAACAAGATGATTAAATAAGTTTTGAGCAGAGTGATCATCATAAGCTTCATTGTAAGATATAACGGAATATCACCTCGATCCTTTTTTTACTTTGATTTCATGAAAAACAAAAGGTATCAGTTCCGGAGAATCACCCAGAGGTCATTGCATTGTCGATCCAAAGCAAGGCATATTTCAAAAATCTAAGCAAGCAGGAGCCGATGATGATGCGTGACCTTCGGAGGCGATAACTAACCTCCAGGGACCTCTCCGCGAAAGACTAGAAGCCAAAGGTCCAGACAAGAACCAGCAGGAAAGGCGAAAACTGTTAGGATTTGAGGTTTTACTTATGTACCTTGTTGATGATTTGTACATAGGTCACAAGGGACACGCCAGTCTATAGAGGTAAAACCGGAGTTTCAGTTGTCCCTTACCTCCCTGTGGACTAACGAGTTGTGCATCTATCAACCTTGTTTTGAGAGTTTTATGAGATCTGTCTCGTGATCACAAGTAGAGAAGCAAACACAAATCGGTAGCTTTATTTGGTTGGCTGAGCCCCCACCCAAACCAAGAACTGGATCCTGCTCAGTTTATTACTGCATCCGACGACAGGTGATCAGCTCCAGCTAGCAAGCAAGCAATGCTTTACTTTTGAACAAAAGACATTTGAGTATATATAGTATGTGTACCAGGGCAACATTCCAATCCCATCTACCAAAGCAAAGTAACGAGCGTGGATCTGTTCTTCTTCCCATCTACTACATAATTAACTAAGCAAAGCAATGCATTGCTTTTGAGTTTTAGGTATCGATCGACATATATGATGATGCCAGATTAAAGTGCGCCGCAAGTTTTGGATCTCTCTTTCTATGTATGTAGTATACATATACACTACCTCTGGTCTTATACCTGCTGCGTTCTTGCTTACACCTGTAGCTAATCGCACGCAAAGTGCCCAAGATCAATTGATCAAGACCCAACCCACCCAATGCAAGAGGTACCAGCAGCAAACTAATTAAGGTCACTACTAATTCCCTGATTATATATATTCTATTATGTGTGTTTTACTTTCTTCTGTTCCCTTGATTACAAGCAAATAAACAATCCAGGAGGTGCGATTGATCAAATTGTTGCGGGCAAATTAGAGCAGTAATAAGTATAATGACCGGGTAATGATGGAATATTGTTGCAGCTAGGCACAGGAAATAATTCACGAAGGAGCTAGAGGAGCCATGGCGGCGGTGCTGAGCGCTCTGGCGCCTTACGTGCTGCAGATGATCAAGGACATCCCAGAGCAAGAGCTGCGCATGCTGCTCGGCGTCTCTGGCGAGATCGACAAGCTTGAGGGCAAGGTGGCAAACATGGAGGCCTACCTGGCTGATGCCGAGAGGCGGCGCATCCATGATGCCAGGGTGCAGAGATGGGTGAGCAAGCTCAAGGGCGCTCTGTACGAGGCCACCGACGTCCTGGAGCTGTGCCAGCTGGACGCCGAGGACCGGCGACAGAAGCAGCAGCAGCCACGAGGGGGCTGCTGGGCTGCCGTGGAGAAGAAGGCGCCTGGCTGCCTCCTGCCACTGCTCTTCTGCCTGCGGAACCCAAGCTTCGCCCACTCCATGGGCGGCCGCATCAAGGAGCTCAACGCGAGCCTTGACGCCATCCGCAAGGAGATGGCTGACTTCCGCTTCGTAGAGCTTGATGCCTACCAGCTGCGGACACCGCCTAGTGACGCCACTCCCCACAGCCGCACGACGACGTCGTTGCTCGACGAGTCGGCCGTCGTCGGCGATGCCATCGAGGCCGACACAAGCGACCTGGTGCGGGAGCTGCTGTTGGATAAAGAGCCTCCGCCGCCGCCAACGATCAAGGTGGTGTCCATCACGGGCGGGGGGGCATAGGCAAGACCACCCTGGCCAAGAAGATCTTCAACAACAGAGACATCCAGGGGGAGTTCAGGGGTAGGATCTGGCTGAGCGTCACCGAGAGCTACAACTCGGAGAGGCTCCTGAGCTCAGCCATCACCCAGGCCGGGGGAGACTCCCGCAGGGGCCAGGATCAGCAGGTCCTCACTCAGATCCTTGCCACCGCTCTGTCTTCTTCGGGGGGCAGGTTTCTGCTGGTGATGGATGATGTCTGGAGTAACAGGCCGTGGAGTGATGTTCTCCAGAGCCCAGTCCTCGAGGCTGCACGTACACAGCCCGGGAGCCGGGTCATCGTCACCACTAGGAACCAACACGTCGTCAAGGACATGGGAGCCGCCTACTACCTGCACCATGTCAAGCCATTGCACGACCAAGATGCTTGGTCTTTGCTCAAGAAACAGCTACCGGTGCAGGTACTACCTCTCCCATTAATTACATATTATATTGCAGCCTCTATTAATTTGTGCACACATCCGCAAAAAAAAAACTGTGCATTCCCAATTCCTATAATATTACACCTCATTATAATCCTACTAGTTAATTATCCTGTCCTCCCGCATGGAAGTCGGATCACATATGTAGATAATATAGAATTAGGTTTAGGAGCTAATTGAGATTATATTTTAATTATGGCAATTGCAGATAATTTATATGCAATTTAGTAGATTATTTTAAGATATCTTTGTAATATCATAGGTGAGTAATTTAGATAAAATTAGGGGGTTACATTGAGTTGGTTTTAATATTGGTAGATGTAGATAATTTGGACGTAGACCTAAAGAGTTACTTTGGATAATTTTCATAATGGCAAAGAAGATAGGTCATTTTTTTAAAATATTCAAGACCCAATAATGGCTAGATGATTGAAATCTACATATTGATCGATGGCAGGATGTTTCTGATTTGTATGAGATTTTTTAGAACTTATCTAGTAAGAGTTAATGTGGAGGCTTCAAAGAAGCTCCAATGAGTAATAGAAGATTCTTTGCGTGTTCGGATGGAGGGACAAAATTTTTGTCCCTCCATTAAATGCACCTTTGACCGCTAATTAGGGGTATTAAATAAAACCAGTTTACAAAATTACCTTCACACCCCCTGGCAAATTCGCGAAACAAATCTAATGAGGGCTTTGACCATACAATTAGAGGATGATTACTGTAGCATTACTGTAGCAATCATGGATTAATTAGACTCGTTAGATTCGTCGCGCAAAGTTGTACTCATCTGTGAAAAGATTTTGTAAATAGGCTTCATTTAGTACTCCATGCATACAAGATTCTTTGGGGACAATTTTTTGTCCCGGCCAACCGAACACGGCCTAATTCCTATTATTTGCATTGGAGAGAGAGAGAGAGAGAGAGAGATGGTAGATGTATATTGTTGTGCTATGATGCAATCTCTAACTCTAAGCATGGAAGCTTGTACAATAGACATCTCATCGTCAAAGGTCGAGTCCTTCTCTCCCTCTGTCTCTCTTTCTAAGGAAAGAGATCACCTCTAAGGAAAAGTTATAGAAACTCATGCTGTTACAGTCTGCTTCACCCAAGGTTGCAGATTGTAACGACCATCAAGCTACAATCCACAATCTAGCATGAGTGATCGATAGTAACGGTCCACAAGCTTGCAGATTGTAACAACCACCAAGCCGCAAAATAGATGTATTAGAGTTGGAGAAAACTATACGCTCTAAATTTTCAAACGGAGGAAGTATGAATTTACAGGCAATATATTATCCCATTCATGTTGAAATATAACACAAAAGATTTTGCTATCTTATTTCAAAAATATGCGAAACCTACATGTAGCTTTAATTCTTTATTTGTTTTTACACTGTAATGTAAATTATTTCTTACACTATGAATAAACACAAAAACAACCATTCTCTGTCTTTTCCAGTACATATAACTCCAAGTTATTATACTCCCTCTGTCCCAAATTATAATTTGTTTTGGCTCTTCTAGATATATATTTTTTGTTATGTATCCAGATATATGCCATTTCTAAATGCATAGCAAAAATATGTCCGTTGAAATACCAAAATGAATTATAATTTGGGACAAAGGCAGTACTAAATAGAGGTTCATTTCAAAGCCATAGAAATTCTCACAAAAATCGTAAACATCTGGCCATCAAATCTAGTAAATTCTCATGACATAATAGTCTAAATTAACCCTCTAAATCTATATCTAAATGGCACACCTCTGCATTACGAAAAAGTAACCGAAAGTAATCCCCAAATGTACTTATCTAAATTACCCACCTATGCTATTATGAAAAAAATGAAATAATCCCCTAAATTTATTGTAACTAAATTAACCACATCTGCTATTGTTAAAAGAAGCCTAGACAATCCATAAATTTGAAACTACATATTCTATTATAAAAGAATATCCCAAAGTAAACTAATATATGATTCTAAATAACCTAATTTTTCCATTATTAATATATATAGAAAATACTAACTTAAATACACCGATATGATGTGTGTGTGTCACCATGTAGACCATGCATACATGTAGGATGCGATGAGAGTACGATTTTCATGTTATACACGTATCTCAAATTAATGGTGCAGTTAAACTCATAGAGTGTAAAGTGGAAATTTTGAATGTGGATGGAGAATTGTAAAGTAATTGTGAACTAAAATATATCACAACTGTGTAGTAAAGATAAACATGTATCTATAAATATTGTGTTAAATAAATTTATAATTTTACAAATAAGATAGAATTCAAGATAATTTTAATTATTAGCTAGGGTCGCTATTGTTCATGTCTCTCAAAACTACTAGCCTACATAGAGCACAAGTTGATGGGCTAGTAGACTTAATGAGTTAATGGTCATTTCCTTGCACAATTAGGTTGTTTCATACCCTCTGCCTTTTTACTCAACTAATGTTGTTCAATAATGCAATATATAAAACCCAAGCACCAATACGGAGTAGAATATTGAGGTTTCCCACATAAAATATGATACTATTAGATTTTTTCAACAAAATCTATGCAGTAACTTACATGCTAGATAGTACAAAGCTATGTATTATTTTGGATTGCGTGGATGTTCAAAATGATAATTAAAAAAAAGGCATACCTCTGTGCGCGATTGGAATACATCTTACAATGAGAATATATATGAGGTGCGGATGATTGTGCAATTCTGTAGCAGCAGTTGTGTATTGTGTACATGGTGCATCCAAATGTTGCACACGCCGTGTTTGTTAGAATCATCACATTACGTACTAATTGTAAGTAGTCTTATTGTTGTCAGGATGTTGGCAGTGAGGGTGCTCTTGATCGGCTAAAACACATTGGGGTTGGGATTATCAAAAAATGTGATGGATTACCACTTGCTATTAAAGCAGTAGGAGGGCTTCTAAGAACGAAGGGAACAAACCAGCGTGAGTGGGAGGGTGTTCTGGACAGTTCTGCATGGTCAATTGATAAAACACATGATGATCTAAACTCCGCACTAAGCTTAAGCTACGAGGATTTGTCTCCCCAACTAAAGCAATGCTTCCTGTACTACTCGCTCTTTCCCAAAGGAATAGATTTGCACTGTGATACTGTAATTGGGATGTGGATGAGCGAGGGATTTCTTAGGGCACCAACAAGTGACGAGGGTAGATGGAAAGAAGTAGAGGACATAGGAATGGATGAGTACATGGATCTAATTACAAGGAATCTTATAGAAGCAGATGAATTGGTTGCTGATAGATCAGTGTCCAAGATGCATGATGTTGTCCGTTCCTTTGCTCAATACATGGCTAAAGAAGAAGCGTTGGTCGTCCGCCCCGGTTGTACAGGTCCCCTTCTTTCACCAACAAAAATCCGTCGTCTATCCATAGAGTCGATCGAGTCGGAATCAGAGTCGGTGGTATTGCCAGATTGGAGTACAATTTCAGAAAAACAGGACATGCTAAGAAGTTTGATCATTAACTGTAGGATTAGATCCGATCCTGGTGCTAGCGACTCTTCCTTGAGTAGGTTTTCTTGCCTACGAGCATTGTTTGTGCACAATGCTGCAGGGTCAGATAAGTTTGTAGATTCCTTAGGCAAGCTGAAGCACCTGAGATTCCTTCACCTGTCAAGAACGGATATATCTAGGCTGCCGGAGGACATGGATAAGGTGAGGTTCTTAGAGCACATTCATATTAGTGAATGTGCTAGCTTTGATGGTCAGATTCCTAGGAGCATCCTAAGGCTACAGCATCTAAGGTATCTTGGTATTGGAGGAAGTGACACAAAATTTACTGTGCCTAAGGGGTTAGGTGGGCTGACAAATCTGAGGACACTCTATGGATTCCTGGCACAGGTGGATGGGGAGTGGTGTAGCCTGCAAGAGCTAGGACCTCTGAGTCGGCTTAGGGACATTTATTTAGGGAACCTAGAAGCAGTGCCTTCCGGCTCGTTGGCTGCAAAGGCCAAGATCCGTGACAAGGAGCAGCTCCGTGCTATGTACCTGCGGTGCTACCATGAGAAGCCTGCTGGAGATGAAGAGCAGTCAAGCTTTGCTGAGGTGGAGGAGGAGGACTGCCAACGGGTGGAGGAGGTGTTCGATCAGCTCTGCCCTCCACCAAGGCTCAACAACCTGAAAATTGTAAACTACATCGGGCGCCGGGTGCCATACTGGATGTGTCTGCCCTCCTCCATCCATCTTGTAGACTTGAATACCCTGGATTTGGCGGGGTTTCCTTTCTGCACCAAGCTTCCTGACAGTCTGTGCCTGCTTCCCAGCTTGGAGACCCTCATCATCGACAGCGCTACGTCCATCAAACATGTCGGGCCTGAATTCCAGCGTCCGCAAACTGGCACCAGTGGTGGCTTGCCGTCTTTTCCTAGGCTGCAATACCTAAGGTTCAAGGGGTTGCCCCAGTGGGAGGAGTGGGAGTGGGAGGAGGAGGAGAACAGCAGCATCGCCATGCCCGCTCTGCGCAGGCTCTATATAGGCCGCTGCAAGCTGGAACGCCTGCCTGCTGGGCTCGCCAGCAGCAGGAGGCTTGCTCTGAGAGAGCTGGTCCTGTTCGACATCTCCGGGGTAACAACCGTGGAGGGCTTCCCTTCGGTGGTGGAGCTTGACGTCCGCCGCTGCCCGGCTCTCAACATCATCCGCGGCTTCCCCATGTTGCAGTACGTCTTCATCATGTGGTGCCCGGCGCTGGAGGTGCTGGAGGTTGCTCCGGCGCTCGACACCATGGAGTTGGCCGACCCAACCATGGACAAGTTCCCGGAATACATCAGAGGTCTCAACCCAAGGGTCCTGCGGGTGCTCGGCTGCCACCAGAGGTTCCACGACCTACTGTCCGACCATGACTCGGATGAGTTCAGGGCTGAGATGGACAAGATCAACCATCTCAGCAACGTGATGGTGCGGTAGCAGCCTGCCTGCATATGGATTGCAGGTATCTGTATATCTATCTATCTATTTTATCAGCAGCAACACATCTGCCGAGTTTGAATCGAATTGCTTCATTCTCTTCTTTGCAGCTAGCTTATTTATATAACACATCTGCGAGTCGCTGACGGTTCTGATGGCGTGCAGGCACTACTTCCACACGCAAGAGCACCACCTGCCCGCTCTGCCGTGCTCCTCCCTTGCCCACCAAACCTGCCCGCCGCCGCCGCTAGTCGTTAGTTATATATATTGGTGTTGCGTGGTGCAGTATCATCAGCGACGGGTTTAATTAATTTGTACTACACAAGATATATAGTTGTTTTTGTGTCCTAATAATTAAGATAGACGATTCTACTACTGTGTACTACTAGACTACTGTTGGATGTGGTGACAATCAGAGCTAGCTTTTGTCCTCACAAGATAATTGTTTTTATTTGTCTTTGGCCGAATTCTGAAATCCTTTTCTTCATGGAACCTACTAAACCCCAAGCAAGCTTAATTCTTGATTTCCAACCGAGTATGCATCAAATAGGAAAGCTTGATATCGTAGGAGGATTTTTTAGCCTTATATATACTATATGAAAAAGGAGGATGCTCCTTTGTGAATTCAATTTGAAATAGTCAAGGGACAAGCTAAATGTGCATCCACAGATTCAGTCTGACTACCTGAATTATGGAAATGCTGCATAGAGCAGATAGATGACACCTGCAACATTGGATTTAAAATTACACTATCAAAGAAAGCCAATCCAAGAAATCTTGGGTGCGAAGCAACAATTAACATACTCCTATGTGATCCTCTTGCATTGGTCGATCATAACAAGTAACTCATCATGGTTGAGCATCGTAACCGCCGCCTCCGCTTATAAAAGTGTGCACCATACCAGTAAATGTAAACTGTACCTAAACAAGATTAATCCACAATTAATCGATCCAATAACCTGCCCTAGCTAGCTAGCTAGCGTGAGCATCATCATGCCCACAACGAGCCGCGGATCCCGTGGTCGCTACGGCGGCTTGGCGAGCAACACAAGCTTGGCTATCGGCATCACCGTCATCGTCCTCTCCTTCATCGTCGCGTCTATAAGGCTGTTCCTCGCTCTCCGCCTCCGCAGGAGGCGAGAGCAGAGCGCTTCTTCTTGTTGTGCTCCCAGCAGATCAACCGCCACCGGCCTCGGCTGCTAATGCAGTAGTAATAGTTCAATATATTAGTTTTCCTCTGTTTGTACCCTCGCAACAGTTTCAGAATCATAAGTCTGTACCCAATGCGATTAGGAAGAGCACACAGCCTAGTGCAAGGGGGTACTAGAATTCTTCTAGAGATATACTCTTTGTACAATGGCCAAACAACATGTGCGAAATTAAAGGATTGCCGAAAATAATGGCTATATTATATTTACGGTACAAAACTACAAACAAAGCGTGTGAACATTAAGTCAGTCTCAAATAATCATCACATCTTCCTCAGGTTATCAAGTCGCGCCTGCAAGTCATCGTCGATTCCACCATCCGGACCGCCTGCGGCTTCAGCTTGAGCAGCAACTTTACCTGCTGCCACCGGTTTAGCAACTGCTGTCTCAGGAGCCTTCACAAGCTGCGTGTATAGACAAGAAAAATCAGCATTGTGTATCGGTCAGTACCATCGATCAAACTACAAGCCAGAGTATTCTGCATCAGGATCAACAGAAGAAGAATCAAAACAGAGTTTTTTTTTTTACCTCAGAGTTGACATCGATGCCGATTTCATCAAGGACTTGGCTGACGAGCTCCTCTGTTTCTTCCTCCTCCTCGTCGCCCTCCAATGCATCATCGATGGCGTCGTTCATCACTTCACTGACCATCTCCATCTTCTCATTCTGCATCTCAAACTCCCGCATTATCTTCTGCAGAGCAGGCAGGTTCATCTGCTTGTTCATTTGTCCCATGGCTTTTGTGACGCCCTTCATAGCTTCACCCATTGCTTGTGTTGATTTCAGTGTCTGAAAATAGGACACCGGTCATTACAGGATTTTATTACGCAAGGTTTGTGAACTTCAGCAATAACAACATCAGAATTTCCGCAGTATCAAGCTCACTGATAAAAACCAAGACACCATAGTTTCTTGTGATTGTGATCTCATCATAATGTGCAGTAACCTGGTAAAATGTCTCAAAGCAGATATAAAACACTCTTGAAGTTACCTGAATGCGAAGAGATACACCCTGTAGCTGGGATTTCAGGGCATAAAATTTTGTGATCTGGTGCCTTGTGCGGATAAGGTCCTTTGCCATAATTTTTACAGCTCCCTGTGAACAAAGCCCAGCATATCAAAAATACATTTCGAGAGCAGTGAAGCATATGTTCAAAATCTGAACTAAGACCACTTGCATCCAAAAAGAAAGGGCATGTCAGCAACATATGCAACGACTATAATCCAAAGTTTAAAACAAATCAAATCAGCCAGCTTATCCTACCAGGTGACAGTAAGCAATTGATTTTGCACTGAACTAAACAGTTTCAAGGTGATACAATTCATGCCAAAAAGTGCACATTAAGACAATAACTCCCAATACGCCATGGAACAATCAGATGCAAATACAATGCCATAAATTTCTGAACCTGATCAAAATAATACTGAAACCAGAGCCATTGGAATAGGCAACTCAGGGAGGAGTAAGTAAATAATATTCATATGATCTTGCTTACTGCACTGTTGTGTATTCCTCTTTAGATAAGTTTGCTGCCAAATTGGAATCATATATTCATCTCATGGCTCACAAATGCACAATGCTAAACAAACATTCACAGAGAGAAACATGGCTGAGTTAGGCCACACAAGAGAGAAGGCGGACGCACCATCTGTCCCTGCTTGGCCACCTTCTTGATCTCGTTGATGAGCTTCTTCTCCTGGGCCTGCAGGCCCTGCCTCTCCCTCTCAATCTCCCTGATGGACTTGTCCAGCATGCGCTTATTCTCCCGCAGCAGCTCTGCCATCGACCAAGTCGATAAAAACTATGAGGACCGAACAAATGTAACAGCAGAATGCATATCCAGTTTGAAGGGGTAACAGGAGCAGCAGATCAGGGTTATTAATCGTGAGGTTTCTTAAGCAAAACAATTTGTCAGAACTTGCACTCCTTCACTGGCTGCAGCTTTTCAGAGCAATGGGAGCAAATGAATTGGCCAGAAGAGTAGCAACTAACAGGGCAATGGGGGAGCAAAACAGTATCTTTCCTTTCTTTTTATTTTTTTATGCGTTAAATTAGACGACATTCATACCTCAAGAAATCGAAAAGCCTGGGTTTTTCCTAGGGTAATAGAACTCACAAAGTGACTGCAACATGATTGTGACGTTCCTGTCCCGTCGAGGAGGAAGGAACCCCCAACGAGATCAACCCGCAGAGGAACCCCTTAGACTTTGGCTCTATCGTCACAAGGGGAACAAAGAAAGGCGACGAATTTCTCGATCGGGTACCACGAGCGACCAAAAGATGCCCAATTTCTCGATCGGGGGGAGGGAAGGAGAGGGGGTCGCGAGCTGAATCGAGCGAATCTTAGAACAAGGAGGAGGGGTTACCTGCTGGGGTCTTCTTCTTGCCGAAGATGAAGCTCATGGTGGCCGGCGGGCGGGGGGGAGATTACGAGTGATTTCCTCCGATCTGGTGACTGCAATCAGGATTCCCCTCCTCCTGGTGCTCTGCGGTTGGGATTGGCAAGTCTTCTCTGGCTGGGTTTTTCTGGGGATTGGGGGATTTGGTGGGTTGATTCGTGGCGAAGGCTTTGAAGTTTCCGGTTGCTGTCAAGATGGTTGCGCCGGAACGGAACGCGGTTTCCACAGCGACGCGTTCAGGATTTGGCATTGCCATCCGCACCGTACCGATGCCTTTTGTTTTCTTCTGTCTCCTCTCGTCTCCTCGCCTCGTTGGTCAACGCGGAAAAATCTCATCTTTTTTTATCCCCACTATCTAATCCGCATGAGTTTAGCTACTTGTTGTTCGGATGCCTAATGTTCGTTCTAAGAAAATGTAAAAGGCAACGGATCATGTGTAAACCAACCTCTCCGTGCAAACTATGCAAACCTCAATCTGGACCACATGATCTTAATCCAAGGGGGCACATAGAGAGAGGTAGGAGGAGGGATTTGCAAAATCACCGCCCACCCTTAATCACAGCAAGATCACTTTTGCAAACCCCCCTCCCACCTCTCCCTACGCGCCCCCTTGGATCAAGATCAAGTGGTCCAGATTGAAGTTTGCATAGTTTGCACGGGGGGTTGGTTTGCACCTGATCCGTTGCCAATGTAAAATAGTCGGCACGGTTAACAAGTAGCTAAATTCAGAATTAAATAATAACAATGGTGAGTTTAAAGATATCAAAACGTATATCGTGAGTTTAGGTGATGTCCAAAAAATTTAGAGATCTAAAAATATATTTTAAATTGCAGAGACCCAAATGATACTTCATGACAAATGTAAAAATCTGAAAATTTTAGTTGAGTTAATGACTTGGACATTTTGGAAAAAGTTTGGAGCGCTTATATATTTTTACTCTTTACAAAATAGCCTATTTTTTTAAATACCATTGGAGATTTGGAGCTAAAAATACATGGACGTCACAACATCAACCACTAACTACTAGGATGAGCTTTTCCCAAGCTGTGTTATACTGTCCGGCCCAGCTGGTTTTCTCATGGACAAGTTGAGGGCACCGTTTGGTAGCGGGATGTCCATGAAAACCAAACTACATGCAGCTGAGCAGTTCTGAACCCTTGGTGACCTGACAGCTTGATGTTGGCAAACGTCGACTGTAGTTTAGTACTTTCTTTTAGAAAAAATAGAATTGTTCCGGTAGTTTAGAAGAATAATGTCTGTAATTATTCTCTCTTAAATAAATAAAGAAAACTAAATATGAATAAAAAGATGGTTTCCAGATTCTTAGTTTATTTCAAATAACCACTTTACAATGTAGGTAATGGAGTTGCTCTAAGAGAACCGGAAATGAAGGTGAATCATTTTTCTTTGTTTGCAAAAATGCCGTTTGGCAAACCTCCTCCTAAAATTAGCATAGGAGTTGCTCCATGAGCTTTTGCCAAATAGGTGCACATATGGCATCTCCCATGGGAGAAGAAGCTTTTTAGTACAGAAAAATGGAAATTATGACTATCTCATCTATGGATACGTGTCATGTCAAAGTCAGTCACTTCGTGTAGGCATGTAACTAACCTAGCCGCCACCTGTAGCTACTTCAGCTCGAGGGGGCGGCTTCACTCTAGGGCCAGATCGACAATATAAACAATAAGTACTACAATATCGACCATTTGGGTTGGATACGGTCTCATTCATATAATAAGAATACAAGATAATAAAACTTAGCCTAGAGATATCTAAACAATAACATATGAGCTCATAAATATTTGACACCAAGAGCTTCTACTAGAGATGCGGCACAGTGCCTATATATACACACAAGCCCAATAGGAGGGAGGTAGCAAACAACCTATATCTGTTCTTGTCCTCATGGCTCCATTCAAGATCACTGCGTACACAACAGCTACTACTCTTTTCATTGCTCTTGTGATCATGTCTTGTGCCCTCTCCTCCTCAAGTGCAGAAGAGGAAGAAAGTAAGTACATACTATTAATCTTTAGATCGATTAACAAATCATGTTTCATTGAGCTACAGCTATATATACATATATATTTACTTGAGCTGTGGATGGGTTGCTTATGTGCAGCTGTAACGGTCTGCGGTCCTATGAGACAAGGAAAATGCAAGCAGGTGGTGTGCACCAACGACTGCATAAAAAAGGCCAAGGATAGCGGATCCTTGTTGCTCACTCCCCGTTGCTACACACATGTTGAGCCTCACGAGTGCTGCTGCACGTTTTATCGCTTATTACCCCAGCAACGGCTGCCAATGATGACGATGGTGGGTTTCTTTCGATCAATGTTGACGGTTAACTGGCTGTCAACCCCATGTACCTCCATGAGTTAGTGATTGCATGAATGATTCCATCAAAGTTTGTATGTGTTCGGACATTTTGGATATTATGAAATAATGGAAGATATGTTTTAGAATATTCTCTTGCTTGTATAAATTACCAATTTTGTTCTTAGAACGGCCTCGCATTACCTCAAAAGGGCCAACGCGGGTGCCCCACCCTGCACTAGTCCTGTGTAACGACATGTCGGTCGGTGACCGGCGCCAAAGTAGCATCCATGTGTGTTTTCTTCCCCTTTTCTTTCCTCCCTCTTCTTATCCACAATCCTCTTCCTTATGTGAGCTGAAGACGGCAGAAGTAGTGCGGATTTGCCCAAGGGTGGTTGATCTCAGATTTCTTTAGTGGAGCCAATATGATTAAGGGCAGATCCGTGCATGGGTGGGTGGAGATGCAAGGGGAGGCAGAAATGGACGTTGCTCGTCAAGGTCACCTCCCGCAGGCTTAGGCCCGCACGCCATGCTAGACCATCCCAGTGGGTTCCATGTATATTTTGCATAGACACCCCTTTTAGATCGCCCATTCACAAAGCACTTGTGATTGGTGCTTTTGGAGAAGGATCTCATTGTCTTGCGGCAAGACCAACACAACTATGCTATATTTTTCTACTCCGATGGAAACACTAGTGCAGAAACCATTTGTACATTTAGTTTATAACTATTTGTGTAGTTTCCTTATTAACCAGCAATAATCTCACTCCTTTTTTTTACAGTCGATCAGAATCCATCGATAAAATCGATACCTTTTTACACCTAAAGGGTTCCAAATGGCCACTTATCACCGCCTCTGCTACAATAGGATTCCCCCCAATTTTGACCCGTTTTAGAGAGTTTCGATGGTTATTGAGATATATAAAATGACTTAGATGAAAAAATTTTGCAGAGTTGTAAATCTTGTCAAGAACTAAGATATTTATATGGAATTTCTTTTTTCCATGTGTGCATAAATTTTTTTAAAAACAAATTACCACTAAAAATGCAAATATAGGTTTGCATCCCATGGTTGGACATGAACCAACTTGAGAACATCTTACTATATTGGAATTTTACCATTAGAACTTTCCAACTTTGAAGTTTGAACTGAAAAGAAACAGACCCGTGTTGAAAATATGAGGTGGAGAGAGAGAGGGAGATGAACGCGTGCAAGTTAATTTGGTCATGCAGATGTCATGCGGACGGTGGCACCGTACGGTTACCGTGACGCGCCTTGGTTGTTGTTGGAGGTGGTGGGGGTGACGGTGGCATATGGCAATACGGCATGCACGCGCGCCGGGGCAGTTGCATTCGTCAGTTCCAATTTCCAAGTGATGAGTGATGACGCGTAGGCTTGCAAATCGACCGGCCTCAACCCCGGCCACTTCCAGACTCCAACCATGCACACCTCCTGGCTATATTTATTTATTGCATGCGACAACAATAAGGCTAGTTTTATTTTGATGTTTCCAAAATTACCACGTAAGCATGAGAACATTTAATTGACGAATGAAACTACTCATATAATACATTGTTTTATTTTTTATGTTTTATAGGAAAGACATGCAAGATGTTGTGAAACACTTATTTAGTGATCAATTCTTTCATTTATTAATTAATGATTAATGACATCACTAGGTAGTTACTAGTGTGTGAAAGGGCCACTCTCCCCAAGGGGTATGTCCCTTGGGAAGAGGCACCTTCATGCCCCTTGGACTTGTATAAATATGTAAACAACCCCATCAATGAGAATCAATCATTCCACTCTTTCATTCTTGAATTTTCACTTTCCAACACGTTATCAGTCACTCTGCTCTGCAAAAAAGGCTAACAGGCCACCGCAAGTCTGTAAGAAGATAAAAAAAAAGAAGAAGAGAAGAACAGCCACACGAGTAAAACGAATCTTCCACAGCGTCACTGGACTGAATTCGAAGAAGCAGGACGAGAAGACATCTTCCTGACTTCCTCTATCGTTGTTTCCACGGACGCAAACCACATGGTGTTCCACATGGATCAGGCATGCTGTGCTTCCTCAATTTGATTATTCATTTTTCCTCTTCGAAAACAGGAAGAACACAAGAGAGAAAGATCGCCTCGCATGTCGATTTCTTTCTCGGTTGTCGCGTTGGAGCACAGCATGACACACTAAAACTTCATTTTCCACACCATGGCCGAGGTCCTGCAAGACGCCATGGCTGGCATGGTCATCTGTGGCACACGCTCGCCATGAAGGCCTATTCCCTCCATCTCTGGGCCAAGGCCAACGGCCTGGCCGTGCGCCACCAATGCCGTACGTCATACAACTGATCGCCAGTCTCCACATCTGTGGCTTTGGCTTTGGCGCCCTCGGCGGCCAGCCTCCTCGGCCGCGTCGCGGCCATGGACCGGCGTCGCGGCATCAGCCGTTCTCCTCCAGGAAATGAAGGACCACCAAAGGTGGGTGGCTCGCCATGACCGGCGATTTGGGGCAGAGACAAGCAGCGGCGTCCGCATCGCGGCCACGAAGGGGCGGCGCTACTGCACACAGGCAGGCAGACAGCGGCGCAGTCAGAAAACGGCGGCGGCTCAGGGAGAGGAACCGCTTCTCCGCCTGTTTATGCGGGCCGGCCCCAGACGGGTCACTTTAGGCCGCCTGACCGTGCCAATCAAGGGCAGGCCGTCTTGGGACACTACAGGCCAGCGCGTCATGCTCTGCCCGCAGGCTTAGCTCTTACCGGCCAGGCCACCTTGGGCCATCTAAGCCCGCAGGCTGGGCGGTTGTTGCCGGGCCGCTGCAGGCCAGGCTAAAGAGGCCACTTTCTCACTACAAGCCCAAGTATGCCCCCAAAATTCAAACAAGCCCTCAGGCTGTTATCTATTTACATGTTTTAACATGTTTAGACTTTATAATTAAGTCTTTAGATTGTTCTATATTGTGTAATATATATTAATCGGTATTGTTAGACCAATAAAATTAAGATGCTATAATTGCCGCAGTAATTGAGCATTATTGTGATCTGCAGATCTCTCATTGGTTACACATGCTTTAGAACAATCTTTTTCATATGCAATTCTTTATTTGCATTTGATTTATTCAAATCAATATTCTACATCAAGTAGAAAATCATGCAAAATTCAAATAAAAGGTATATATTTTGTTTAAACACGAGGTAATGGCAATAAGCATCTACTGCACTCATGCAGATTATGCTCCATTACTGCGAGGTTCGACCTTCAAAGTGTTTAAACAGCAAACTAAACTATGGAATAACACAAGGTGATGGAGACCTAGGCACTGGTTGCAATAAATTATTTGAATTTATTTGTCCAGAGACCGTGCTTTTAGGCAGCAAGTTACTTGCCCATTGCTTGGAGGTCTACATCTTATGATGATTACCTTCACAGTGTATATCCAAAGTTTAAACAAAATTATACTATAATGACTCTCAAGTCATTAATTCCTTTAGGAATACAAATTATAGCAGTTGCACTGCCCATTAACATATACCTTAATTTTGTTGCTAGAATCATCTTGCCTTTGAAACAATGCAAAATAAATCTAAAGGTATAGGTAAATAAATTTTGGATTGAATAAAATAATGGAATTAAGCATATATTATGCTCCATTATTAAAAGATACACATCATTTCTATGATAATCAATTCATCCAAAAGTTTAAAATAGAGACTATATATTGACCATGACTTTCAGTCATTTATTCCTTCATGAATAAAGAGCAATATATAAGCAGCAATTACATTGCCTATTTTAAACCACTATACCTAATTTTGATACAAGATTCATCTTGAATTCAAATATTTTGCATATACTGCAACACTACATTTCATGTATTTACCGCAGTAAATTAATTTAACACATGACTATACCTCATGTGGTACATGATTCAAAATAGCCACTATGAAGTCAATATAAGTTGCATCACATGCAAAAACTTATATGGCATGGGCAATGAATTTCATTTCATATTCTAAAGATTCCATTTATATGGAATAAATCATAGCCCAGAATTCAAAATTTCAACCAAAATTATTGCCTTATTAAAGGCGTACTTTCCATATGGATCTCAAAACATTGAGTATCAAATGGAAAAGGTATCCTAAATATTTTGAGTTACACTCAACAGATGTTATGGCCAACATAAGGTCGTAATATTACCAAAATTAAAAGGTGGTTGGTATACATTCATCTACATGATTAAATTCATGACAAAATACAACAGCGTTGTATATATATAGAAAATCTATTCTAGATTTGATTCTATGATGAATTTCTATATCATACCAACCTTATCCACAATTTTCTCAATAGGTGGTGTATTGCATCAGCAATGCCATAACCATAATTACACCAAATTTTCTGGAATCAAATGCTATGCATTATGATCTCTTAACAAAGAGTATCTGCTTGTACCTTCTGGTTACAACATAGCTATTTGAACTACATTCAAATATTCAGAATATCAAATATTTGATGCAGACAAGCATCAACAATAGGAGAAAGTGGGCCAAAACAAAGGCAACAAATAAGGATACTATCAAGGACTTGCATTTATAAAACCATAATGACAACTCGCATGTATGTCAAAATTGTGGATATCATAATCACATTACAATGCAATGTCTCAAAATCAAGTATTTGGTTGAATATATTATTGACAAATGGCAAATCAATTTAAGGGGACAAGTTTGAAATGCACTTCAATATCGACCTATATTTTGCCACTTATACCTTTTTCATATGAAATAGGATCAAATCCTACAACAGTAGGATATATTTGAAGGCAATAACAACTTGTTTAGAGACACAACTTAGTCTCTATAACCCATCACTTAATGATCATGTACATTATGTTGCAATTACATAAGTTGTCATTCACATCGTATCATCATATGATACATGCTACTAGTATGTATTCTATATTATCAAAGTAATCATAATGCATTATGATTTACTCAATATAGATAATTATGGGGACAATCCAAATGGAAGAAAATTTTTGATTAGTGAACTTTTATTTCACTAACACTATACTTTGAGATATCAAATATTCCAAATTCTCTATAAGAGAAAAGGAAAATTACTAAAAATCGCAAATGCGATATGTTGTTTATGGTTTTGGTCGAGCCATAATCATACACTCTCAAAGTATTCAATTAGATATGCACTCATGCATTCTAATTCAACTCATACCAATTGAGTTGGAAAAATATCTGTTATAGTGTTTTCAATATGAAATCACATTCTGACAACAATGATGAATTTTCTATTCATCAACCAATAAAACGGATATAAAACAAGCAAATGCTTGAGCAAATTTCTCCATTATCATAAGGATTGTGTTTTACATACATCAAAACCCATACCATATGTTGCGTACAATAAATTTTCAGTCTATAATTCCATCAAGATTGGAATATATTGCCTTTATCAACCTACACTATAGGTGATATGAAAATTTATTGACAATTCTATTGGTCATATATTGCAAATTTCCTACAAATCCTCAGATTTAATATGCACTGCATGTGCATGATGAAAATTAATTTTAAGATCCTCTTATCTTAAAATTTCAATTATACCATTATAATTCCTTGAACGCATTCAATGGAAATATGGTAGCATATATCCGTTAACAAAATTATTCAAAACCTTCATATGATTGGTTGATAAATCAACTACATGATTTCATGTGACATATTATAGTGCACTAAAGAACTATGCTTTTGCTATGTTCATTGCTCAAATTATCAAATTATGAGCACAATATCCTAAAACACAGGATACATCCATCAGGATGAAAATGTCACATGATTTCTTTACAAGTCTACAATAAACTATTGTATGACTTTGGCATAATTATAAAACATTATGTATAATCTGTACATACAACGGATTATATAAATCTCTAGCAAGAGATTGCAACTCATTGCATGACCACTATATTAAAATTAAAATTTACCAACCTCTAGTTGGTACTATGTGGACATACACACCACATAATCAATCAAACTGCAATCATACGGTTCCCTCCGTTGCAGTATGTACGTGGAGTTTTGGCTTCAGCCAATTATTTCCCATCTGCAAATCGTTTATGCTTTGCACGTAACGATATCACCACCTCAACATACATCCATGGGCATTGAGGATCCACACAACATAGTATTATCCGTCATTCACATAATACTTTGGATCTCTCATGGGGATTTTTACATAGCCCGTATGTTGATCATACTTTGAGGACAATTCTTGGCATTAGGGGGAGATTTATACCACATTACAGAATGCCAAATAATTAGAATGTCTAATACATTCAGTCCTCACATCTACGTACAAATTGTCGGCATGACAATATATATTTGCAACACATTGCAAATAAACTGCCAATTGCATTTACTTGTAAAAAGCGTCAGCTAATCTCATTCCCATCATTTGTGTACCAGAAAGAGTGGGGGTACCTAACAAAACCACTCAACTCCCAAATTAAAATAAGAGGGGGAGAAGTATGGTCACTAGGAATATTGCTTATTACAAGCATCCGCGGAACAGGGGGAGACATCCTCCAAGATAGTAAATGCAAATCAACATCATACATGATGTTAGACATTTTATGGATTTTCAAATCCAAAACCTATGAATGTTCAACATTCAAAGCCCAGTACATGTGCACATAAATTCAAAGCACTGGGCCACTGGAACACCCTACTCTATCATCTTGGGAAATGAGATAGAGTTAGAAAGGGTTGATATTTTCACAAGCTATATTGATTCCATTGAATCAATCACACTAAGACTACAAATTGTCGACATATACTCCTACTCAAAATTGTTATACACCTTAAACTGGATCCAGACCAAAAGTCCTAGGCAGAGTGTCTCAACACTCAAATTGGGTCAAATTAAAGGTGATAACTCAGGAGAAAAGCTCTTATTCAACAATGAGAAGTACTTTACCGCAGTAAAATATTCTTCTCATAATGCTTTATTGCAAAAGCAAGGTGGTGAGACATTAAGAGCTTGTAGCAAAAGGTTTCATGCAGAGACCAAGCAAAAACATAACCACATGGTATGTGTGAAAATTTTGTTCCTACATTCAATCATTGGCAGATCATATAATTTGAACAAATTCAGACATATATGTCCTCATTGGACTCATGTTCTGAATTGAGATATAAATCGCAACACATATTGTGTACAACTCAAGTCACTCCATGACTTGAAATAGTCAAGTTGTTGTGGTACAACTGACTAAGTGAGTATCCATCATAGAAGGATTACTCTAATCATTATGATGGCATATATAAATTCCAAATTGGATTTTCCATCATCTCAACATACAAGCAATCATATTAAGACGGAATTAGAGATGACAGATTTGGGTAAAACCAAATTACTCTTAAGTTTACAACTTAAGCAAATATATCAGTTCTCAGATATTCAATTGATATTGTTCACCAATATCAAAATAATATCGGATAATCATATCCATCAACACTTATGGTCGTTCAATCCCTAAAGATGGATCAATGCCCATCTAGACCCTGGGATGACAACTATAGTGCCATGTAAGCGCTCATATCTTGCAAAACGCAAAAGGCCAAATATTGCATTTGCAGATAACTTGCTATAGCTTAAAATGCGCAACTCCATCAAGCCATTTGGCAGGAATTAAATTGGATATCCACAGATATCTTATGGCACCAATAATCTTGGTTCATTCAATCAAGATATAATCATAGTGATTCTGAGTTACTAGCTAAATAATCCCCATATTGCTAGAACACATACTGATATCATGATGGTACAGTTCTCATGAGAGTCATCAAATTGGACTCTAACTGCTACTCCCATCTATCATTCTAAAACACCACCTATGTGTGTGTGACTATGTTGAATGATTAAACTTAATTCTATTGAATCATGAACAATTATCTATAAAGATAATGTTGCTTGTGTTGCATATATATAACAGGTTATATAGAGCAATATCAACAAGCATATTGCCCAACATGTTTATTCCATCTATCACACATTGGAGAATAAACACCTTACAAATCAAATTTGTGAGAGCCTCACATATTTGTTCACGAAGTCCTTACCATATCCACATATAAACATATGTTCATGGAATTGGTATACATTGACTTTGAGATGTAAGGTTCAGGGGGAGTCTCTTCTGAACAACAACCTGTGTTAAAAAAATTATATTGCACTCTTTTCCTTTATGAGTTTTCCTCACAAGGGGTTTCTCATGAAAGGTTTTTAACGAGGCAATACCAACATAAGAATACATGTAATATCACCCATTTTCCCCATTGGGGTTTTTAAAGGAGATATTCAAGACATAATGATCAAATGATCATACACATTATTCTCTAAACTTAGCTTATGAGTTTTTCCTTTATAAAGGTTTTCTCATATAAGTTTAAAGGAACAGTGTCATCTTTATATGCTGTATCATTTTCTCCTTATTTTCCCACTGGGTTTCAAAGGAGTTTTAACAGCATATCATCAAAATATTCCTCTTATTTTTCCCATGAGGTTTTTGGAGGAATATATTAATATTGCATTACATGCAATCACATATGTCATATAACATTTTCTCCTAAATTTTCCCTAAGGGACTTTAAAGGAGTTTTTCCTATGACACATCCACATTTCTCCTTCTATTTTTCCCACAGGGTTTTTGAAGGAGTTACTCATATATTGTTTACAAAATCACAAGAAGAAATTGATCAAGGAGGAGTGTTGTGAAATACTTATTTAGTGATCAATTCTTTCATTAATTAATTAATGATTAATGACATCACTAGGTAGTTACTAGTGTGTGAAAGGGCCACTCTCCCCAAGGGGTATGTCCCTTGGGAAGAGGCACCTTCATGCCCCTTGGGCTTGTATAAATATGTAAACAACCCCATCAATGAGAATCAATCATTCCACTCTTTCATTCTTGAGTTTTCACTTTCCAACACAAGACACAGACTGTGTTGGAAACATTGAATACATGGTTTCATCTCTCTCCTCATTTATTTGTTGCCACATAATCAAAAATGTTGATATGGAACCTTATTTAATGAGAATGAAACTCCCATTAGGAATAGCCTAAACCCCATCTATGGTACGGTTGCTGTTTAGCTGCTGCCTATCTCCTCCCTTGAGGACTTCTCTGCCAAATGATGCATACTACATACACAAATATGGACCGTCTGTCTAAAGTTCATCAATCCTTGCAGTATATATGGTCCCTTCTTCCCATCGACTAGGATCACGATGATTATTCTGCTGCTTTTATTTGGATTTGGTGCTCTTACTCCTATTTTAAAAAGTCCAATGGTGATTTTGCCTCTTTTTTTTAATCGAAGCAATCTGCCCCTTCTCTTCACTCTTTAAGTTGAAGAAGCACTAAACAAAATATAGAAAAGAAAACATTTAGAGCAACAAGAAAAGATGGAATTGCCCCCAAACCAATAAGCATACCATGTGGCTATATATAGTATATATAGTATTATAGTATGGTATGGTATGGTATTGGTATGAGATCGAGTCGATGGTCATGGTACTACTCTCCCATCCTCTACCCAATAAGCATACCATGTGGCTATTTTGCCTCGAGCAAAGCATGCACGCATGATTTTCAGCCTGCCCCGGCCCACTCACACTCACACTGTAGGGTCCACCTGCCCGCAGGTCATGTGCAATCAACAACAAACCCTTCTTCTTGATAGTATCTTTGATAGCATAATCATGGTTGACGGGTCACCTAATAGCTAGCTAGCTACCAGTATAGGAGTACTCTACATCTGTCTGATGGCCTGGAAATCTGGAAGTAATCTATCTCCGATCTTCTCATCCTCACGTTCCCTCGAGATAGATATTGCATTTGCATATGCATGCATGGAAATCAATTCAGAGCTGTGCACTATATATCATGATATACTATACGCTAGCTAGTCCCGACGACGATCTCCTTCCTTTGATTCAGCTGTGTGTTGAATGTTGATGCATGTGCGGCTGCTCTCTGGTCCTGCAGTACATCTCTCCTGCGCCTGCATGTGTCATCATGCATGCATGCTTTACTACTGCTGCTAATAGTGTTGGATGAAAAGGGCTTCTCTCAGTGCGAATGAAATAAAAACACTGATGTGCATATGCACTAATGCACTCATGTATATATGTTCATTCTCAATCATTGCCTCTCATATATGGGCCTGTAAAATCCACCTTTTCAATTTTATGCATGCATGCCCCAAGGTCTCTATGGTGCCTTCTTGCTGCCTCTGCCTCTTGTTTTCTACTCTGATGACATGTAAATATTCCACACCTGGACCTGGGTTTCATCATTGACCCTCTGAAAAATAAACTACCATCTCTATCTCTCTCTCTAGAAAAACAAGTTTCTAGAAAGAAAAAAAAAGTTGAAAACAATAAGAGGTAAAGATAGCCATGCTGATCATATAAAGATTTTCAATTGGGCCACCAGCTGACTCCTCATGGATTGCCTTTTTAAAAAAACAAAAAAGGGCCGGCTCCATCAGTCTTTGTGGTGGCTCAACGGCTACATTGACCACTACACAGTTAGTGCTGGACACATTTTATCATGATGGTCTTTGTGCAAGTAAATCCTAGACACAGCATGCTTACTGACACTTTTCTTTTTTTTAAAAAAAACGAATGCTTACTGAAAATCTTGTTTCAGAGGTAAATTTGTTTTAAAAGAAATCCTGCACTGCGATCATTATATCTAGTTCAATGTTTGTACACTGAAGATTGGCATATGCTACTAGATTGAGGGGAGATGGACAGTACACATATGGGATCGGAGGACCACACGGCTGTACGGGTTCTACAAATACTCTTTGTCTGTATGCGTGCCTGTACACATCAGCAGTTATACGGTTGGTGAGAGGCTGCTGAAGAATGAGCTGAACCAATTGTTTGGTTCTGCATTCCATTTCATTTCAGCCTGTGAAGCTAGGTGGTATGTAGTGGACTGCTGCCAAGATGGGACCAGACAGGGATCTGTCGCCCCTCCTCACCTACAAATCATTCATTTCCTCAATACTTTGAAATTCATATCTACAGTAGCTTGTGGAACAGTGGAAGATCACAAGCTAGGGTCCAGTACCTCCGGTGCAATGGGCTGCTGGGCCCCTACTACTCCTGGTAGCATGCACGTTAGTGCAAGGGATTATGTCTAGCATGTGTTGGTGATTAGACAGATATATAATCATAGCCCTTGTCTCGAGGTGATTAAAGCCCTAAACTCCTGCAGAGTAAAGCTAGATCGAGCATTATATATAGTGGACTGAGCTCAGACTAGTTGCGCTGCAACGGCAAGGTTTGTTTTTGCAACACTGCATGTGAAAACCAGTAGAATTTTACTCTCAGTCAATCTCGGCGAGAGTAATCTTTTGCTGGTGAGAATCTTGGGTTAATTCCAACGATCGAAATTTCAGGAGACAAGGTCACCAACATCAGCAGAAAAAAATTCCAAAGAATCAAGTTGGGCTCTCGAGAATACAACACGGGTGGATTCCTGAACCCTGATTAGCTCACCTACGCTAATCATCGGCATCAGCATCCGCAATCCAATCCATGACTTGCTCCAAATCCAGCCACCTCCATTTTATCTTTATTCTAATGTGAATGTGATGCTCCCCCTCTCGACAATCTTTTTGCTTGGCTTTTGCACAAGCAAACAGCACAAACACGCTCAGTACTCTCTGAGGTCTCCCTCAGCATCAGCACAATCAGCACCACCACCTCCCCCATGTGATGTGAAGCCGTCCATCCTCTGTCCCCTTCCTACCTCAGCTTTGAGCTTCTCTCTCCTCCCTCTATCTGCCTCTTGGACGCAGAGCCTTCTTCACCTTATCACCAATTCACCATACAAGTCAGTCAGTCACTGCTGCATTTGTTTCGGTGCACTCTGTCCCCTCTCTTTGCTCATCAGTCTCTCCTCTTCCTCCTGCTGCCTTGAGCTCCTCTCACCCTGGCTTGGTTGGGTCAACTGTCTCTGCTCGTTCTTCTTCTCCTGTTGCCCAGCTCCTTGATTGCTCTTACCACTGTTGCAGCTGTTCTTGGCAGGTTTCTCTGTTCCCACCGTTGGTTGCTGCTTCCTCTTCTGTTTCTAACCGTTCTTGGTTCTGTCTGTCAGAACTAAGGTGCCAAAATCCTGAGCTCTGTGTCAATATCTGAGCAAGTTCTGAGCTTTTGAGCAGCAGGACAAGAATCTGACCTGGATTTGAGGCAGTTTTCAGCTGTGCTTTCTTGCTCTCGTGTTCTTGGATTCTTTCCTCCTCCCCTCTAATGGTGGGTGCCAGCTAGTTTGCTTGGAACGAAGGAGAAGGGGATAGATGCGACCTTTAAGCAGAATCGGCGTTGGGCTCGCCCTGGTGTCCGCGCTGCTCCTGCTGGCGCTCACCGCCGAGCTCTACTACATCTTCGTGCACAAGCGCCGGCTGCGGCGGCGCGCCGCCGCCATCTCCGACGCGGCCTCGTCCCCGTCCTCCTCCTCCCGCGAGCTGCTCCAGCTCTTCTGCTTCAAGAAGCCCCCCGCCCTCGCGTCCACCTACGCGGTCCAGGAGCCGGCCGCCGTGGCCGTGGCCGTCCGCGGCGACGGGGAGGACGACGACGACGACGAGACGGTGGAGGCGCAGCTGATGCGGCTGGGCAGCGTCGTCGGCCCCACGCGGCTGCTCTTCACCATCAAGGAGGAGACCCGGGAGGACCTCGAGTCCGACGACGGCCGGAGCAAGAGCCGCAGCCTCGGTGACCTCCTGCATTGCTCCGAGACGCCGCCCTTCCTCACGCCGCGGGCCTCGCCGCTGCCCACGCCGGCGATGGACAACTCCTACAACCCGCTGTTCGAGTCCCCGGCGGCGAGCCCGGGCCCAGCCCCAGCCCCGTCGGTGTCGCCGCCGCCCAAGTTCCAGTTCCTCAAGGACGCCGAAGAGAAGCTGTACCGCCGGGCGCTGGCCGAGGAGGCCATCAGGGCGCGGAGGTCGCCGCCGCGGCAGCAGCCGGCGTCACCGGTGGCCAGAGAGGAGGACGGCGGTTACATTACCATCGTGGTGGGGAAGAATAACCGGGTCATCCCCTTGCCGTCGCCGCCCACAGCCGGCGGTGGCCATCAGTGAGCGAGTGAGTTGTTCAGATGGACCAGAGGTTTTGATGGATTAACTTGCTTGCTATTTGTACTACTACCTGTGTTCTAGTGTAGCTCTTGTGATGTAAACTTTTTTTTTTGTTTGGTCCATGGTCTTGTGATCATGCCAAATTGGATGTATATAACATCAAAGTGATGAGGAATTGATAATTTCAGAACCGATATGTTTTTTCTTCTTATTCTCAGTCAATATGTGACCTTGCGAGGTGTTAATTTTAGTAGAGATGCTTAGCTTGGTGTAGTGCTTTAGTGGAACCTTTTTTGTATGTATGTTTTTTCTTGGTGTCCGATTGTACTTGTAAACAATGTATGGAAGGATGCATAGAGCATTTACAGCTATGCACATGCTGTGAAGATGACTAGTGGATTATGATATCTGAAAGCCCATACTGACTTGTCTGAAAGTGCAGATTTGCACTTTGTGATTATCAATCAACTTGGCAAAAAAGTGCATAACTTGAATGCAATTCCCTTGCAATTTCTGTCAAGTTTACTGATTCCTTTCTTAGTAATTTGGATGATTGAAGCCACCTCCTTTAGTTAGTTCAAAATCCAAATTCCTTGCATTTTTTTCCAAGTCTTCTTCTGGATTCCTTTTAGCAGCCTTTTGGGGACACCTTTATTCACACCAACTTTAGAACAAAGAAAGGAAGGGACATATGTGAAGACATAAGCAATGCCATCATCACTTTATCTCTGGTAGAAAACATTTTCCAGGCCTTTCCAATGAAGTCCAAAGCATGGGAAATTTTTTAATTAATTTCTGCAGTGAAAGCATCAGGGAAAAGGTGCTATATTCCCATTGCTGCTGATCATGCCTTCATATGCAGTTGCGCTTTCATGCCTGCTGCCTTTATCCAGTTTTAACATTTATTAATTGGTATTTCCTTCCAGCTCTTTGAGTTTCTGTTTCTAAATCAATAAGATAAATTTTATAATGGTTGAAACAAATGAGGATCATCCATCAGACTGAATTCGACGGTTGAGACATAAAAGGTACCAAGAGGTACCAAGTAATACTTATAAAAAGGTACCAAGCGGTACCACATAGGTAAGATCTATATCAAATTAGGAAAGGTAAATTTTGGTACCTACTGGTACCTTACCGAAATAGGAAAGTACTTCCTGGTACTTCCCCGTACCTTTCCAACCCCCCATAAAACAGCTCAATAAATAAATAAGGTTTTGAGTGGCCAGTGTGCACACCACAAGCCTGTCATCTTTGTTTGTTCCCATGTATTGCTCTGATGATAATATTTCTCTGCCCAGTCAAAATTTGTTTGGAAGATGCAGAAGAGATTCCTGGACAAATATCTTTTTTTTTGAACGAACGACACTCGACGAGTGCGTTTCTATTGATATAGCAGAAAAAAATACAAGATTATGTCCCTGGGAGGCCATAATCAGGCAACAAAAAAGAAAACACACGAAAAAACACCACTGGTGGGTTGGATTGGGACATCAACGCGCACCGAACTCAACTCAACTCCAGCAAAACTCGGGCCGGTCGGATTGGGGCATCGACGCAAGCCACACAACTCAACTCCACTATACAACTCTGCCGGTCGGATTGGGACATCGACACGGACCTAAACAAACACTCGCGGGCCGGTTGGATTGGGACATCAACACGGCCGAGCCACCACACACGACGACGATAACGGAGAAGAAACATCAGCAGCTTCCACCCACATTCCGCACCCTTGCAGTCATCAAAACCTCCAGCGTGATCCGACGCCGAACGAGAAACAATGAGGGTAGACACCACCACGCCAAGAAGGCCGCCGCCATGCAGGACCCTTCGCCGTCGTGCCGCTGCAGCAGTACAAACCACTCGACAGGATGAAAAACCCCGAGTCCGAGCAAACACGACGCGCGGGGGCCTCGCCACATCCGCCGTCAAAACTCCTCCTCTCGTGCGCGGGGGCCACGCCACGCCCACCACAACGCTCCACGCTCCGGACTCGTATAAGAAGTAGCCGTCGAGATGGCGAGCAAAGCTGCCCCACCCCCAATGAACAGTAACAACAATCGAACCGCCGCCAAGGTTTGACATCAACACGTTGCTTCCCCCTCGCTTGATGCCGCCGCCGTCCAACCAGCAGCCCAAGAATGTCGCTTGCGCCGGTTTCCACCGTTGTACCGCACCGGGAAGGTCCAGCCGTGCTGAACCGCCCGCCGCGATCCGCTGCAAGCCGAGTCGTCCCTCGTTGCCGTTGCCGCAAGCGCCGTCCACGAACGTTGTCCCACGCCGAACTGACGGTTGCAGAGCAACGCCAGCCGCCGCGGTCCGCTGCGAGCAGCCGAACGGCAACCAAACGACGACCCATGGCTGCCAACAAGAAGGCAACAACCTCGACGTGAGGGGATCAACACCCTTCAGGCATGCCGAACAGCGGGAACGCCACCTCCGACCGAAGTCGCCAAAGACGGTGGACCTTCCACCAAGCCAAGGGAGGTCTCTAGAGACGACGCCTCCAAGGAGGGAACGACGCCAGTGGCGCCGCCGTTGCTCGTCCATCCAGGACAGGGTTTTCACCCAGAGACCTTGTGCAGCAGGGTTGTAGCTCCATGACGCCCTCAACAGGGTAAACGACGTCCGAGGACGCCGCCGTCGGGCTTTCGCCCAGAGCATCCAACCCCGCTCCACACGCACGACCAGGCTTCGAGCATCACCGCCACGGCCACCCCGCCGGAGCGACGTCGCCGCCGCATCCCCACGCACCACGCCACCGATAGGCTGCTATAAGCTATTTCCATTGAAATATGATTACATTGTGGACTGATGGACCAGCAAAGCACATTGACTGGACTGGTTACATCAATATCTTCCTGATGGTAGTGGTTGGGGGCTGAGGCAGGAATCAGGTAGAAAGATAGGTTCACTGTAATCCACACAAGTCAGGAACTGTCAAGTCTTGACTGGGATTTTCACAAGTGCATAAATGGACAGAAGCAGCTGTCACTTTGGCAGTTAACCACTTGTTTTTGGTAACACATATCTGGAATGGATGAACCCTTAGGAAATATAGGAACCTTTTCCTTTTTGTATCAGTCAGTCAGTCAGTCAGTAAAATGTTAACGTGTGGAGATTTCTTTTCTTTCCTTTTTGAATGAGGAATGTGGTATGTGGAGTGAGCTGTCGTCCAATGACTTAGACAGTTAGACTAGGGAAGGCGCCAAAATTAGCACCGTGTCCAATGGCTTGAGACTAGAGTAGACAAGTGATGAGGAAGGCAACTGGCAACAAGAACCTGCAAGAACGCGGCAATTGCGTGCTAATCTGAATATCTGATGTTGGCAACACGTACGCAATCTGAGGCTGCTTAATCTGGCTGCGTGCTGTCCAGCAACAAGCAAGAAGAAGGAGATGCTCCGATTTATCATATCCTGCCGTGGATGCAAGAGCATGACACGGACTGGCTGCCTGCCCTTTCTGTAGGCTTCAAGCGAAAGTAAGATTCGTCTAGTAGCTAGCCTACCAGTATAGCAAGGTCAATGTGTTGACAACCAAAATTGGCACAGGCCAAGGCCAACCGGTCAGATCGGTTAGCCTGATCGATCTGACCGGTCCAGGACAGGAAGTCGCGGTGCCGGCGCTTTGAAGACCACAACAATCAGTCCAAGTATGATGAAGGCGACATGGTCTGTAGAATGACCGACTGTTGCGGTGCTAGAGGCTCAGGAGGACCGCAAGAATTGGTGCAAGAAGCAAAAGGATAACATCGTCTCTGGAATGAGCGGATGTTGCGGTGCTTGGAATTCTGGACGACCGCAACAGTCGGTGCGAGGAGTGACATGAAGGATTGGCGCAAAGGAGAAGTCCGACCCAGACCGGTCTGACCGGTGTGGGGGACCGGTCTGACCGGTTACTCATGTGTAATCCGACTAGGACTCTTAGATTTAAGATTCCGAGGTTGTAACGAGTTGTAACTTGGTTTTCTTGCGGGACAAGACCTACCCTCCCTATAAATATAAGGGGATTCGGCCGATTGAGACACATCCAATCGAATCAAACAAATCTACTTTATTTACCTTTACTTTTTTGCATCTCCAAACCCTAGCTTTTTCAACCTTTACCTGCTGTTCTTCCTGCGTCTCCGCGACGTTTGAAGGCGTCATAGGTGGCCTGCCGACCCTAGGGCACCCCTGAGCACGTTCTCCCTGACGGATCCTTCTGGGAAGCGTTCTTAGGGTTTGCTCCATCTTCCCTGCAGGAACCGGTCTGACCGGTGCCCCTGACCGGTCCGACCGGTCTGCACAGAGAAGCTGCGAGCAGCTCGTTACCTGCTGCGCGAACTAGCGCTCTCGTGTGTTGACCTAATTCTGCGTCAACATACTTTTGGCGACTCCGCTGGGGAGTTTGGAGATCTTGGTTGTTATAGCCAATCTATCCAACTCTGTCAAGATGGGATCTAACACCGAGTTGGATCTCGACAACGTCATCGTCGTCAAGGACGATGAGCTTTCTGCTGAAGATCGCCAAGGACTCGAGGAGTACATGAAGAAGAAGATGGAAGAAGATCGTCTCTACTACCTCTCGCACTTCAAGAAGGACCGCAAGGGCGTGGTCTCCAAGATCAAGGCGGTAGATCCAACTGCTTCATATTCAGCGGCACCTCCCAAGGTACAACCTGACGAAAACTCTCACGAAGTCTTTCTAAAGTACATGGAGGATAAGTTGGCCGAGAATAATGTTAAATTGGTTAACTGGATGGTAAACAAGCGCTTAGAATCGGAAGGCAAACAGCCCATGGCTGAACCACCTGCCACCGATCCCAATATTTTGATTCCTAAAATCCCTGTTGTACATGATCTTAAAACACTGGCAGCGAAACCCATAGAACAACCTATGTTTGGCATGCCGTTGAATTACTTTGAAGGCCAATCTGTTACACCATCCAACCCAATGCCTACTCGGCCTACTGCGCCTCAGCCGTTCGTAACTTTTCCTAATTCGGTTAATTATGGCCGAGTTACCAACGAAGTTGCGAATTTTACCCCGCAAAATCCAAACTATGGATATTCTATACCTCCATCAGTACAAAATTTATTTTCACAAGGCCCAGTACCTTACGAACTCTTCAGAAGGTTCGGCCAACAGATGCAGGGACAGGTGTCGGCCAACCAATCTGGCCTGCACCAACTGGTCAGACCGGTCTACGGGACCGGTCAGACCGACCCTGGAGGGTCAGATGCGGCCAACTAGCTTGGGCCGCATCAACCGGTCCGACCGGTCTTTGGAACCGGTCAGACCGGTCCTGCGGGGACAGATTTGGAGAATTTATTTTCTGCTCCCGTTCAAAATACTCAACAGCTGAATTCTCAAGATAATTCATTAGAGTATTTAGATAAGATTTTTTTTCTAAATACAAACTTGATTTGGCTTCAGCTCTTAAAGAGAATTTGGGAGTAGATGTCAGGGATAAGGCTAGGTTATACCAAAAGCCTTATGTTTCTCGATTTGATTTAGTTCCTTTCCCCACTGGTTTTAGATTTCCTGATTTTATCAAGTTTAATGGGGAGGATAATAAAAGCACTTTTGAGCATATAAGTCAATACATGGCACAACTAGGCGATTCTAGCTCTAGTGAGGCTTTGAAAGTGCGTTTATTTTCTTTGTCTCTAACTGGTACTGCTTTTTCATGGTTTGCATCATTGCCTGCTAATTCTATTACATCATGGGAACAGTTAGAGCAAAAACTTCATGATCTCTTCTTTTTGGGCAACAATGAGCTTAAATTGTTACATCTTACATCGGTTAGGCAATCACGTAATGAAACTGTTAATGACTATATTAAACATTTTCGTGATACTAAAAACCGTTGCTTTAGTGTTAATGTTGCCAAAAAGGATCTCGCTGATTTGGTTTTGGATGGTTTACGGTCTCATATCAAGGAGAAATTAGAAGGCTTTGAATTCTTTAGTGTAAACCAAGTGCATCAAAGAGCTTTAGCTGTTGAAAGCCGAAGTAAAGATTTAAAAGAAAACCATAAACTCATCGGGCAAATGTGCATAATCTGGAATGTGATTCTAGTAGTTCTAATGATGAGTCTCATGATGTGTTGGCTGCTGAATTTGTATGGCCAACATCTAATAAAGCTTTTATTTGCACATCTCATAAGCCGACTCATAAGAATCGGCAGGATGAGATGAAGTTTACTTTTGATGTATCCAAATGTGATAAAATTTTTGATGAATTGCATAAGAATGGATATATCAAATGTTCTTTTACTATTCCGTCACCCGAGGAGTTAAAGCGGCGTGCTTATTGCAAGTTTCATAATTCTTTTTCTCATGCGACTAATGATTGCAATTTCTTTCGTTGACAGATTCAATAGGCTGTAAATGATGGGCGATTGAGTTTAAATGAGATGCAAGTTGATAAGCTACCGTTTTTAGTCAACAACATGGTGGTTAATACCATGGATCTTCAAGATGCCAAGATGTTGGTTTGGCCAGACAATGCCGATGCTGCAGGAGGCAAGAACGTTGTGATTGGAGAACCAAGAAGGGTGATGGAAAATGACAAAGTGCTTGGGAGAGAGGTGATGCTTAAGCAAGCTCCTGATGGAAAGAAGATCTTGACTATTACAGTAAAGACTTCTGAAGTTGGGGGGCAATCAAGCTCTCAAGTGTGGGATCAAAGACCGGCTGCTCCTGCTACCTAGGACGCACCGGTCAGACCGGTTCGCTTGACTGGTCCGGCCCAGAGGCCGGTCCGAACCTTCGTGCCCAAGCGTCCTGAAGTGGGTACTTGGAAGACCAACCAGGATAAAGATCAGGGGAAGATTTTCAAGCCAAAGGCGACCTTTGATCAAGTTATGGCTAAGCATATGCAAAACGTGGCCGTTCAACAAGATCGGCCATTAAATAAGAGACCAAGGTCACCGCCAAGAGATTCTAGTGTGAAGGAGGCACCAAAAAGACAGTGGGGTCAAGGCCCAAGCTCATTCAACGGTGCTGGTCCTTCTAGACCATGGAGGATGTTTCAACCTTCCTCTCCACAACCTATTTGGAGAGATGGTATAATGTTCGTGCCTTACTGTCCTGCACCAAATCAACTACGGCTTGGGGCTCCTGCACATACCAGAATGCCTATTTCACAGCCTAGGCCCGCAAATTTTCAACAAAGACCGATGTTTGTGCCTCAGCAGCACGGACCAGTTAGACCAGTTCCTCCGACCGGTCAGACGGTGTGATTGTGCCTCAGCAGCACAGACCGGTCAGACCGGTGCTTCCGACCGGTCCGACCGGTTTCCAGAGAAGGACGGGCAAAGAGCCGGCCAAACAGGAATATTGTCCTATTCAGAAGAAGAAAGAGCCTACACCTGTTGTTCCAAAGCCAGTTGTGAAGAGTATAATTCAGTTTGGCTCTGTGGCAGTTGATGTATCAATGGTTGATGTACCCAATGTTATTGGCACATCGGCCATAAAAAAGGTGTCATTACTGCAGTACACGCAGCCAAATTGGTGTCCTCCTGGTTTGACTCATTCTCAAAAGAGGAGATTGCAGCGGTTGCGTACTCAAAAGCAAAGAGAGGAAGAATCGACTAAGAAGAGTGAGGAGTGGTTCAATGGGGCTAAGCCGATGATTCCACCATCTGATCAAGGTCTTAAGGATAGTTCTGGTGGCCGAGTCATCTGCAGCCAAGTCGGCTAACATGGCCGAGACCGGTCAGACCGGTGTCCCTGACCGGTCAGACCGGTTAACTACTGTTCCAACTCCAACAGCTGGAACCGGTCAGACCGGTCAGGAGGAACTGGTCAGACCAGTCGCGCCTGAAGAGTCGATAGCCGATGCAGTTTCTTCTTCGGCTAAGGTTTCAATTCCGCCCACTGCGGTTTCAGATGTTCAGATGGGTGATGATGATGATGCTGTTGACTTTGAGCCTTCGCCCAGCAGAACAAACATGGATATTAGTGTTATCTATTTGAACGCCGACTATTGCTTTGTCAGAGATGATGAGAGGGTGGCTCAAGTTGATTTTGCTCCTAAGAACGCTGTGTTTCAGAGGCCCTCGGAATCGGACAACCATCTGAAAGCTCTTTATGTGAAGGGTCACATCAAAGGGAGGCCGATTTCTAGGATGCTTGTTGATGGTGGTGCTATTATAAACCTCATGCCGTATTCCTTGTACAAGAAATTGGGAGGTTTGGACAGCGAGCTCATCAAGACAAGCATGACGATCAACGGCATTGGAGGAGGAGAACCGATGAGTGCCAAGGGAGTTGCATCATTGGAGCTTACTATTGGGAGCAAGACGTTGGCGACCGCTTTCTTCATCACAGAGGTGCAAGGTAACTTTAGTGTGATTTTGGGGCGCGATTGGATTCATGCAAATTAATGTGTGCCTACCTTGCATCAATGCTTAATTCAATGGGTTGGTGACGAAATTGAGGTGGTTCATGTGGATTCTTCAGCATGTGTTGCTATGGCCGATACATCCATCTTGGGAACTCATGATAATGTCAAGTGCTTGACCGGAATTGATATTTCAGACTTTGAGTTCCTTGCTTGTACTAAGAATGGCTTTGTGTCTGCTGCTCTAAGGCCGGTTCAAAAATAGGTTGATTCAGATAATGAAGAGTAGATGGATGCAAGCGAGAAGTGGTTGAAGGAAAGGGTGGAACATTATCGATCAAACAAGAACGATGCATGTGAAGCCATTAATGATTTTGAAAAAGTAGAGAAGTTAGGACAAGGATTTACGTCGGCTGATCCTTTAGAAAAGATAGATATAGGTGATGGTTCTATACCAAGGCCGACTTTTGTAAATCAAAGATTGAAAGCTGATTATAAAGCTGAATTAATCGAGTTATTGAAGGAATATTATGATTGCTTTGCTTGGGAGTATCATGAGATGCCCGGTTTAAGCCGTGAGTTAGTTAAACATCAGTTACCAATTAAACCCGGTTTTAGGCCATATAAACAGGGCAATAGACGATTCAACCCTTTATTTTATGATCGAATAAAAGAAGAGGTTAATCGTTTGCCTGAAGCGAAGTTTATTCGGCCGTGTCGTTATACTGAATGGATCTCTAATATTGTGCCTGTTGAGAAAAAGGGTACTGTTAAAACTAGAGTTTGCATTGATTTTAGAGATCTTAACAGAGCAACTCCCAAAGATGAATATCCTATGCCTATAGCCGATATGCTTATTAATGATACTTCTGGACATAAGGTTATTAGCTTTCTTGATGGCAATGCGGGATATAATCAAATCTTTATGGCCGAGGAAGACGTATACAAAACGGCCTTTAAATGTCCCGACTTTGTTGGTTTGTTTGAATGGGTTGTGATGACTTTTGGTTTAAAGAATGCCGGCGCAACTTACCAAAGAGCGATGAATCTGATTTTTCATGACTTGCTTGGCGTTATCCTAGAAGTCTATATTGATGATATTATTGTCAAATCAGCTGGATTAAATTCTCATTTGGCTGATTTGCGTCTTGCTTTTGAAAGAATGCATCGGTATGGTTTGAAGATGAACCCATTGAAATGTGCTTTTGGTGTATCGGCTGGAAGATTTTTAAGCTTCATGGTTCATGAAAGGGGCATTGAGATAGATTCTAAGAAAATAGGAGTTATTGAGAAGATTAAAGCGCCTACTTGCAAGCATGATTTGCAGAAATTCTTGGACAAAGTTAACTACTTGAGGAGGTTTATTTCTAACTTGTCCGAAAAAGTTAGTGCTTTTACTCCTATACTTCGGTTTAAAAATGAAGCCGATTTTACTTGGGGGGCAAAGCAGCAAGAGGCCTTTGATGAAATCAAGATATATTTATCTTCGCCGCCTGTGCTCAAAGCGCCTAAGAATGGGGTGCCATTTAGGCTTTATATTGCAGCCGAAGATAATGTTATTGGAGCTGTTTTGACTCAAGAAACAAGTGGAAAGGAGCATATTATTACATATTTGAGTCGACAGCTTTTGGATACGGAAACAAGGTATAAACCTATTAAAAAATTATGCTTGTCTTTGTATTATGCTTGTACAAAATTGAGGCATTATTTGTTATATAGTACTTGCATTGTAGCATGTCAAGCCGATGTTATCAAGTATATGTTGCATAGACCGATTTTGAGTGGTAGGATCGGTAAGTGGGCATATGCTCTTATAGAATATGATTTGGCTTGTGAACCTTTGAAATCTATGAAAGGCCAAATTGCAGCTGATTTTATAGTAGAACATCGGATTAATAATGAGCATAATTTAGAAATTGATTACATGACTTTTACTCCATGTAAATTGCATTTTGATGGATCGGTTTGCAAGAACGGATGTGGCATTGGAATTGTTCTTGTTTCTCCTAATGGAACTATTTTTGAAGTTCTTAGCCGATTGAAAATTGAATGCACAAATAATCAAGCCAAATATGAAGCTCTATTATTCGGATTAGAGATTTTGTATGACATGGGAGTAAAACATGTTGAAGCTTTTGGTGATTCATTACTGGTTGTACAGCAAGTATCCAAGGTGTGTCAATGCTTGGAAGGTTCATTGAATATTTATCTTGACAAGTGCTTTGATATTATACCATATTTTGATAAATTCACCATATATCATGTTCCAAGATGTGAAAATCCTAGAGCTAATGCTTTGGCACAGCAAGCATCCGGCTATGATGTTCAGAAGAAGAATTTTCATAAAAAATGGCCGTTGATTGGTATTGCCAATGGTGAAGCTCTAACGCTTGCAGCAGGTCCAGACCTGACCGGTCAGACCGATTCACCGACCAGTCAGACCGGTCCAGGAACCGGTCAAACTGATTCAGAGACCGGTCAGACCGGTCTGCTGCCTTCTGGTCCAAATTCGGCTACTGAAAATTCTCAAAGCAAAAAAGCTGAAGTGGATGATTGGTGAGCACCCATTATTAGATATTTGAGAAATCCTAGTTCTGGAACAGACAGGAAGATTCGGCGTTTGGCTTTCAAATATACTTTGGTTGACGATGAGTTGCATCGTCGCGCCGCCGATGATTTGTTGCTTAAATGTTTGGGTGCTGATCAAGTTAGAGTGGCCATGGGTGAAGTTCATGAAGGAGTGGCCATGGGTGCTGATCAAGCTAGAGTGGCCATCGGCTCCTAAGATGAAGTGGTTGCTTAGGAGAGCTGCATTTTATTGGCCTACTATGATGGCCGATTGTTTTCGTTAGTACAAAGGGTGTGAAGAATGTCAGAAGTTTGGTAATATTCAGATAGTACCTGCTGCATTACTTCATCCTATCATTAAACCATGGCCTTTCCGTGGATGGGGGTTGGATTTTATTGGAGAAATACATCCTTCTTCTTCAAAGGGTCATCGCTTCGTGTTGGTGCTACGGATTATTTCACTAAATGGACCGAAGCCGTTCCTCTCAAGAATATGACCCATAAGGAGGTAATTGAGTTTATTACTGAGCATATTGTTCATAGATTTGGCATTCCACAAACTTTAACTATGTATCAAGGCACATCCTTTTTGTCTAAGGAAGTGCGTGCTTTTGCCGATATGTATAAGATCAAATTGCTCAATTCATCTCCATACTATGCTCAGGCCAATGGTCAGGCCGAGCCTAGTAACAAGACTTTGATAAAGTTGATCAAAAAGAAGGTAGAGGAACATCCCCGAAGGTGGCATGAAGTTTTGTCTGAAGCTTTATGGGCTCATCGCATATTCAGACATGGTGCTACCAAAGTCACTCCTTTTGAGCTTGTTTATGGTCAAGAGGCCGTTTTGCCCGTTGAGGTAAATCTGGACGCTTATAGACTTGCTAAATAAAACAAGCTTTCGGTTGGTGATTATTATGACTTGATGATGGACAACATTGATGAAGTGACCGATAAGCGTGTACAAGCTCTCAAGGAAATTGAGAAAGACAAGATCAGAGTTGCTAGAGCATACAACAAGAAGGTTAAAGAGAAGACTTTTCAAGTTGGTGATCTAGTATGGAAGACAATATTGCCACTTGGTACTAGAGATAATAAGTTCGGCAAGTGGTCTCCAAGTTGGGAAGGTCCATATCGAGTATTCAAGATCAATGGCGGGAAAAGTGGTCTCCAAGTTGGGAAGGTCCATATCGAGTATTCAAGATCAATGGCGGGAATTCCTATATGGTGGAGACGCTGCAAGGAGGACGTTTGCCTAAAGCGTTGAAAGGGAGGTACTTGAAAAAGTACTATCCAAGTGTTTGGCAAGAGGCATAAAGTGGCACATGGCCGATATTTGGATATCGCCCTTAGAAAATTTTAATGGCCGATGAATTCTGTTAAAACATCGCCCTCAGGTGACAATTTTGGTACTAATGTGTTTTATGGTATGCAAGCTTTACCAAAAAACAGGAGGGCATATGTTGACAACCAAAATTGGCACAGGCCAAGGCCAACCGGTCAGACCGGTTAGCCTAAACGATCTGACCGGTCCAGGACAGGAAGTCGCGGTGCCGGCGCTTTGAAGACCACAACAATCAGTCCAAGTATGATGAAGGCGACATGGTCTCTAGAATGACCGACTGTTGCGGTGCTAGGGGCTCAGGAGGACCGCAACAATTGGTGCAAGAAGCAAAAGGATAACATCGTCTCTGGAATGAGCGGATGTTGCGGTGCTTGGAATTCTGGACGACTGCAACAGTCGGTGCGAGGAGTGACATGAAGGATTGGCGCAAAGGAGAAGACCGACCCAGACCGGTCTGACCGGTGTGGGGGACCGGTCAGACCGGTTACCCATGTGTAATCCGACTAGGATTCCTAGATTTAAGATTCCGAGGTTGTAACGAGTTGTAACTTGGTTTCCTTGCGGGACAAGACCTACCCTCCCTATAAATATAAGGGGATTCGGCCGATTGAGACACATCCAATCGAATCAAACAAATCTACTTTATTTACCTTTACTTTTTTGCATCTCCAAACCCTAGCTTTTCCAACCCTTACCTGCTATTCTTCCTGCGTCTCTGCGACGTTTGAAGGCGTCCTAGGTGGCCTGCCGACCCTAGGGCACCCCTGAGCACGTTCTCCCTGACGGATCCTTCTGGGAAGCGTTCTTAGGGTTTGCTCCATCTTCCCTGCAGGAACCGGTCTGACCGGTGCCCCTGACCGGTCCGACCGGTCTGCACAGAGAAGCTGCGAGCAGCTCGTTACCTGCTGCGCGAACTAGCGCTCTCGTGTGTTGACCTAATTCTGCGTCAACACAATGCTATATATGCTGCTCCCGGATCAGCTTGGCATTCTGGTGTCACCAATCCAGAGCAGATGATGAAGCTGAGGACGTGTTGACATCGATGCCACGCTTCGTTCTCGATCGATCACCCGACACAGATTGCTATATATATGCAGAAGACATATACGCAACAAAAGTGATCATGCATGTGAAGAAGCATGCATCATATTGTTTGTTCTGAAAACTACATAGTATATATGTAACAGCTAGTAAAAATAATTGTCAACAAAGTAAAGGCCTTTGTGCTATGCACAAATTAGATCTGAGTCTTCCCTTGGTAGCGGTTAATTTGCAGAGAAACCAGTTGTGTGTTTTGGCTGACTCTTATCGCTTACTGATTAAAGCACGAATTGGCAAGACTGAGACATGGCTTTTGGATGCCACACATCTCTCTGAATCAAACTTCCAAAAGCCATACATCTAATCAGTCATAACTTAATAATGAGTATAAAATGTTTCAATTGATGTGTGTAACGTGATTGAAATGTTCATTTGATTCATGCATGTGAATGCTCATATATATGTAGGCTATGCCATATATCATCACGGTCCTTGAAGCTAACAAGGCTGCAGGATGACGGCAGGTTACTGTTCCATGCCTTCCTTTTGATCGATTAGGTGCGTGGTGGTTCATCACTCAAGACTAAGTGTCGCCATTTCGACTCTTTTCAAGGAAGAGGTCCATGTGGAAGGAACAAATGACAACTGCTCCGAGTTTCCCGGAGGCGATTGAGGAGGCGATTGTGAGGGCGACGAAGTTCGCGGTCCCCATCTAGCTTCTGCCGCGCCGACGGAATCTAGGCTTATGCCGCCGGTCACCCGACCCCGGCGTCCACACGCCCCGCTAGCAACACTGCAGTTGCTCGCGGCCACCGCAAATCGCCGATTAGTTGTTCCTGCGCCGGCGACCATCAACCAAACCCTAGTTTCCCACTGGGTTCTTTAAGCGCTGCTTAGGAATTCTAGTAGACGGATCGCACTGCGCACTTCAGATTGGAGCGTGGCATTGTTTTTTCCTCCCCGTGATCGAATGGCGTCGACCGGGGTTGGAGGTGTGGAGGGCTCAGGCCTTGAGAAAGTCCGTGTCCCAGGAACAACGGATCCAAGCGTGGCTGATCTGCTGCAGCGCCTCAACTTGACGGCAGAGGAAGGAGGCATTGCGGAATTCAGCAACGATGAGGATAATGGAGAGCCTGCGGCGACGATGAAATGGGCGCTGATTGGGAAGGCACTGTCCCCGTCCACGCTGCATGTGAGCACTATCGTTGGAGCGATGAAACCGGCATGGGGTAACCCGTATGGACTGAAGATCCGATCGATCGGTGAGAAGGGTGATAATCTGTTTGTGGCACATTTTGGTTGCAAGCATGATATGGAGAAGGCCTTGGCAGGATCACCTTGGATGATCAGAAAACATGTTGTGATAATGAAGGAATATGACGAGAAAGTCAAGCCGTCTGACATTTGCTTTGATCGCATGGAACTTTGGGTGCGAATTCTCAATCTTCCTCTTGGTTGGATGAACTTGCACAGGGGGGCTCGTGCCATGGGCCTCCTAGGAGATGTGGTGAAGATGGATGTTGATGGAGATGGAAAAGCTAGTGGCCCGTTCTTACGTGCTAGAGTGGCCATTGAGGTGGCTAAGCCGATCCGGCGTGGTGTTCTTCTTAAGACGGACAACTTGAAACCGCCGGAATGGTTTAAAGCACAATACGAGAAGATTCCTTTTTTCTGTCGTTCCTGTGGGCTGATGGGGCACACTGATCTCGAGTGCGCAATGCTGGCCCCAAAAGATGAGAATGGTAAGCTGCCGTATGACACCAACCTGCGAGCTCCTGATGAGAGGAAGAAGAAGCTGCAAAGTTTTGCGGATGCTGCAGCTGAATCCTTTGGCAGTGCCTCTTCATCTGACTCCCGATCGGTGCGCGGGTCAGTGGGCAACAAGGGGAAATAGGCCTCGGCAAAAACAGGAGAAGAGGATGGCCGGGAAGCCGAGGAAGAGTTGGTGTCACCCCTCAAGACGCAAGATCAAAGGGGGCGAAAGAAAGCTCCAGTGGAAATAACCAAAGGTGTGTCGGGGTCTGGCGCAAACCGACAACTTTTTGAAGTCAAGAAAACTGAGGTACGGAAGCCGGTGAGGAAAAGGAAATCCAAAGGAGCAGGGGGAACGTCCTCACCGGCGCAAGACCTTAACTTACCGGTGGTGGACACTTCAGCACTTGTGCCGGCAGGGCTTGTGAGTGCACGTGTTAGCCAATTGGATACTATTTTTGAGGGTCAAGAAACCATCTCGGATGAACTGTTGAAGAAGCAGAAAATGTCCGACAATTATCAGACTGTGAGATCGGCGGCGGCTGCGAGCGGCAGCCCCCGCCGAGCACAATGAAAATCTTATGTTTGAACTGTCGGGGCCTGGGGCAGCCCGAGGTAGTTCAAGAGCTACGTAGCCTGTGTGAGCTACATCGGCCCATGGTGGTGTTTTTGTCAGAGACGAGACTATTCTCTGATAAAGTGGATGGATTGCAACGCTCCCTGTGTTTTCCCAATGGCATAGGCATGGGGAGCTATGGGAGAGGGGGTGGTCTGGCTATGCTGTGGACGAAGGATGTGGATGTGAAACTTCATTCCTATGACAAAATGCACATTGATATTGCTGTCTTGGACCCAAGTTCACAGGAGGAGAAATGGAGATTTACTGGCTTCTATGGGGAGTCACGGAAAGAATTGCGATATCGGAGTTGGGATCGCTTAAGGCTGCTCAAGAGCCACTCGACGCTTCCCTGGTTGTGTGTTGGGGACTTTAATGAGGTGCTTAATGTGGCTGAACAGATTGGGGGCCAGGTGCGCCCAGAACGCCAAATGGAGGGTTTTAGGGATGCTGTATCGGTTTGTGGTTTTACGAAACTTTGTTATATTGGGCTCCCATATACTTGGGATAACCGGCAACAGGATGGTCATAACATCAGAGTCTGCTTAGACCGTGGCCTTGCAACAGATACATTCCTAACCTTGTTTCAAGATGTGAAGCTCTAGCATGTGCAAACAACAGAATCAGATCATTGCGCATTGCTGATTGATTGCATAGAGACTCGGCAAAGGAGACAAAGACGGAAAAGCTTTCGGTATGAGAACATGTGGCAACGCGATCCAACTTATGTGGACATGGTGAAACGCTCTTGGGTGGTGGGTGAGGGCACGCCGAAGCTAGCTGATGTCCGACGACAGCTGGGGTTGGTGCAGAGCTCATTGTAGGAGTGGGAGCAGACGAATTTTGGATCTGTGCGTCAGGAACTGAGGCGCCTGAGGCAGGAACTTGAGTAGGTGCGAGGAAATTCTTTAGGCTCTGTTGGGATAGTAGCCGAAGCCAATGGTCCCAAACAACAGCCGAAACGGGACAACTGAGACAAGCAACAATAAATTACTTATCTATAGTATCCTGGAATCAACAACCTTTACATGAAGGGGAGGGGTCCCCTTTTATAGGGAGACCAAGGGTCTTTACATTCCCATTGTGCCCCTGAGATCAGGCATCATCCTCTAGATTACACAATACAAATAACCTATGGACATTTTTGTACATTTACTCCTCCCAATGTGAATGCGTAGACTTGTGATTCCGTGTTTGACTTGGCTTGGACTTGGTCTCCTTTGACTCGGTCCATGTCGGCTTCGCTTGCTTCCAAGGGCTTTGTAGCTCCTGGATTTGGCTTCCTCTGAGTCGAGATGACCCTAAGCCGTTTCCCAGCGTCCAGAAAGCCGATGACTCATCCAAAGACCTGCAGTATAGAGTGAACCAAAGCTTGCCATTAACTCATTCATAGCTCTTGGCATTCAACAGTATCAATACTTCATCAAATTGGCTTCTAACTTGATTCTGATAACACCATTTCGGCATTCTGCTGCACGATGACCGAAGCCGATTGGCTTTTGTATACGGCGAGATGTGATCACCGAAGCCGATTGGCTTTTATATACGGCGAGATGTGATCACCGAAGCCGATTGGCTTTTGTATACGACGAGATGTGATCACCGAAGCCGATTGGTTTTTGTATACGGCGAGATGTGATCACCGAAGCCAAAGTAGAGATATGTAAAGCAAATGAAGCTAATCTGGCTCAATTTCCTTGGTTCATTGTCGCCCTCACGCATGAGATGAAGCAAAACAAGTAGAAGGCGTTTGTCGGCGGGCCAAATCCCCAACAGTAGCCCCTCGAGGATGAGGGCTTTCTTCAACAGGCCGAGCTCCACGAAATTAGGATTGCTTGCCAGCCAGAGAAATGCCTCCTCCTTGTTGGAGAAAGCCCCTTAGTGTTTGGGCGTGACTGTTCTATTTTTGCTTCGTTTGTTTGACATGTCGTGTCATTTGGCTTCGTTTATTTGAAACTGGTTGAACTGTTTTAACCGTTGTTGTAACTTTTGCTTCGTTTTGAACAAATTTGAAACGGCGGTTCGTTTTTCGAGGTTTTAACGGTCAGATTTTACTGGCCTATAAATAGGACCGAAGGGGGGGTTGATTTTGCTTGCTTCGTTTTGCTTGTCTTGAGCTTGACGTTTTCTCTGGGTTTTGGAAGCTTTTGAGTTCAAGCTTTGGCTTTCTTCTCTCGACACAAGTAAGTTTTGCTTTTTGTGCTCTACTATCTCCTTCATTTTTTCCTTTGTCTTTTTGCTGCTTTGTTTACTTATTATTTTTTTGTTTGTTGCAGCGGCTCATACGAAGCAAACCGTTCGTCTGATTGGCTACGTCTCTGACGAAGACAATTCAGACGGCGTGGATATGGATGCTGCCGAAGCTGCGCAGTTTGCTCAGGAGATTGAGGGCGACGTGGCCGTGGACCCCGAAGCCGGAGCTGCTATGATTATTGATGATCGAGGCAAGGGACTTGCCGAAGAAGATGCAGCTGCAGGTGATGACACAGAGGACGCTGGATCTACAGCCGAGGATGCTCTTGAGGATGTAGAAGCCGATGTCTCAGATCTTGTGGATTATCGGAAAAGGCCAAAGACCACTGTCTTTGGTGAGTCTAGAGTTACCCCTTCATTGATTCGCTTTTATGAGGAAAAGGGGTATTTTGAGGCCGGCCAGGGACGAGCCCCTGGTACAGAGACTACCCCGGCGCCTGAGCCCGATGAAGCTGTGGTATTCAAGGAGTTCTTCACCGCTGGGCTTCGGATGCCCGTAGACAATATTATTGCTAATATTCTTGGGAAGTTTGGCTTACAGCTTCATCATCTCACCCCCAATGCTATTACTCACTTGCTTCGCTTCTTCTGGGCCGTAAAGACCAATACTTCGGATGTTAATGCGGATTGCTTCGTCCGTTACTTTGAGGGGCATAGGCAGACAAAAAGCGTCAAGGTTGATGGCTTTGACTATGAGCCTGACTATGGTAGTGTTACCTTTTGCGCGCGGTGGAGGCAGACTGACAAGCAGAAGGTGGAGCTTACCTTTTGTCAGAGAAACACGTGGGACAAGAGTTGAAAGAACTATTGGCTCTATGTCAAGGTGCCGGCGCTGGAAGCTGTGTTAGAGGACGGAACGAAGCAGATTTCATTTCCTCTGCATAGTTCTATCGGTACTTGTGAGTTTGTCGCTTGCGCTTCCTTCTACAGAAATGCCCCCAGCTTTGATCGCTGTGAAAGTGTTTTTTTCAAGGCTAGTCGGGTTTCAAGCAGCCGGGATTTGATTGAGGAAGGGCTTGCTGTTGGAGTGAATGTCTTATCTGCTTCGTGGAAGCCATTTGCTGTTGAGACTAGGCTGTATAGAGGCATTCCTCATGTTTGCTTTCCCAAGTTTGGGGTGAAAAAGCCAGAGAATATGTCTGACTTCGCCTTCGTTCAGTCCATTGAGTTAATGGCTGAAATTATTTGTGGGAAGTACACTACCAAGGAACATGAGAGTTGCTTGGCTTTGGTGGATGGGGTCCGGCTTAACAGGGTGTTCGATGAGATGGGCGTTAGCTATCCGCAGCGTTCGGCCCCATCCAAGCCCTCAAAGAAGTTCACTGATCAGGATCACCCTAGCGTGCTACCAGCCCCGAAGCCGGGTCGAGGCCGTGGGAGGAAAGGACGTGGTGGAGGCCGTGGTAGCGGCCAGTCGGACGAGGGCGGTGACGAAGCCGGAGCCCCTTCAAGCCGCTCGAGGGTAGCTGCAGCTAAAAAGCGAGTTGCCTCTTCCTTGGAGACTTCCAAGCGTACTTCTACCTTGGAGTCCTCCAAGCGCCAAAAACTTGGGAAAGCTCTTCCTATCGTTCCGCTTGCCAGCGCACCTCCTCGTCCCATTGCTTCGGCTGCGGAAGCGCCTCCTACCGTCGCCCCTAAGTAAGTTGTTCCTGCAGCTTCCGCTGCAATTGATTTGCCCTCTTCTGGAGGTTTGTTTCTTGTGCAACTTGTCTTTTTATTTTTAGCTTCACTTTGCTTATTTGTTTTTGTCATCTTATTATAGTTAAAGCTACTGTTCGACCTCCTCGTCGTGAATGCCTGCTTGAATGCATCGACGATGAGGATGATGAAGTGAGCTACAGTCATCTTTTGAGGGAGGACGAAACAAAGGATTTTACACTTGGTGAAGCTGAAGTGTCGTCTGTCCCTTTCCAGCCATCATCCTTGGATTTACTGGCTGGTGCCGCGACGAAGTCCCTTCAGATAGAGGGGCTTGCAGAGCCGGCTTCGGCTAATATTGATGAGTTTCCGCGGACGATTGCGGATAACACTGAAGAGCCGACGCAATTGGCTTCGGCTGACGTTGAAGAGCCTGTACAAATGGATCTTACTCTTGAGATTAGGCAGGGCCCTGTCGATTCGGCTCCACGCACCACTGAGCCAGTTAAGTCTATCGCCGAGCGATCTGCCCCTGCCAAGGACATAGAACCAGCTCCTGAGAAACCAGCTCCTGAGAAGGCGGCTCCTGAATCGAAAGGTATGTTTCGCAAAGCAGTTGCATTTTTAGCTCTGATGATGGCTTTTTTGATATGTTGATTATTTTTCTTCAGAAACAAGTTATGCTGGGTATGGCCCCCTTGCAGATCGGCTTCGACAGGGCAGCTTTCGTCCTCCCAGCGATGTTCTGATTATCGCTCCAAATGGTTTGTAATTTTTGACTGTTCACCCAAAGCTGATTGATTTTAGCTTTTTGTCTAAACATTGGTTTCGCTTTTTTAGAGCTTGAGACTCGTGTCAAATCCTTGGATTTGGACACGCTTTCCATTTCCAGCCTTAGTGGTGGCATCCAGGTTTGTTCTTTTTCCTTCGTTTTTGAGTTCGTTGACCGGTTTTTTGATACTTATGCTTTTCTTGTTTTAGTCTATAATGTCCATGCAGGAGCTTTTCGCTTGCCTTCCGCTTCGTCTCAACGATGTTGAGAACGAGCGGGCGGAGCTTGAGGCTTTAAGGAAGGAGCGCGAAGGCTTTCTGCTGCTTAAGAGATCCTTGAACGATGAGAAAGAGCAGCTTCGTCTTGAGCGTGAGTCTGCCTCGTCAGAAGTTGCTTCGCTCAAACGCCAGGTTGCTTTGCTTGAATCTATGCGTGCACTTAACGCTCAGACAATCGAGGGGCTTCGGGGCAAGGTAATTGATGCTGCCACTTTAGAGCATGACCTGAAGAATCAAGTCAAATCTCTCGAAGCTGATAAAGAGAAAACAACGTCGGATGCTGAAAAGTACAAGAGGGAGCTTCTGGTTACTGATGACCTAAAGAACTCTCTTATTTCCGAAGCCAGTCAGCTCAAGGCTCAAGTGGGGCAGCTTAAGGCTGACAAGGAAAATTTAGATTCTGAATTGCTTAGTCGCAGCTTGGGCATTTATGCTGAATACGAAGCTGCTCTGAGACAATATGGAGCCGAGCCGCTGCCCTTCCTCTCTGATGATTTTAGCGTTGGGAAGCTTTTTGACTGGCTTGATGATGAGTTCAAGTGCTTACCCGACGTCTTGTCCAGAGTGGGTGATTATGCCGCCCGGACATGCATCACTAACGCCTTTAAGATGCTGGCTGATGATGGATGCTCTCATTACAAAGGCTTTTTAAGGAAAGACTTTCAGTTTCCTTCGGCTCTGAATCCTGATAGGAAAGATCTTTTCAACGAGGTTGTTTTGGCAACTCGCGGCCTCTTTCTGCGGAAGTTTTGGTCTGTAACAGGGAGGGAGTGTGCTCGGCGCACTGCATATGATCGTTTGGTTAAGGTTAGCTTCTTTTATCATTTCGTCTATTTATTTTGGCTTCGGGCGTATCCTGTTAGCTTTGCTTTCGGTATTGATTGTTGTGTTTAATTTCAGTACAAGGAGGAGCTCGCTCTCGAGCAGCGACGGAAAGCCGAAGCCGAAGCTGCTGCTGCCGCCGCCGCTGCTGGGGCCTCTACTTCAAGAGTTGGTGCCGAAGCTGGTCGTGATGGTGCTGAAGCCGGAGCCTCTGATGCTGATCCGAAGGTTTAGCTTCAATAGAGCTGATGACTTCAATTCTTTTGTTGAGGGATGTTAAAACTTTGTAAATTTGTATATACTCAGATCCCTGATGAGGGAGGTGTTCTTGAAATCATGCCAATCACTATGCGCGATGGTCCCTTGTGTGTGTCTGGCTTCGCATGGGAACAATATCGGAAGTTATGTCCAAGTCAGAGAATCGACGATTTCTGGGAATTTTGCCATGAGTTCTTTAGTCGTTGCGAATTCGATGTGTTTGAGTTTTTTAACTCCTTCATCGTTCGATGTTCTCCTCGTGTTGAACTCGCTCGTGCAAGAAATGCCGAAGCTGCTCGTCTGCTTCCAGTTAAGGTGGAGCCAGAAGATTTAGATAATGATAGGGATTTTGCTTATGTATACAATGCTCCTAGATTTAGGAGATCTGGCCAGCTTTTTGACGGCTATGTTTTTGAGATGTTTTGATTCGTCTCTTTGTAAAACACTGTAATTCGCTTGGGCATTGTCTTGATTGAAAATACTTGAATGAATGTAAGCTCGATTTGGCTTCGTTGCGAAAGAAACGCCTCCTCCCCCCCAAAGCGGGGTTTTATTCGTTCAAGTGTTTTGCACTTGTGGTTCAGAGCTGCCTTAACTCTTTTGAGCTTTGTACGTGGATGTGCTTTGCGTGATTTTTCGAAGCCCCTATTATTTCAATCGTTTTAGAATACTGATAGCCGAAGCTGATTTTAATTTAAAATATATGTTTTAGCCGAAGCCCCTTTTGGTATGTTTGGAGTAAGCGCTTTTGGACCGAAGCCCCTTTCGCTCTGTTTTAGAGTGGACTTTTCCTTAGATCTGAATTGGCCTTACTCTCGGTAGGGCTAATTCAGTTCTATTTGAGTTATCGAATATCAGCGACTTGGTCGAAGCCAATCGCTTTCGATGATGTTTTTGTGTGTTTTAACAAGTTGCCGAAGCCCCTATGAGCTTTTTAGAATGTTGCTAGTTGAAGCTGTTTTTGCTTTTTAATAATTGTTTGGGTCAAAGCCCCTTTTACTCTGTTTTAGAGTAAGCATTCCTGGACCGAAGCCCCTTTTACTCCTTTTTTGGAGTAAGCTTTTGCTTGGATCTGGATTGGCCTTACTCTTGGTAGGGTCAATTCAGTTGTATTTGAGTTGTCGAATATCAGCGATTTGGTCGAAGCCAATCGCTTTCGATGCTACTTTTTTGGGGAATACCTCGTTCATATATGATTTGACGAGTTACAGTAAGCACCGCCTCGTTAAAAACCTCACCCCTTGGTTAGGGTCCCCTTGTGAGGAAAAGAGTACGGGCTTTTTTGAAAGAAAGTAAAAATGCTATTCTACTCAATGACTTCGTTTATAGATTACGAAGCCATTTTGCATCTTTTTCATAAGTAATATTTGCATAAGCTGTCTGCATTCCATGAATGCGGCAGCTCGTTGCCTTCGTCGTCGCCTAAGCGAAATGAGCCAGGCCTGTTGCTTCTGATGACCAGAAATGGGCCTTCCCATTTCTGTTGCAGCTTTCCAGCGGGCATGCTTGGATTTTTCCTTAGGACCCAGTCCCCTGCCTTGATATCTTTTCTAATTACCTTTTTGTCTCGCCACTTTCTTGTCTCAGCTTGATACTTGGAAATGTTTTTTGCTGCCTGGAGCCTGTATATCTCAACGAGATCCTTGTCAACGGCTTCGCTCTCTTTGGGAGCTTCTTGTTGGGTGCGAAGCCCTTTGTGCAGTATTTCCTCTGGGCATACTGCTTCTTCACCATAAAGCAGTTTGAATGGAGTAAACTGTGTTGCCCTTGATGTGGTGGTGTTATGAGCCCAGATCACCTTCGGCATCTCTTCTACCCACTTGCCTTTTTTCTTACAATTTGCGAGGCACTTTCGGATGGCTGTAAAGATTAAGCCATTGGCTCTTTCAACTGCTCCATTTGTTTGCGGATGATATACCGAAGCGAATTTAGCTTTTGTTCCAATTGATATGCAGTATTGCCTGAATTCGTCACAGTCAAACTGCTTCCCATTGTCCACTGTTATTTCCCTTGGTACTCCGAATCGGCACATAATTTGCTGCCAGAAGAATTTTATAACTGTTTTTGCTGTGATGTTGGCCAAAGGTCTGGCTTCGATCCACTTGGTGAAATACTCGACTGCTACTATGGCGTATTTGAGATTTCCTTGAGCCGTTGGAAGCGGGCCAACTAGATCAATGCCCCATCTTTGCAAAGGCCATGTTGGAGTTATCAGCTGTGATTGCTCCGAAGGAGATTTTCTATTCGCTGCACACTTTTGACACTGATCACACGTCTTGACCGTGTTTGTTGCATCCATGATGATTGCAGGCCAGTAGAATCCTTGCCTCATCGCCTTGCCCACTAAAGCTCTTGCCCCAAAGTGTGCCCCGCATAAGCCGCTGTGTATCTCTTAGATCAGCTCTTAACCTTGTGGTCGTGGGTTCGAGCCCCACGGTGGGCGCCAGTTGTTGGGATAGTAGCCAAAGCCAATGGTCCCAAACAACAGCCAAAACGGGACAACTGAGACAAGCAACAATAAATTACTTATCTACAGTATCCTGGAATCAACAACCTTTACATGAAGGGGAGGGGTCCCCTTTTATAGGGAGACTAAGGGTCTTTACATTTCCATTGTGCCCCTGAGATCAGGCATCATCCTCTAGATTACACAATACAAATAACCTATGGACATTTTTGTACATTTACTCCTCCCAATGTGAATGCGTAGACTTGTGATTCCGTGTTTGACTTGGCTTGGACTTGGTCTCCTTTGACTCGGTCCATGTCGGCTTCGCTTGCTTCCAAGGGCTTTGTAGCTCCTGGATTTGGCTTCCTCTGAGTCGAGATGACCCTAAGCCGTTTCCCAGCGTCCAGAAAGCCGATGACTCATCCAAAGACCTGTAGTATAGAGCGAACCAAAGCTTGCCATTAACTCATTCATAGCTCTTGGCATTCAACAGTATCAATACTTCATCAAATTGGCTTCTAACTTGATTCTAATAACACCATTTCGGCATTTTGCTGCACGATGACCGAAGCCGATTGGCTTTTGTATACGGTGAGATGTGATCACCGAAGCCGATTGGCTTTTGTATATGGCGAGATGTGATCACCGAAGCCGATTGGCTTTTGTATACGACCAGATGTGATCACCGAAGCCGATTGGTTTTTGTATACGGCGAGATGTGATCACCGAAGCCAAAGTAGAGATATGTAAAGCAAATGAAGCTAATCTGGCTCAATTTCCTTGGTTCATTGTCGCCCTCACGCATGAGATGAAGCAAAACAAGTAGAAGGCGTTTGTCGGCGGGCCAAATCCCCAACAGGCTCAGGACCGCCGCGGCGAGAAAGGCAAATTATGTCTCGACTGGCGGAGATGCTCTCGCGGGAGGAGTGCATGGAGAAGCAAAGGTTGAGGGTGGATTGGTTGAGGGATGGGGATAGGAACATGTCCCTCTTCCAAGCAAAATCAAGGGAACGTGCATGATGCAATCGTATTAATTCCCTGAGGAAAGATGATGGTTCATGGGCGCATGAACAAGGGGAGATTGAGGCCGTCGCGGTGAACTTCTACCAAACCTTGTTCACGGCCCAGGAAGAGCTGGATCCAGATGCCATTCTAGAGCATGTACCGCAGAAAGTCTTGGCGCAGGCAAACAACTCCCTCACAAGGCCCTATACTGAGGATGAGGTGCACCGAGCTGTCTTCATGATGGGAGCTAATAAGGCACCGGGGACTGACGGACTCACGGCGGGTTTCTACCAAACTCATTGGGACGAGATCGGCCCACAAGTTGCTGCGGGGGTGATCAATTTTCTTAATGGTGCTGACATGCCTGAGGAGATCAATCAGACCACCATTGTTTTAATTCCAAAGTGCAAGAATCCGCAGGAAATGAAGCTATTTAGACCTATCTCTTTGTGCAATGTGATTTACAAGATTTGTTCAAAGGTGTTGGCTAATAGATTGCGGACTTTTCTAGACGAGATTATTTCTGAAGAGCAAAGCGCATTTGTCCCTGGGAGACTGATCATGGACAATGTGTTGATTGCCTATGAATGCATTCACTACCTTAGAAGGAAGAAAGGAAAAATGGGTGCCTGTGCGATTAAGCTTGACATGGCAAAGGCATATGACCGTGTTGAGTGGGCTTACCTAAAAGGAATAATGCTGAAATTGGGCCTTCATATAGACTTCGTTTCTCTGGTGATGAGGTGTGTAACATCTGTTTCTTTCAGCATTAAAGCTAATGGTGTTTTGTCGGACTGTTTCAGACCTACAAGAGGGATTCGACAGGGAGACCCGATTTCACCATACTTGTTTTTGTTATGCTCGGAGGGGCTCTCAAATCTCCTGAAGGGGATCGGCCCAGTGCATATCTCGAGGGGAGTTCGAGTGGGGATCCACACACCCTAGGTATCGCACCTTCTCTTTGCGGATGATTGCTTGGTTTTTTCAGAAGCTTCGCAGAGAGGGGCTGATCGACTGAAGGAAATTCTGGAAATTTACAGTAAAGATTCTGGACAATTGGTTAATAGAGAAAAAACAGCTATCTTCTTTAGCGACAATCGTCAAGATGAAATGAAAGAAGTGATGCGGGATCGGTTAGATATACATAAAGAGGCTCTTGCTGAACGGTACCTGGGTCTTCCTACAGCTGTTGGCAGATCAACTACTGAAGCCTTTGAGTACATACCGGCCTGGGTAAAAGGAGCAATCGGGAGCTGGAGTGGTAGAAAGGCAAGCTGTGCAGGCAGGGAAAATCTACTGAAATCAGTAGCGCAGGCGGTGCCAACTTATTCCATGAGCTGCTTCTTACTTCCGGTTGATACTTGCAAAAAAAACGAGACAAGCGATTGCCAATTATTGGTGAGGGAGCTCGGCTGACAACAAACACATTCATTGGATGAAATGGGATCATCTAACAAAGCCGAAGTGTAATGGTGGAATGGGCTTCCGTGATCTGAGAAGGTTTAATGTGGCGATGCTTGGTAAACAAGGATGGAGACTACTAACAAGACCTGAGGCGTTGTGTACCAGAGTCCTGAAAGGACGATACTTTCATGATTCTGATTTTATGGAGTGCACTCGGAGGAAGAAAGCGAGCTGCACTTGGAGGGCTATTCTGGCAGGGCGGGATGCTTTGACACCCGGACTGATTAGGAGAATTGGAGATGGTAAATCAACAGATATTTGGGAACATAGATGGATCCCACAGCATTTTGGGGGGTAAACCTATAACCCCACAAGATGGACAGGAGTTGACTCATGTGGATCAACTTCTCACTGCTAGTGGTCGGTGGAATGAGGAGAAGGTAAGAGAAAACTTCATCAGTGTTGATGCAGACTCAATCTTGAGAATTCCAGTACGGGGACGGGTGGATGATATTTGGGCCTGGGAACCGGAGAAGCATGGAACTTATTCTGTCAAGTCTGCATACAAGTTGCTGGATATCTTGAGTAGACAGCAGGAGAGAATTTGAATACATCCGGTCAGTCAAGTGATGATACGTGGAAACGAATTTGGAAGCTTGATGTCCCACCGAAAGTCAGGGTGTTTTGGTGGAGAGTTATACACGAATTTTTGCCAGCAAAACATGTGTTGTACAAACGCCATGTCGAACAAGAGGCACACTATAACACGTGTGGAGTTTCGGCCGAAACAATTAAGCATGTTCTTATGGATTGCACTGTCGCTAGAATTTTCTGGGAACAAGCTAAAGATCTGACAGAAGATACCTAATCTACATCCTGTAGCCTGGGCAAGAGATCTGCTTACATTGGGAACGGCAAGGGATCGAGCAGTCATCCTCTGTGGTATGTGGTCATTATGGACACTGTGGAATAAACGGCGACATGGTGAAGCAGAATGGCCAATTCAGAAGGCAGTGTTCTAGGCTAGAGACACGGCATTTGATCTATGGGAGATCTTACACCCGCAGCAACAAAAGGCGACACCTAGCAGAGCACCTTGATGGCAGAAACCAGGAACTGGCTGGGTGAAGGGTAATGTGGATGCGGCCTTCTCTGCAGAATCCAAACTTGGAGGTACCGGAGCGGTGCTGCGTGATGATGCCGGGGTCTTTCTTGGAGCTCTAGCTATTCCGTATGTGCAGGGTATGGATGCAACGACGATGGAGGCCTGGGCATGCAGAGATGGCATGAGTTTGGCTCATCGATGCGGTATTACGAAGCTGTGCCTCGAAACTGACTGCCTAGAGCTTGTGCGGCTGTGGAGAGATAGAGAGATACAGAGATCGGTGATTGCTCCTGTCCTCATGGAGATGCATGAGCTTAGTCTGCTTTTTTCTAGTTTCACGCTTGTGCATGTTAGCAGAGCTTGTAATCGTGTAGCCCATGAGTTTGCCAGGCAGGCTATTGGCTTGGCTGAGACGGTGGAGTGGCGTCAAGCCCCGTCCAGCATCCTTAGCCTGTTGGAGACTGATTGTAACCAGGTTGCCTGATATGAATGAAAGCTCCAAGTCGCAAAAAAAAAAGGAAGAGGTCCATGCATGCATGCATGCATTTGGAGGACAAAAAAAGAAAAATAAAACGTGTGCGTGCGAGACAGCTGAACCATATCTCACAAACGTGACCCATACCTTGCAGATACACGACAGGTTGAAAAAAGTCAAATCTTTTATCTGATCGGCTAGGTGTGGCAGGTGTGCAAGATTTAGGTGATACTCATCGATACAGACAGGCATCACATCATTCATGCCTGATATGGTACATGTGCCAGTCCAATACTGTTAATTGCAGAGGTTACTACTATCTCTGAATAATGTTGACCCGGTTGTGGATCTATCTGTCAAGAGCTAGCTGGTATGAGCTAGCATATATATACTATCGTATGTTCCTTGCGATGTCAAAAAAGTGCAGCAGGGGACCTGTTGTTGCATCTTGTCCCGAGAATCTGATCTGGTTTACTTACTTTGCTGGAATCATTGGCATCGTTTCTTGGTTTGTTTGGAGCTCGTGAGATGAGGTATCAGACGGACCCCATGTGATTGCCTGCCTTTTCCTTCTGATCTGATACATAGCCTAGGAGGTGGTTGCCTAACGATGCTTCTGCTCTGCTGTGTGTCGACTTGCCTTGAGGGCAAAACGGACATGCACTGAGATATCACCATGCTTGAGCTTGGTATAGTATGGACATTGTTTTCAAGCCCATAGAATAAATAGTAAATTGTTATTACTAGGCCGACGCATCATGCAACCCAGGCCAACTCAGTGAGGCTTACGGCCCACGGGCCCCAACAGCCTAATCGTTAGCTTCCCTTTTTCTTCTTTAAAAAATAGACGTGTCAACTGGGTTAATTATTGGGTTTTTTTCTTCTTCTTAGCAAAAAAATCGTACAAGAATACAGTAATTTGGTGTTTGGTTCTCGGACAAAGTCCAAATAAACAAAATCAGGCCTTGTTTAGTTGAGAAACATTTCATAACTTTTCGCTATTCACCCGTCACATCAAATGTTAGGACACTAATTAAGGGTATTAAACATAGATTAATGATAAAACTCATTCCATAACCCCGGGTAACTTCGCGACATGAATCTAATAAGTCTAATTAGGCCATGATTAGACAACATCATGCTACAGTAAATAATCTCTAATGACGGATTAATTAGGCTTAATAGATTTGTCTCGCGATTTCCCATCCATCCGTGTAATTAGTTTTATAATTAGATCATATTTAGTCCTCCTAATCTTCGGTTTACAATTGCTACAGTAAATTTCGCAAACTTTCTCACCGAACTAAACAGGCCCTCAGCCAGTCTCCTCTTTTGAGACATGGGCCTTGTTTAGTTCGGTCGAATTCGATCGAATTGACTGTAGAAAAGTGCATTGAAAATTAAAAAAGTAGAGAGGAGACACGTAGTTCAATGCGTTGCTTTTGATTGAATTGATGTTCTTTTGACCAAACTAAACAGGGCCATGATTTGACCCACGTCCACACTGCTAGTACTAGAGGTTTTGCTTTTGCACCGTCCGAACACCATCTAACGGCCGCCAACCGCCGGCGCGAGAACCTTCTGGAACCCCAACTTCTCCTCCCGCGCCTGCAATAAATTCCCGCCTCCGTCTCCTTCCCTTTCCTCTCTCCCTCCTCCAATCCGCTCCTCCCACAAAACCCTAGCAGCCGCCGCTGCCGCTCCTCGCCGTCGGGCTCCTCCTCCCCCATCTCCCAGCGCGGCCGGCGGGATGGCCGGCAAGGGCGAGGGCCCGCCATCGGGATCGACCTCGGCACCACCTACTCGTGCGTCCGCGTCTGGCAGCATGACCGCGTCGAGATCATCGCTAGGGAAACCGCACCACCCCCTCGTACGTCGCCTTCACCGACTCCGAGCGCCTCATCGGCGATGCCGCCAAGAACCAGGTCACCATGAACCCCATCAACACCGTCTTTGGTGAGCGAGGACCTCTTTTCCCACCCACTCCAATCTTATCTGCCCCCCTTCCCCTGTACTGTACTGTACTTCTTAGTAGTCTCTGTTTTGCTTGCAGCTAAGCTATTTCGTGTATTAGGGCCTGTTTGGTAGAGCTCTAGCTCCCAGCTCTACAGAGAAGCTGGTGTTTGCTTAATAAATTAAAATACCTTAAACTTCTAATTTAAATATAAAAGAAGGTCAAGGTAACTCAACAAAAGACTCTCCATCAGCCCACAGCTCTAGCTCTACAGATTTGCAGAGCCAGGGATGACCAGCTCTAGCTCTACGAATTTGTAGAGCTGTACCAAACAGGGCCTTAGTAGCAGATCTGAAGATTTTGGCTCTAGCTCTAGATCCCGTTGGTAGTGATTAATTGTTGCAGCACTAGTACAGCGTCCAAATTCATGCTCGTTTCATTTGTCAATTTAGTAGATCTGTTGCCGGCTGCTAGTTGTCTCACTAATATTTACTGGATCTGCACCACCTGCGTACTTCAGCTGACCATTGTACACATTGTTGACTCTTTGTTCACCCATGTGGACTCTTGTTTATCCTTATGTCTCTACGTGTTAAAAGGAAAAAAATTTGATACGTTCTTTTTTCACTTCAGTTGTGCCACCATTTGGTTGAGAGTTGAGACTGCCCTGTGATTAGGCTTGTGCTGCGTAGCCCCAAAACACTATTTTTTTGGTTAAAAAAGGGGAGAAGTGATGATGCTATATCCATACCATATCTCTGCATCTCAAATGATGATCAATCTACATCATGCACTACCATCTGATCTCCTGCTTTATTATTCAGCTTTCACCTTCACAAAAGGGGATTTTGTTTTGTATTTAATTGGTGCTGAAGCTATGCAACACTTTATTAAATTTCTTTTTTTTTGGTTTTGCCCATTTTAAACTTAGATCTTACAGCCTGCATAGTGCAACCTGTGATGTAAATGTACCACATTTCCTGAAATGCAGTGATTATTACAAACACAATCACCATCTTTCGGCTGAGGTTGCATGCTTAGTAAAAATTCTGTCTTTTTTAATCCGCTGTAGGACTTTTGGATGCGTGCAATGCCATCTGGTATCTGACACATGGCCTCCCTTTGTGGCTATGCGTCTCGAAATATGGCAAATAACAAGGGGAACGGATCTTGCGACACTGGTTACTCCTAAATGAGCCTCCGGTTACTATATAGCCGTTTACAATTTTATATGTCTTGTCCTTTCCATTTATGTTTAGTCAACTGTGTAACTTACCTTGGTGGTTAGAATAGGTGTGAACAATAACACTTATGTTGCCATACCTGATATTTTTCAATTTGTATGAACAAAAAGACATGGCTCTTGCTTGACGCAACAGGCAAAAAAGACGCACAGCTTGCTCAGTTCTTTATAACTTTTTAGTAGTGTTTGCTAAATGCTATCTGCTGCCATTTGTATAATTCCCTCCTTTAAAATGTACAGTATTATGGTCGTAGTGAAGCTAATGGTGCTTGCCCTGCATAACATGGAGCGTTTTTCTTTGGTTGATTATTCAAGTTTGCATGATTTGTATTGGTTACATTATTGGCTTACTGAAAGCAGCATTATTCTAGTAAGTAGAAGCTGTGCTTACTGACAATATTTTTGCAGATGCCAAGCGGCTCATTGGTAGGAGATTTTCTGATGCCTCTGTGCAGAGCGACATCAAGCTCTGGCCATTCAAGGTCATCTCTGGACCTGGTGAGAAGCCTATGATTGTTGTTCAGTACAAGGGTGAGGAGAAGCAATTTGCAGCTGAAGAGATCTCCTCTATGGTTCTCATCAAGATGAGGGAGATTGCTGAAGCTTACCTTGGCACCACTATCAAGAATGCTGTGGTCACTGTTCCTGCCTACTTCAATGATTCTGAGAGGCAGGCCACCAAGGATGCTGGGGTGGTCGCTGGTCTAAATGTTTTGCATATCATCAATGAGCCGACTGCTGCTGCAATTGCTTATGGTCTTGACAAGAAGGCCACCAGCATTGGTGAGAAGAATGTTCTTATCTTTGACCTTGGAGGTGGTACCTTTGATGTCTCTCTCCTCACCATCGAGGAGGGTATCTTTGAGGTCAAGGCTACAGCTGGTGACACTCACCTTGGTGGTGAGGACTTTGACAACCGGATGGTCAACCACTTCGTCCAGGAGTTCAAGAGAAAGAACAAGAAGGATATCAGTGGCAATCCTAGGGCTCTTAGGCGACTGAGGACAGCGTGTGAGAGGGCAAAGAGGACCCTCTCCTCCACTGCTCAGACTACCATTGAGATTGACTCTCTGTACGAGGGCATTGACTTCTACTCCACCATCACCCATGCTAGGTTTGAGGAGCTCAACATGGATCTCTTCAGGAAGTGTATGGAGCCTGTTGAGAAGTGTCTAAGGGACGCTAAGATGGACAAGAGCTCTGTTCTGTTGGAGCCGAACCCTCACTAAACACTCACGCTCGCGCACGGACGCAAGGAGGAAGAAGCACAGTGCATACACAGGAATGGCGACGAACGCCCCGGCCGCCGTACGGCCTGTATGTTGGCCTGTTCTATTGCTCAAATGACTCGACTCAAGTTACACAGGATGAATATGGCCTCTTTTGTAGCCCCTCCGTGGCGACGCAGCGCCCACACAACACCCACCACTCCGATCTTCTTGCGCACGAACGCTCCTGGAGACCCGGCCGTTCTCCCGCTCGTGAGCTCCTACTCTGCCGAGAGAACCGGTCTTCCAGCACTGATCTGTGGCCCGTCGCGGTCCACCCCGCCGATGCCACCAGCTGCTAACCCCTGGCCATCCCTGCTCCTTGCAACTCAGCCAGCGCGAGGCGCCTCAACGCGAGCTCGAACACGCGCACACCATCGCACATGACACACACGAGCACGAACTCGTGGACCTGCTACTCTACAGACTCGATCAGACCTTAACAAACTAACTGAACAAGCGTGAACGCCCGCACACATGCGCGACGCACGCGACACAGACACACAACACACGCCAGGCACGTACCATGGCGTGGTTTACTCCAACAATCTCCCCTAAACCACGACATCGCCGCCCATCCCGCCATACAGGACGTCGGCTCCTCGTCGACTGTCACGGGGACCTCCCGTTCTTCATCTCGGCGGCCGCCGCGCGCTCGCATCGTCGCCAGAGTTGATGCCGCTGCTCCCATCGTCGTCGCCGCTGCAACCGCCACCACGGCCAGCAGACACGACGCGAACCACGTAGCGTGCATCTCGGCGTGAACGCCACAGCCTTCTTCTTCCTTCGGCGCCACACGCCATTGATGCCGTCGCGCCAGAACGCGAGCTGGGTTGACGCCTCCCCATCACGGCAAGAATCGCCACACGATCCCTTGCGGTGGAGCCACGCGCCACCACTGCTGGCACACCTTTGAACCGCGGGCGCCGAACGCCCTCCGGCAACAAGCGTCGTCTTCTCCGGCTCCGGCGACACACGTCGTTAGCCATGGGAGCAGCGCCACACGCTGTAGACCCATCTCCTTCCTCAGCGACGCACGCCGTGCTTCTTCTCCACCGGCGACGAATGCCGATAAGCGCGCCCGGTAGGATCGACACACGATCAACTACCGTAGCGCCTCCATTGGTGATCATGCGCATGGGCCGACACACGGCAGGGCGACCTCGCCGCACCGCCACCACACCATCACGTCGCCGGCGACCACCAGCACGCCTCTGGCGATGGGAACGAATCCCCTGATAACCAAGCTCTGATACCAATTGTTGGAGCCGAACCCTCACTAAACACTCACGCTCGCGCACGGACGCAAGGAGGAAGAAGCACAGTGCATACACAGGAATGGCGACGAACGCCCCGGCCGCCGTATGGCCTGTATGTTGGCTTGTTCTATTGCTCAAATGACTCGACTCAAGTTACACAGGATGAATATGGCCTCTTTTGTAGCCCCTCCGTGGCGACGCAACGCCCACACAACACCCACCACTCCGATCTTCTTGCGCACGAACGCTCCTGGAGACCCGGCCATTCTCCCACTCGTGAGCTCCTACTCTGCCGAGAGAACCGGTCTTCCAGCACTGATCTGTGGCCCGTCGCGGTCCACCCCGCCGATGCCACCAGCTGCTAACCCCTGGCCATCCCTGCTCCTTGCAACTCAGCCAGCGCGAGGCGCCTCAACGCGAGCTCGAACACGCGCACACCATCGCACATGACACACACGAGCACGAACTCGTGGACCTGCTACTCTACAGACTCGATCAGACCTTAACAAACTAACTGAACAAGCATGAACGCCCGCACACATGCGCGACGCACGCGACACAGACACACAACACACGCCAGGCACGTACCATGGCGTGGTTTACTCCAACAATGATGTTGTGCTTGTTGGTGGCTCCACTAGAATTCCGAGGGTGCAGCAGCTTCTTCAGGACTTCTTCAATGGGAAGGAACTCTGCAAGAGCATCAACCCTGATGAGGCTGTTGCCTATGGTGCTGCTGTCCAGGTTGCCATCTTGAGCAGGGAGGGCAATGAGAAGGTCCAGGATCTCCTTCTGTTGGATGTTACCCCTCTCTCTTGGTCTGGAGACGGCTGGTGGTGTCATGACTGTTTTGATTCCAAGGAACACCACCATTCCCACCAAGAAGGAGCAGGTGTTTTCTACATACTCGGACAAGCACCCTGGTGTTCTTATCCAGGTGTATGAGGGTGAGAGGACCAGGACTCGTGACAACAATCTACTGGGCAAGTTTGAGCTCTCTGGCATCCCAACTGCGCCTAGGGGTGTTCCTCAGATCACTGTTTGCTTTGATATTGATACCAATGGTATCCTGAATGCCTCTGCGGAGGACAAGACCACTGGCCAGAAGAACAAGATCACCATCACCAACGATAAGGGCATGTTGAGCAAGGAGGAGATTGAGAAGATGGTTCAGGACACTGAGAAGTACAAGTCTGAGGATGAGAAGCACAAGAAGAAAGTGGAGTCCAAGAATGCACTTGTCGGGGGTAGACCCCCAGGGGTACCCAGAAGGCGGATTGGCCCAACCAGCAAGAGGCGGCCTAATCCGAGTGCAACTGGATCGGTTTGACAGACTGGGTGGCCCACCACTCGGGAGGCCCACCAGTCGGGCGAACCGGATGGGCGCGACGGCGCGCGCGGCAAGGAAGAAGACGTCGTATCCCGCAAGAAGCTCGGAGATCAAGATAAACTAGCCGGAATTATAGGGAAAGATATCTGTAATCGTTATAGGATCGAATCCTTGTATTTCGGGTAGGTTACGATCTCTAGCCGACTTGTAACTCAAGGCAGCCGGACTATATAAGGCGCCTTGAGACCCCCCTCCAGAACACGATACAACCCACGATCATACACGACATCTACAACCCACGCATTCATTCAACCTAGGACAGAACCCAACTACGGAGATCCTTCAGGAACTTCATACACAGCAATACAATCACCCCCAACACAGGACGTAGGGTATTACGTCATCTCGACGGCCCGAACCTGTTCAATCCTTGCGTCTTGTGTTACCATCGTCTTGTGATCCTCGATCTGTCCCTCATCAAATCAACCACGTAGGCTACCCTGTGTGGACTGCCGGGTCCAAACATCCGACAGCTGGCGCGCCAGGTAGGGGTTTGATCGACGAGATCAATCCGCAAGTTCGATGGCAGATTCATCTACTCTACCGATTCGATCGGTGGCATGGCACCACTCCGAGGCGAGACCCTACGCCAGCGGCCGGCAACTCGGCGATATGATCTGCTCTGTGCAGCCTCACCGATCCTGCGTCAACACGTCTCCATCGCTCTTCTGGACGCGACCTCCAGGCGAAACTCCACAGCAGAGCCCTGCACAACCACAGATCCGTTCCTGGCGTCATGCGCGTCATTAGGTGCCGATGCGGACCAAGTTCGTGGTTGCACAGCTGCACCTACACATGGATTAAGATTCAACGGCGCCGACGGAGACTGGTGCACCAAGGTGGTCTCCGTGTCGATCGACGAAATCAAGAAAGATCAGTTCGTCCCTGCATGCAAATTCGTGAAGTTGTACTATGAGCACACGCTACCAGGAAAGTTCTTTTTTTTCCATAATTCCTCTCGTCCTGACACCACACGGCAATGGTGCAATTGGCGTACAGGGAAGAATCCGATCTACTATTTTATTTGTTTTCCTATACGTTCGATCCAATTCATACTTCTTATCTTTATCTGAATAAGGATTATTCTAATCTTTCTCCTAATGGTGCATGCAAGACGGATACAATGACGTGTGCAATTTGGCACTGCATGCCGACCTCCCCCTGATGGAGCGCCGTAGGAGGAGATTAGGCGACCGCCGCGGTATCCCGCCGAGTCGTCGACACGCCTCAGGGGCTGCGCACGGCCTTCCTGCGTCCGTCGGATCGGAGCTGTCTCACCAGCGGCGCCGCCCGTACTGCTACTCCACCATGATACTCGCGGACAGCACCAACCACGACTAAGTGCGGATTCGCCGACTCCAAAGGCCACCTCCGTCATGCTGCTCGCCGACTCGCCTAGCGACCTGCCGATCGACCTGCAGCTCCAACCGCTCGGCGCGACATACCAGCCGAGTACGAGATATTCTCGCCCGGTCAGCTTTGTTGCGTTGCTCGCCGACACATCATCGACAACCTCGTCCACTCGGACGACCATGCGGCGGCACATCAATTCTCCAACTCTGACACAAATCAAGCTAAGTCATACTTTAATATTTTCATAATATTTTTCGGTCACCGTGTATCTCCACATACATGTCTCCATGATCATCGCCGACTACCTTTGGTTTGTTCCCGATTGCTTATACAGCCCGAGCGCTACAAGAGCAGTCGGGCAACACCCAACGGATGCATATTGCATTTTTCTCCATCGTTTATTTCTTTTTCCACTCTTGTACAAGTCGCTAAAGTACTTGGGAAGCACACGCCTTAATCCGTGAAACCTCGACTCTTCCGTACGCCTACGCTCCTACGCGTGCATGCGGCCCAGCTCCCTGCGCTATGGACTACGGCTATCGGGGATCAGGTGCATAAACGTAACAGGATAACTACCCGAGGAAATTAATAGACTTAAAGAGTTGGAAGTAGAAATTCTATTACATACAGCGCCGAATGTTTTTCTCCAGAATTAGTGTTTGCTACACCATATACTACCTATCCTTCATATCTTCATTGCAGGGCACAGGTTTGGATCCCGAGCTTGCCTGTTACGCTCGGGGGCTGGACCACTCCGGCATCGCCGCCAGCTGAGTACTCGAGTCAGTCAGAACTCGGGCTGGTACTACACTCCACGACGGTCGCTAGCCGAGTGCTTTGCAGCACTCGGGCTGGCGCTACACTCCACAAGGATCGCTAGCTGAGTGCTTTTGAGTACTGGGCTGGCGCTACCGCATGACGAGGAAGACGAAGACTACTCGGCGTGCCTCGGATGGCTTGACTCGGCCCTCGCGCTCGGGGGCTGGGCGTCGCGACGACTACTCGGCGTGCCTCGGACGGCTCGACTCGGCCCTCGCGCTCGGGGGCTGGGCGCCGCGACGACTACTCGGCGTGCCTCGGACGGCTCGACTCGGCCCTCGCGCTCGGGGGCTGGGCGCCGCGACGACTACTCGGCGTGCCTCGGACGGCTCGACTCGGCTCTCGCGCTCGGGGGCTGGGCGCCGCGACGACTACTCGGTGTGCCTCGGACGGCTCGACTCGGCCCTCACGCTCGGGGGCTGGGCGCCGGGGCGACCACTCGGCGTACTTCGGCCCTCACGCTTGGGGGCTGGCGCCGGGATGACCACTCGGCGTGCTCGGCCCTCACGCTCGGGGGCTGGCGCCGGGATGACCACTCGGCGTGCTCGGCCCTCACGCTCGGGGGCTGGCGCCGGGACGACCACTCGGCGTGCTCAGCCCTCACGCTCGGGGGCTGGCGCCGGGACGACCACTCGGCGTGCTCAGCCCTCACGCTCGGGGGCTGGCGCCGGGACACCACTCGGCGTGCTCAGCCCTCACGCTCGGGGGCTGGCGCCGGGACGACCACTCGGCGTGCTCAGCCCTCACGCTCGGGGGCTGGCGCCGGGACGACCACTCGGCGTGCTCAGCCCTCACGCTCGGGGGCTGGCGCCGGGACGACCACTCGGCGTGCTCAGCCCTCACGCTCGGGGGCTGGCGCCGGGACGACACTCGGCGTGCTCAGCCCTCACGCTCGGGGGCTGGCGCCGGGACGACTACTCGGCGTGCTCAGCCCTCACGCTCGGGGGCTGACGCCGGGACGACTACTCGGTGTGCCTTGGACAGCTCGACCCAGCCCTCACGCTCGGGGGCTGGGCGTCGAAATTAACGTCGGATGATCTAGCCAGATGCTCCTTGACTAACCCTTGGACCGATTCCTTCGGAATCGCTTCAAGGCTCGGGGGCTACGGCCAACGGACGCACCTCGCGGCGCATCCGTTGATTGTCTGACGACTTCAGAAGAAGGCTACTAACCCTTGGACCGATTCCTTCGGAATCGCTTCAAGGCTCGGGGGCTACGGCCAACGGACGCACCTCGCGGCGCATCCGTTGGGAAACGGCTCTTTTCTCTCCAGTATCACGCGGTTTCGCTTCCAACTGCAGCAGGCTCGACGCTCATCAGACAGCACGACCTCGCCGACTTGTCTCTCAACCACGTACTACTCGGGGGCTTGTCGGGGGTAGACCCCCAGGGGTACCCAGAAGGCGGATTGGCCCAACCAGCAAGGGGCAGCCCAATCCGAGTGCAACTGGATCGGTTTGACAGACTGGGTGGCCCACCACTCGGGAGGCCCACCAGTCGGGCGAACCGGATGGGCGCGACGGCGCGCGCGGCAAGGAAGAAGACGGCGTATCCCGCAAGAAGCTCGGAGATCAAGATAAACTAGCCGGAATTATAGGGAAAGATATCTGTAATCGTTATAGGATCGAATCCTTGTATTTCGGGTACGTTACGATCTCTAGCCTACTTGTAACTCAAGGCAGCCGGACTATATAAGGCGCCTTGAGACCCCCCTCCAGAACACGATACAACCCACGATCATACACGACATCTACAACCCACGCATTCATTCAACCTAGGACAGAACCCAACTACGGAGATCCTTCAGGAACTTCATACACAGCAATACAATCACCCCCAACACAGGACGTAGGGTATTACGTCATCTCGACGGCCCGAACCTGTTCAATCCTTGCGTCTTGTGTTACCATCGTCTTGTGATCCTCGATCTGTCCCTCATCAAATCAACCACGTAGGCTACCCTGTGTGGACTGCCGGGTCCAAACATCCGACAGCACTGGAGAACTAATTAAGCCTACAACATGCGCAACACCATCAAGGATGAGAAGATTGCCTCCAAGCTCGATGCAGCTGACAAAAAGAAGATCGAGGATGCCATCGACGGCGCCATCCAGTGGCTTGATGGCAACCAACTTGCTGAGGTTGATGAGTTTGATGACAAGATGAAGGAGCTTGAGGGCATATCTGCAAACCCATTTTTGCCAAGATGTACCAGGGTGTTGGTGCCGACATGGCCGGCGGCATGGATGAGGATACACCCTCTGGCAGCAGCGGTGCTGGCCCAAGATTGAGGAGGTTGACTAAGTGCAAATGAGATTCCTGCTTCTAGTTATCCTTATCCTGCATTATTAATTGTTTCTGTTATGCTAGTGCTTCATTCTTAAGTCCACAACTGTGGATATTATCAAGACGGGTTTTTAAGATGGACTAGTGAATTATCGTCTCTTTTCCATGTCTATTTCATTGGCAATTTATTTGCATTTTCGTGCTGATTATTATGTGCAGTTCTGCTGGATATTTGAGGTACTGTCTGGCACCGGTGATTTTCTGACATGGTTTACTTTATCTGCACCTTTTTTATGCTCTATTTCTGTGCTATTTGGCTGATGTCATCATCAGGATGCTATATTTGTGTTCCATATTGGTTTTGTAGTCATGTTTCAACCTGGCATCTACCTTTTGTTTGGCATGAAATATTTTAGTACCATTGTTCATTTGTACCTAATGGTATGTCAATAGAGTTTAATCATGTGTTGCAATAATCTGTGAATGGTAGCATAATACTGATTTGCTTTACATCAGAAATGCAGTGGTTACCACTACTACCATAAGCATTTGTACCATCGGTTTGAAATCTGAAGCTGCCGTCGGAATCGCTAAACCGATGCTACAAATAGTTAGCACCGTCGGAATGGCTAAACCAACACTTCAAATAGCACACTGTCAAATCTAATTCGAATGGCTGAATGTCAAAGGAATTGTTCAACTGAACTGGATTAGCTCAATCTAGAATATAGGAAAACGAGAGGAGATGACATATATACACATGCTTGGTGTGAGGGACCGCCCAAATTATCTTGATTAAACCGAGTTATCATCCTTTGACCGACCCGGCTTAAGCAAAATAATCCCGGTAGTCCCCGGTATGCGTCTCGAGCATCGCCCAGGACAACACGCATACCCTTTTTACACCTCATGGCGACCATCACATGGATACAAAAGAGAGCAATGTTTTTACTTTAGATTACAAGTCTTGATCATATTACAAGCTCTCAAGTTAACCACAATATCTAAAACTAGAACATGAGAGCTACACTAGTTAAAGTGGAGATCTTATCTAACTTAGATGTACCCTAGGTCTAGGTGTAGCTATCCTATCATCTTTTTCTTAGGTTGAGAGTTAAACGCAGCGAGAAAGATAGAGAGTATTAAAAGGCAATAATGATGTCCTTGCCCATAAGACACCACTTACATAAGCTCGAGCGACTTCCACCGTCCATCCACTTTGCCGGCTCCGGCGGGATGAAAGTGGTCATCACTCGTAAGAGAGAAACCTGCAAAACAACTAAACGGCAACACCATAAGTACATTTCGTACTTGCAGGGCTTATCCACAATACTATAAATTTGATGGATGCATGAGGCTAGTCAACTTTTAATTTTAGATAATAAAAATGCGAGCGGGGTTTATCAAGTGAATAAGCAAAAGACATGGCATCTAAACTACTCTAAATCATTCACCAATACATTTGCATAAATAAATAAGTGATCAAGTGACATAAGCCCAATCTTCCATGAACTCATTTCCGGTACCTACATTGAGATTCCAACCTCAAGAGCGTGCTCATGACCGAGAGCGCGGCTATTGCAATAGATTAATACCCTGCAGGGGTGTATAACAGGGACCACACGGAACAAGGCTTTCCACCATACTCTACGCCTAGAGCAAGCATCGGCTCAAGTCCCTACCTTTCACATACCCACAACCGACAATGATCGAACGGCCGGGAGAGACAAGTGCAACGAAACCGCCGACTACACTCCATCACCAACCGCGCCGAATCTGCCCAAAGCAAGGTGTGACTTATGCTACTTAGTTTCCATTCCCGATCGAACTATGTGGTTTGTACGGATAGTGCTCAAGAAACCCAGCTACAATGATACTTCTCTATGCACTCAAGCAAGTCACCATACTTGCTCAAGCCTCAATCATCATTCTCATAGTTGCTCATCTTTTACTCTTTCACCACTAACTAGTAGTAATTGTTATCAAACACCCTATAGCTCGCAAGGGTGCTGACCTTGCCACCTCTTGACTTCTACCGTGGCTAAGCATCTATACCTTCTATACTAATCACAGACTCTCTAGAAATTCTCACGTTAATCAGAGAAAAAGAAAAACATCTAGCCATCGATTGCCTGTGGGGCGGAGTTGTAACGGTTCAGATCAATTAATCAAACTGTTGAAAAAAAAGAACCTACGGAGAAAAATATGCAAAGCTCACAGACTCCTTTTGAACCTTTCCACAAAAACTTTCTAAACAAATCAGAGTCCATCTCCATCCCTTTTCTCTTTTCCCTATATCTTGACACGGAAGTAAAAGGTATATCTATGCTATTGTATACCTGGCTCCAGAATCCTCACGCAAAGGATAGTTGTAGAGGGTTATACGAACAATATTTTCATTTTTATTGCATACATATAGAAAGCAAAATTAAAATATGTTTCTTACTTTCTAAAAATAGACTCTATATCCTTTGTTTCTAGAAAAAAGACAGACTCTTTTTTCTACCAGAGAAATTAAGAACGACAAAAAGAAAAAAGATCCTGCCCTGCATGGCTTTACGCTGATCAGCACGACGCCAACCCTCACCAGCTCTTCCTGACCAGGAGAACCCGACAGTCCAAGACAACATCCTGTACGTGTCCCTTCACGCCCCGCTGTTCCTCAAATTTAAATGACTGGTAACATGTTTTTTTCTGCACTATATTTTCTAGCAGATATCCGGTCACTTTCTAGATGACTCCTTGGATTTTGCTTGCAGTATGCACAATGAAATTAAACCAACAATTATCTGCTGCCCTGACAGCTCATCGGCATTCTTCATGTCACGTGTGGTTCCTTGGTAGTAGCTCCATAAAGGGCAAGTGGCTTTATAGATGAGATTTCCATAGCAATATCGTCTGACAGTTTTAACCAAGCTTCTTCTGATCTCGCAGGCTTTTTTGCTCCTTCTCGAGTTGAGCCAAAGAAATAAGAAAATAACACTTAAATGTTTATAGAAAATTCATTCTTTTATCTCAAATATCAATTGAAACATATATAGCTGACGTATACAGTGAAATTTGTGGTACTCAATCACAAATTATGAGCAAGCGAACATATAGACCTGTATTTTCTGATATGAAGTAAGATTTTCAGGGCTGCAAGAGAGGTTGCTCACAGTGTATTCAAAGTGTTGAGACTATTCATTGACATGCCTGATCTCAATTTTCTAATCTTATATCTTTCTCTGCTCGTAGTTCCATATAGTGTTAACATACCTATAATTTAAGGCATGACACATCTATATATGCTACTTTCCATAAGCATGCAGTATGTCTAGAAGTATATACATTTCATGTTCATAAAAATCGGAGCAATGCATGTATGTTTGATCCGTTTAAGATGTGGATGTATGTAGCAGTTGTCATATACATACAGTTATTTCTTTGGCCTTTATTACTCTGATTTAGTTTTGAAGTTGATAAGTGCAACCACATTCTAAAAATGATTATTTCAGATTCTGCAAATTCGAAGGGTCCTATGTTGACCTATGAAACCCCATACTATATTTCACTAGAAATATTGGATTACTTTTGTATTCGTTACAAAATCTATTTTGCATGGCAAAGAGCTCAGAGATGAAGCCAAGTAGAAATTTCGTTACAATGAAGTGGGCCTAACGGCAGACTGGTGGATTATGATCTAAGTGTGGAGATATATGGTGATGCCGGCAGCAAATTTTGAACTGCTATGTCAACATGTTATCAAACTGGTTGGTAGTTCGTGTCAACAAAAAAAAAATCAAAAACATCAGAAGTTCAAATAATTTCAGTTCACCATTACTACGAAAAAACAACCTTAAAGGATGAACGGCTAGCTTACAACCAGGATAAATAAATAACAAAGAGGCTTTGTAAGCCAAATCTTTATATCATGAATATGTGTAACACATTATATTTTTAACACCTGGCAGGTATTTTAGTGTTATAATCTGATAAACAACATAATATTTAAGAGACAGACTGTGCAACACATGGGTTAATAATATCAGCTTCTAAAAATCGTACATTCCCAGCCCGTGCGAATGCACGGGTTGACGACTAGTGGCTAAGTAATTTATCTCGAGAATTCTAACATTCATACTCTCCCTAATTAAGTTGAGCTAAGACCAAGAGTGTATATGACTAATAGGTTCTACTCATTGGATATGTCTAGACAGAGCTAAGCTCATGCACAACCATTAACAAATAATAGTAATTCACATTCAAAAAGTAGAGTTGAGATATATTGGTGCTTGCCTGAGTTGGTGCTCCATGACCGTGACACTCCGGAATGTCATGCTCTAGAAATTAAGCGAATGCATGAATTAGAGAGGATGGCATGGATGCATATGTATATGAGATGCAATGATTTATGGGAGAAATAGGAATAACATGGTTCAAGGTCATCAAACAAGCAATCAAGAATTGTACTTATGTCACACAAGCATAGCATAGGATGAAAGTGCCAAACACTTACTCATATATGTGCACGTAACCTTACTTACAATATAAGATTGCCATCGCAACTTAGTTTTGCTACTTTAGTTGTCTTAAGCACTACTAGTAATTTAACTTAGTCACAACTTATGTCAAACATGTGAGCTATTTCACCTTTGATATCAACATTAATTATCAATACAAACATCACCATTCTAGTTTATTTCATGGATGTCCAACTCTAATCATCATAGCACATTTATTTTATAACTAGACCCATTAAGCTATAACTCATAGGAGCACAATTAAGTTGATTATACCATTAGTAAGTTAACATTTATTCAAGCAATATATTCAAAGCTACTTCTAACTTATTATTGTGAAACTATAGGTGAGGATTACCCAAGGTTAACAAAACTAGACCCCTAAACTTAAGACATACATGAATTTAATTTGTATTATTTAAATTACTAGCTCTAGCCAAGAATACTAATAACTGTATCAATCTTTTATCTTATCATGAGATTTGTCCATTCTAAAAAGTAGAGTATGGCTATAGAAGTCTAACAAATTTAGTTTCATAATTTTAGGAGCTCACTTGAATTTATTGTGAACATAACAAGTTAACTAGGTTTTTCAAGATCATTAAACTATACTAAATTAGACATAACTGATACAATCAAACACATTAAATAGATAGTACATATCATAAGAAAGCTAGCAAAATTGAGTTCACACTTTTTGGACTAACAAAGAATTAATTAAGTATTAAACAAGATTAAAGCATATTTAAATAAACTAGAATAATATAATTATTTCAGGATCAAACACATTTTTAACAGATAGAGCAATCATGATGCAACCAACATAATTTGTTTCATATTAATCCGAGCTATATTTAATTTTATATGAATTATGCAAGATACTACATGTTTATACGATAAAACAAAAAGGCTGATTGGGCTGCCGTAACAGTATCTGCGGACCGTCCGCACCCAGGAGGCGGACCGTCCTCCGTACAAGTGCGAAACAAGGTCCAGAAACAACCCGGTTCTATATGGTTGAGGGAAATTGAACTGTGGACCGTCCGCTAGTGAAGGTCGGACCGTCCTCCGTTAAAAGTCCTGGAGACGTGAATTCTCGATTGGGTTCTGTGCGGAGTTTGGGAATGAACCGCGGACCGTCCGCGGGTGAAGGGCGGACAGTCCGCCTTATAAAATCGAAAATCGTGACTTTGTAAGGAGTTTTTGTGTCATCGGGGACGCGGCTCACGGACTATCCGACCCAGGTCGCGGACCGTCCGCGTGCCGGCCGAGGCTCGCCGGCGAGGTCGCCGATGGCGGCTCCGGCATCGGTTTTGAGTGCGGTTTATTCCTATAGCTTCCTTAGGTGATGAGAAACCTATTTTGGGTGGGGGATTTGACATGCATGAGAGTATTTGAGCTCGAGGTCAACAATGGTGATTTGGCCATGGATAAGCTATGGAGCTCGATTGAAGGCAAAAGAGAGAGGGTGAACGGCGAGGGGAGCTCACCGGCGACGAGTAGAGCACGAGCAAGGGGCCGCTTGTTGGCGTAGGGCGGCGTTGGAGTAGATCGACTCGAGTTCATCCATGAAAGCTTGGAGAAGAGGAAGAAGAAGCTTGGGGTGGCCTTCTCCTTGGTCTCCGGCGAGGAAGAGGTGGACGAGGTGGTGGAGAAGCTCTCCGGCAACGTCCTCCGATGGTTCTCCGGCCAACTCTGGCGATACATGGTGGATTTAGTGGGAAGAGATGAGTTCTCCCTCCATGGCTTGGTTGGAGGAGAGAACAAGTAAGAGAGAGGAGTTCTGTGTGAGAGAGAGGCAGGGAGGAGAGGGGAGGGGCGCTGGGTGAGGTGGAGCTCGAGGTGGGGTCCAGCGGGGACACATGGCGCAGCTGCTTCACGGGCTCGACACGCATGCAGTGCTCCTCACGGACCGTCTGTGCCCAGGAGCGGACCGTCCGGGGGTGATTTTTCACGTAATTGCTTCATTACAATTGGGTCGTTACACTTGGAGAGGCACAAAGTTGAAAACAATGACAAGCACTCTGTACGAGATCAATGGTTGCAGTTGTGTATGTACAAGATGGCTGTATCAGCACTCTGTTTAACAGTACAGTATGGCATATGTTATATAATGCACGTCTGCGGCGTCTGTGCCTGGTCGAACGAAAGCTTTTCCTCCTGCTGAATGCACAAATATTTGACTTATCAGCGATTGATGCATGGAGATTACTGTGGCTATATAACGAACGAATAGGAGTACAAGCATCCATTGTTAATCTAGAATCAACTTTGGGCATATATAGAGAAAGAATGAAAATTACCTGAACGCGTGAACTTGACTCCTCAATCTTCATCTAAATAATATTCCTGCGACTCTGCACCTCAATCTTCGATTACCACGATATTGTGTTTTCTGATATGGCTGATCTTATTCCGCTCAGAGCTACCTGGTGATAATAAGGATTCGTGCAGCTTCTTACTGCAACCAACCCTGAGATACCTTGGTGTTACAGCCTGCAGATATCCTGGAAGAGCCTCCATGGTGGTGTCCTGCAGCACAAGGCTATCAAGTGATGGGACACCTTCCAGCACCTCCACGTTTGGGCAACGGACGATCCGGATCTTGTGCAACCTGGACAGGCCGCTGATCCTCTTGAGCTCGGGGCAGTCGAATACGTCAAGTTCCACAACCGAAGGGAAGTTGTCCACATATGTCAGGTTTGTCAAGCTGTACAGGTACAGTTCTCTGAGAGCATGCCTCTTGGTGTTGGCGAGCCCCGGTGGAAGACACCTCAACTTGCAGTTATCGATGTGGAGTCTCTCTAGTAAAGGCATGGCTAAGGCGAGCTCTTGATTGTCTTCCCATTCCCACTCCTCCCACTCGCATAGCTCAGCCAGTTGCAGATCTCTCAGTCTAGGGAACTGTGCTGATGATGTAGCAGCAGAATGATGATGTAGTCTAGCCGCCGCGTCCAAGGAGGAGGAGGATGGCGATGCATGGAATTCGGGCCCAATACACTTGACAGCCGGTGCGCGCTTGATGATCAGCAATTCCAGACTTGGGAGGCAGCGCAGTCCGTCTGGGAGTTTGGTGCAGCAAGGCAGGTTCTCCAGCCTTAAATACCTCAGGCTCTTAAAGTCCGCTGATGCCGGAGCACGCATCCAGTTGGGTAGCTGCCGACCAAGGTATCCCCCTTGCACACCTAGATTCTCTAGGCAGGTTGGAGGGCGGAGCTTTTCCAAGACCTCCTCCTCGATCACACTCTGTTGTTGCAGCTGCTCGACCTGATGATCACCACATGGCCCTGTCGTATGTCCGCTAGCACTGCCATAGTTCAACCTTAGATAGCTAAGATGGCCCTTGCTGCTAATCATGGCCTCCTCAGACATCCAGCTGGCATGTACCTTCTCTAGTCCATATAGCGTAAGCATCCTGAGCTGAGAAAGAGGTGCCAGCTCTTGCAAACTGCACCAGCCATCCATGTCCACGTGTACTGGGAACCCACAAAGTGAACTAAGATTTGTTAGCCCACCAAACCCCTTCGGCATGGTACTGACATTCGATCCAGTGATGTCAAGGAATCTTAGGTGTACTAGTTTCACGATGCTGCTAGGTAGATGCTCCAACTTCTTACAGTCCAGAAGCATGATGTACTCTAGGAATTTCATCTTGTGAATGCCATCTGGCAGCCTAGATATATTTGTCTCATCCAAGTGAAGGAATCTTAAGTGCTTGAGATGGCACAGAGAGTCAACCAACACATCCGAATCTGTACCAAGTATATATAGTACACGAAGACTAGAGAAATTTGCCAATGAATAATCAGCGGGCATAAACTTTTTGTAGTAACCATGTATGGCCAATGTTCTAAGTGACTTTTGTTTCTTCAAAGCTGCCCAATCTGGAACAACCGTTGGTGCTGTAGACAGGCGACGGAGGACAAGGCCACTCCATGCACCATCAGCAGCAGCACCTTGCTCATCATCCTTATTAACCACCAGCATTTCTTCTCTTGCCATATATTCAGCAAATGAGCGAACAACATCGTGCAAGGTGCACATGTATCCAGTCAGAGAGTACTCTTCGTCTGGTTGTATAAGATTTCTCTTAATGAGGTCCCGGTAGTACCCCGTTGCAATGTTTTCTAAACGGTCATCCTGTGATGAACTGCCGCTTCTTCGCTCCGGAGGTTGAATAAACCCTTCACTGATCCACATGCTAGTGACTACATCCTGTAAAATACTTGTACCTTTAGGAAAAAGCGCGCAGTAGAGAAAGCACTGCTTCAGCTGCTGAGGCTGCAGGTCCTCGTAGCTCAAGTACAGCCGCTTGTCCAGTTCCTCGGGCAGCCCGTCTATCGACCATGCATGATCGTTCAGCACAGCCTTCCACTCGCTCTCGCTTGGATATTTCGTGCTTAGCAGTCCTCCCATCACTTTAATAGCAAGTGGTAAACCATCACACCTTTCAAGAATTTTTATTCCAATATCTTTTAGCTGGTCAATTCCATCTACCTGCCAAAAATTAATTTAAGTCTTGTTATTTCTGACAACAATTAATAATATCCACACATAGGTGCTTTGTCAATATTTTCTAAAATATTACTCACTTTTGACATCATAAAATAGCCAAAAATATTGACCTAAATCAATAGCCAAATTACCCACCTCTGCCATTATGAAACATAACATAAAGTAACCCTTAATATTTATCTAAATTACCAACATATTTTATTATAAAAATAGCTCAAAATAACCCCTAGATTTGCACATACATACATACATACATACATACATACATATATATAATTTTTACCTACATATGCCGTTATTAAAAATAATCTACATATGTCATAATAAAATATCCTAAAGTATACCAATATATAATTTTAAATTATCAATTTCTACCATTAATTATTAATATAGAAAATATGAATTAAGGTGTGTATGCATGATGTGTTTCACCATGTAGACTATATATAAATTTTTGAAAGAACCAATGAGAACACGTATTTCCTAACACGCATTTCCATTCTTCCTGTTTAGAGTTTGAGCTACATGTTTAACATGGAAACATGTGTCCTCATTCTTCCTTCAAACATTTATATATGGTCTACATAGTGAGAGAGATCATGCATACACACCTTAATTAATATACACCTTTGATTTTTTATAATGAACTAATGGCCTAGATTAATCAAAAGAGTCCATCTTAAATACAAATGATAAATATCAAAATTGGAAATTAAAATAAAATAAATTTAGAGATTTGATTTACATACGGCTTGGAAAGTAAAATACAAAAAATAAGGAGTCCATATTAAATACAATCAATACATAGCTAATTTTTAAATAAATAAAAAATTATAAAACCCATGCATATTTTCATAAAAATTAAGTTTACTTTGTAAAGATCTACATTGTTGCTTTTTTATGTATGCAAACTAAATGAACTAAGTCAATTTGCACACATATAATGTTGAGATTTAAAACGGCATGGTACTTATGGTAGAAAGTCTACGGAAATGACGAGGGTTTATGGAGGATATCATATTTAATTTATTGATGAATGGCTAGATGTTATAACACTAGCTCAAATAAATAGGGAACAATCTAGACCGACTATTTTAGTAAAATGTGCATCTGTAGATGATCACATGTGGCAGATCCATAGATTACATCATAAAAGTTGCAGGCACAATGCATAACAAGGAAATAGGCACACTCATGCTGCCACCATGCATGGTCATCTATTACGATGGTAGCAGAAGCCTTGTCGGGGTTCTCTACCGCCGACAAGTAAATTTACTACGATCGCGCGTCGGAGCCCGGATGGTGACTCGAGAGACAGGGGGTTTTAGACTGGTTCGGGCCTCCGGAGAGTAATACCCTACGTCCAGTATGTGCCGATGTTCTCAAGTCCAAGTCTGTAGTAGGGGGTACAAACTGGTCGGGAGAGGGAGAGGGTCCCAGGTCCCGGTGCTGTGCGAGCGAGTGTGCTGTTCGTGCTGTGTCCGAGTGTTCGACTGATGTCGATCTGTCCCCCCACAGGTGTCCCCTTATCCCCTTTTATAGTCTCAAGGAGAGAAGGGAGCGGGGGGTAAGAAAGAAAGAAAATTACAAGGGGAGTTATTGCCCCCGAGGCCTTTAACGGGCGCCGCGCGCCGAGCCGTACAGGGAGCAGGTGTTGACGGAGTGGGTACCCCGCCGGACCCGGGATCGTACATCCCGGGTGGTTGGTGTAGATGTCTTCTCGGGTAAGCTCCCGGGTCGTGGTTGACTTGCTCGAGGCCTTCGGGTGCTCTAGGTGTCCTCTTCAGGTTCCAGGTGTCGCCCATGAGTGCCTGGTGTCGTACTTGGGCGCCCGGTGTTGCGCATGCGTTCCTCTCAGGACTGTAGCGTTCCTGTTCGGATGAGACGGGTGCCACTGTGGCCGTCGTGGCGAAGGACGGACGCCCATCATGCTCTGACGCGGCGGGTACCAAGTGGGTACGGTGCTGGATGGGCCGGGACGTGGCCGGGTAGTTTCACCCGGAGAGCTGAAGACTCCTCGGAGGCGGAGAACTCTCCGGGCGAATCGGAGAGCCCTTCGGGGACGGGGAACTCCTCGGGCGAGCAGCGAAGCCACTCGGAGGCGGAGAACCCCTCGGGCGAGCAGCGAAGCCACTCGGAGGCGGAGAACCCCTCGGGCGAGCAGCGAAGCCACTCGGAGGCGGAGAACTCCTCGGGCGAATCGCGGAGACTCCTCGGAGGCGGAGAACTCCTCGGGCGAATCGGAGACTCGTCGGGCCGCCTCCGAGGTGTCAAGGCATGGAGAATCTGCTTTGGTTGGTCTTCAGTTTTGCTTTTTGAGGGGTGGATTATTGTGAGCTTCCGGATTAAGGGCTTGATCGGGTACCCCTAATTCGGACCTTCGTCAGTAGCCCCCGAGCCTGGGGGGAGATGGAGGCTCGCGCCCAGGCTGGATGGCAGCGTAGATATGGTAAGTTATGATTCTTCCGGTGGGGGCGCGCGAGCGCACCCGCCGGGTGTAGCCCCCGAGCCTTGAGAAGAGCTGTTGCTCTTGTTAAGGTTTTGTGCCCAGGTGGTTTGTCTTGGATGTTGTCGGGATCGAAAAGCTTGTCGGGGACGTTTCTTTGGTGGGCCGGGCAGCTGCCCGACCGTTGACGGGCCGGGAACGGAAGCGTCGGCCCGTTCCTCCGCCGCGTGGGAGGTGGACGCGCCTTTTGAGGAGGCCAGGCGAAGCGACGTGCGCACGTCGCCGCGGCGCCAGTGGTGGGCCCGCGCAATTAAGGTCGCGGCCGTTCCGTCCCGCCCCTATTTATAGCCGTGTGCTGCGGCGGCCTAGGGTTTTACCCTTGGCCGAGCCTTCCAACTTCCCCCGCGCGCTTCGTCTCCTCCGTTGCTGCCGCGCTTGTTTTCTTGCGTCCTCCGCCGCCGTCGCTTCGCCGTTCCGGAGAGCAAGTGACCGAGCCCCCCATCCCGCCGGCGTTTCTTCCTCTTGATAGCTTCGCGATGTCGACCTGGGAGCGCTCCCGTGTTTCGATCCGGCAGCTGGAGGGCCTTGTGGCGGAAGGACTGCTTCCGCCGTTGACGGAGGCCGAGGAGTGGAAGGTTCCGGGCGTGGAGGACTACCCCCAGCCGCCGCAGGGGTACGTCGTCTCGTTCGTTGCCTTCCACGAGCGCGGGTTCTCCGTCCCCGCCGGAAGGTTCATCCGCGCCGTGCTCAACGAGTACGGGCTGGAGCTCCACCACCTCAACCCCAACGGGGTTCAACAGATGGCGGTGTTCGTGGCCCTCTGCGAGGGGTACTTGGGGATGGAGGCCCACTGGGACCTCTTCAGGTACTTCTTCAAGTTCTCGCTGCACTCCGCAGAGGGCGGGGCCCCCGCGACGATCGGTTGCGCCGTGTTGAAGGCGAAGCAGGGGCGGTCGAAGGGCTACATCTCGGGGGCCCTGATCAGCTCGAACAAGGGCTGGCACCCGATGTGGTTCTATCTGAAGAACGACAGCAAGAACCCCCTTCCGGAGTACACCGGAAAGACCTTTGAGAAGGCGCCCGACGGGTGGGCGTACGGGCCCGAGAAGCAGCTGCAGGATAAGCTCCTCGGGGACATCTGGAAGGCCCTCGCGCGACTCCTTGACGAGAGGGTGTCCACGGCGGAGGTCCTCGGTGGGTACCTGTCGAGAGGTATCGTGCCGCTGAGGCGGCGCACCCTCCAAATCTGGCAGATGGTCCCGGGGAACGCCCCGTTCATGGGGACCGTGACGATGAACCCCCTGCCATCGGAGGCCGAGGTGGAGCGCCGAGTGACGGCGGCGATGGGGAAGGGCCACGACGCATATCCTCCCCAGGGCCTTCTCCCCATGCTCCCGAACACCCGCACCCGGGCTCTGGTAAGGTGTCCTTCATCCGCCTTGATTCCCCGAGTGGTTTTTAGTTGGCTGATCCCGAGTTCTTTCAGATGAAGGGCCTCAACTGCTCCTACTCCCGGCCGCCTCTTCCCGAGGACAAGGCGAAGAACCGGGCCGAGGCCGAGTGGGCCAAGGCAAGGAAAGACCGCCGGGAGGAGTGGAAGAAGAAAGAGGTCGCCAAGCGTGAGAGGAACGCTGAGCGATCCAGGAGGAGGAGGAGAGGAGAAGATGAGGTCTCCGAGGACGAGGACCCCGAGGAGTTCGTGGAGGACGACTCGGGGAGTGGAGATGACGAGGAGAACGACGACGACGCGCCTCCTCAGAAGCTCAAGGCGGTCGCGGCGATGACCGCCGGCGCCTCGTCCTCGGCGCAGCATTCGGGGTGGAGCGGGAGAGGGGGGCCGCCACCGCCGGACGCAGAGAGGAGCGAAAGCTCCCGGTCGGACCGTCATCGGCGGTCTTCCGAGGAAAGCCGGCGCGAGAGGCGCAGCCGCACGCCTCCGTCCTCCCGTCGCGTGCCTGAGGAGGGGAGGAGTTCCCGATGGGAGCCTGTCCCTCGTCGGGAGAGGAGCCAGAGACGGGACCTGTCGGAGCGTGCCCACAAGGGGGGTTCGTCCTCGGGGGCGTCGCGCTCCCCCAAAAGGTTCGCGCCGCGGGACGATAGGCGGCCGCCGTCGGCCCCTCAACCGACGCGGGCCCAAAGAGAAGGGTGGGACGCACCCCGGACGCCCGTGGTGGAGGTGCAGGCCCCTCCCGCCCCGGTGAGGGCCACGACAAGGCGGCCGGACCCGTTACCGGTCGAGGGAGGAGGCTCATCTGGTCGGGCGGCGCCCCACTCGGGCAGGGACGCCGCAACCGTGCCCGTGGCCCCCGCCTCGACGACGCTCGCGGGATCCAAGAGGCCCGCATCCCCGAAAGCCCCGGACACGGACCATCTCGTCGAGGTGAGTGATGATCTGTGTTTCTCGAGTAGTTTCGGTGTTTTCTGTAGTTACCATTTTTCTCAGCCGGATTCCCCGACTTGTGATGAACCAGTCGGGCCGACACTCCGCTCGAGGTGGCGCCGAAGAAGACGCTACGTTTGGTGGCGCAGACGCCGAGGCCCGCGACGGAGCAGGCCGAGAAGGTGACGCCGGAGCCCGCGGCGGAGCCGGCCAAGAAGACGACGATGGAGCCCGTGGTGGAGCGGGCCGAGGTCGTGACGCCGGTGCCCTCGGCGGAGCGGGCCGAGGAGGTGACGCTGGTGCCCTTGGCGGAGCAGGCCGAGGAGGGGACACGGAGGGTGGCGCCCTCTGTGGAGGAAAAGGCGCCGGAGGGGGATGGCGACAGCCCGGGAGACGCACTCCCAACGGGCCTAGCCTTCGCACAGACCGTCCCCACAGAGGCGGCGGTGGCGGCGCTCCAAGCCGAGCTGGCCGAGGAGCTGGTGGAGGTGGCTCTGCCTACTCCTCAGGAGGAGTTGGCTCGCCCCGGAGCGCGGGAGGTTGCCGTGTCCGGTGACGCGGCCGGGGAAGATGGCCGCGAGGTCGCTGCCTCTCCAGGGGCTGCGGTTGGCCCTCAGGAAGCAGAGGCGGGGACCTCCGGCGCCCGTCAGGACGCCGCCATCCCGGCAGCCGTTGCAGCCCCCGAGCCCTCCGGGGTGATTCCCCCGGAGGTCGTCGTGCTCGAGGACTCGCCGGAGGGTAGCTCGCGGAGGGTCGCCGGGGAGTGCAGCAGGAGGCCGGCCGTGGAGTCCCCGAGACCTTCGTGCCCTTCGAGCGAGGGCCTGTGCTATCTCCGGGAGACGCCGGGAATGATGACGGTGGATCGTCAATTTGCCGCCATCGTACCTATCGAAGACAACCCGAACCTTCCGTGTGAGGGTCGGTTGTTGTGGTACGACCGTCAAAACCCGGCGGCGGGCCCCGTCTTCGAGCTGAACGACGCGGCGGAGAGGGAGCAGTGCCAGCTTCTCACCGAAGGCCTCGACAACATGAAGGAGATCTTCAACAAGTTGATCATCGGGCCTTCCCAGGTGAGTTTTTGGACTTCGTTCTTCTAGTCTTGGCGCCGTTTTGAGGTATGTCTTACCGCTCTTGTTTTTATTTTTGTTCAGAAAATCCTGGAGTGTAGTGCCGAGAAGTCGACGTTCCTTCACCGGGAGTCCGGGCTTTGGCACGCCGTGCAGCAGCTGAAGGCCGAGAAGGAGCAGCTCGAGGCCCAGCTGGCCGAGGCCCGGGAGGCCAGGGAGGAGGCGATCGTGGACGCCGCGGAGGAGAGGGCCGCCCTCGAGGCAAAGGTGGACGAGGCCGAGAGGACCGTGATGGAGGCGTTGACGGCCGCCGACGCCTCCAATCGGGAAAAGGCTGCCGCCATGCAGGAGGTCGAGGGTCTGAAAGCGAAAGTGGTGGACCTCCAGATAGATGTCCAGCACCGCGACCTCGACCTCAAGACGGCCAACAACCAGTTGGTCGAGCTGGCCGGCAAGCTGACGGCCGCGGAGGAGGAGGGGGCCCGCCTCAAGGAGATCGCCGGGAAACGGGAGGAGGAGATCCTTGGTAAGTTATCCCTCCCCATTTCTTGTCGGGCGGTTTCTTTCTATCCTCCTTGCGTGGCGGCGAGTTTGCTTAGATTTGACTGTCAATGCAGCCCTGCAGAAGGGGAAGGCTGACCTGGAGGTCCAGCTTGAGGCCGGGAAGCGCGAGGTGGCCAAGGCCTTTGCTGCCAACCAAGAGCTGGTGCAGCTTGGTCACGAGCTTAAGGCGGAGCTGACCAGTAAGTGTCGTGTGTCCACTCGCCCTTCTTCTTGCAGAATGATAGTGACGAAGAGTTGCCTGCAGGGGTCGTCGAGGACCTTCGGAGGTCCAGGGAGGCAGGCGAGCAGAGCCAGAGGGCCCTCGAGAAGAAGTCCAAGGTCCATCAGGCTTTGGTCCAGGCGGTCGAGCACCTGTTCGAGGAGCTCAACGTCGGCGGCGGTCCATCCTTGGTGGATCGCCTCGCCCTTGTCACAAGAAGGACTCGGGCGCAGGCCTCGGATCTTGCTCGGGGCGTGGCGCGAAAGATCATAGCTATGTTCTTGTCGCACTACCCGACCATGGATCGGGAGGCTCTGCAAGGCGGGTGGGCCCCTGGCTACGAGGATGCTGAATACGACGAGATTGAATCCGAATCCTCCTCGTTTGCCGATCAAGTGCTGTCCGCCGCCCTGAAGGATCTTGGGCTGGAGTAGACATAAAGAACTTAGTCATTTTGTTATGTAATGAACAAAGCTCCAATCGTTGTTGCTCAGAAAGCTCGTGTTTTATCTGTTGTTTGCCATTTTCGTTTTCTTCCGAATGCCTTTGGGGGTCGTGGGTCGAGATGGAAAGGCGCGGGGTCCTGCCCGTCAGACTCTGTTCCGTAGCCGCCGGGGCGTAGGAACTCGGGAGATTGGGCACTCGGACTCGCAGCCCCCGAGTAGTTTCGGAAGATTCGAACGATGACAAGCAGCAGGTCGGATATGCTGAAAGCAACAACTAGTCGAGGCGGTTCCTTTATTGCTTCTCGGGAAAAAGACGTCGGCCCGAGGGCTTGGACTTTGCCCGCAAGTTAGCGCCGTAGCCGCAGGGGCGTGAGCACTCGAAACATGGACAAGCGTGGTCACGAAGCCCCTCGAGCCGGCGTTCCTTTCTCGCAAGCGCAAAAGTATACCGCTTGATCGCGCGCGAGAGCGATCACTTGTCGAGTTTTTGAAAAAACGGAGGGGCACCGGGCCCCGGGTGGAGCCCCCGAGCGGTGGGCGATCCTGCACAGGGAAGGGGTCGCCCGCCGCTTAGCTTTGGGGACTCGCAGGGTACATTTCGATCGTGTGCGAATAGAGTACTCGGAACAGCACAGTACTTTGACTATTATCGCGAATTGAAAAGTACAGGTACTTTTAAGGGTAAAGCGACGTAGCTGTGCGAGCCCGCAGGGGAGTGTGAGGCTCTTCGGGAGAGGCGGGGACTCGTCGGGCGAGGTGGGGACTTCTCGGGCTCGTCCTCGGCCTCGTTTTGTCGTGGCGAGATCTCTTTCAGGCCTTGTTTCGTGACCTGGGACCCCACGCGATGCAGGGTGCTGATGGAGAGGCCTTTTTCTCCTTGCGTCGTTACCCCTCATGCACCTTTTTTCGCAAAAGGTGAAAGGGCCGGACCGCGCCGTATTTTTGCCTCGCCGGCCGAAAATGCGGTGTCCGTGTGAGCTGATAACGGGTTAATTCGAGTGAAGCCATGGCATCCCGCTCGACGGGTTCCGATCGGACCAGCTGGTGGCCAGCTTCAAATTCTTGGTGGCGAGATCATCTAGTTACCGAGTCCGTTCGACCGGACCTGGCGGCTCTCTGCCTTTCCGTTCGGAGGAAAAACCATGATCTTACTTTCCATCAAGACTCGAATGCAGTTCGGGATGCCCATGACGCTCGTGCGCCCGGGTACTGGCCGCTGGGACCCATCCCTTGCTGCCCCTCGCTCGAGGTGCCCGGGGGCGGCTGTCGAACCCTTCGGTGGGCCAGCCTTCGAACCCCTGGCGGTTAACAGGCCGTAGTAAGTGCTTACCGTGTCGGTTGTCGAGAGCATTCGACCCTACGCGGGGAGAGTGTCACTCGCCTCTTATGTTAGAGGGCTCGGAGAGTGCCCCGGGAAACGACTGCAAGCTCATAAAGTACTCGGAATGGGAGAGCATTTTTATTATTGCAAGCGAATGACAAAGTACAGATGCTTTTTAGGGGTAAAAGCGACGTAGCTGCTCTATGTTCCAAGCGTTCGCGAGGACTTGGCCGTCCTCGTCCTTGAGCTTGTAAGTCCCCGGGCGGAGGACTTGGTCGACGATGTAGGGGCCTTCCCATGGCGGCGACAGCTTGTGGCGGCCGCGGTTGTTCTGAACTCGTCGGAGGACGAGGTCGCCGACTTGAAAGGCCCGGCTTCGGATGTTGCGGTCGTGGTATCGTCGTAGGGCCTGCTGGTACTTGGCCGAGTGGAGTAGTGCGACGCTGCGCGCTTCATCCAGCTGGTCGATGGCGTCTTCCAAGGAGGCTTGATTTCCTTCGTCGTCGTAGGCGCGGACCCTTGGGCTGCCGTAGTCGAGGTCAGTCGGGAGGACCGCCTCGGATCCGTGCACCATGAAGAAGGGCGTACAGCCCGTAGCCCGACTTGGAGTGGTTCGCAGGCTCCAGAGGACCGACGGGAGCTCTGCAACCCACCTTGCTTTGAACTTCTCGAGGCGTTTGAAGATTCGCGGCTTTAGTCCTTGCAAGATCATGCCATTGGCTCTCTCCACCTGTCCGTTGGTTTTGGGGTGGCTGACGGCGGCCCAATCTACTCGGATGTTGTTGTCGTCGCAAAAGTTAAGAAACTTTTTACCCGTGAACTGAGTGCCGTTGTCGGTGATGATCGCGTTCGGGACCCCAAAGCGGTAGATGATGTCGGTGAAGAACTGGACGGCTTCTTGCGAGCGAACCCGCCTGATGGGCCTTGCCTCGATCCATTTGGAGAACTTGTCAACGGCGACGAGGAGATGCGTGAAGCCCCCGGGTGCTTTCTTCAGTGGCCCGACTAGATCCAAACCCCATACGGCGAAGGGCCAAGTGATGGGGATGGTCTGCAGGGCTTGTGCCGGGAGGTGAGTTTGCCTTGCGTAGAACTGACAGCCTTCACATCTGCGCATGATGTCCTTGGCATTGGCCACCGCAGTTGGCCAGTAGAACCCTTGACGGAAAGCTTTCCCGACAAGTGTCTTCGGCGCGGCATGGTGCCCACATGCTCCTGCATGGATGTCCCTTAGCAATTCCTTACCTTGGTCGATCGGAATGCAGCGCATTAGGATGCCAAAGGTGCCTCGTCGGTAAAGCTCCCCCTCGATGAGCGTGAAAGTTTTAGCCCAGCGCGCGATCCGCCGAGCCTCGGTCGGGTCGGGTGGGAGCTTACCCTGCACAATCCACTCGAGTAGCGGGATTCTCCAGTCGGGGTCCTCGAGGTTGGGCTCGGGTGCTGCGTCTATCTCCATCACTTCCGCCTCCTCCTGTACTGGAGGCTCGGGCGGCTCGTCGTCGAGTCGGATGGAGGGGGCGTGCTGGTCCTTGGCGAACACTCCATGGGGGACGGGCTTCCGGTTGGAGGCCGCCTTGGCGAGGGTGTCGGCCGCCTCGTTGTATCGTCGTTGGACGTGCTTGAGCTCGAGGCTGAGGAACTTGTCTTCCAGCTCGCGGACCGCCCGGCAGTAGGCGGCCATCTTGGGGCTGACGCAGCTCGACTCCTTCATCACTTGATCGACGACCAACTCCGAGTCTCCTCGGATCTCGAGACGCCGTATGCCAAGCTCGAGGGCGATACGGAGTCCGTTGATGAGGGCCTCGTACTCGGCGGCGTTGTTGGAGGCCGAGAAGTGCAGCCGAACCATGTACTCCATGCGCACGCCCAGAGGCGAGACAAAGACTAGGCCGACACCTGCCCCTTCCTTCATTAGCGACCCGTCGAAGTACATGATCCAGGTTTCGTGCTCGACGGAGGTCGGGGGAGTCTGGGCCTCAGTCCACTCGGCGATGAAGTCGGCCAACGCTTGTGACTTGATGGCGTCCCGAGGTGCGTAGGTGATGTTCTTCCCCATCAGCTCGAGTGCCCACTTGGCTATCCTCCCATCAGCCTCGGGGTTCTGGATCACCTCGCCGAGTGGATACCTCGACACCACCGTGATGGGGTGGGCGTCGAAGTAGTGCCGGAGCTTTCGCCTAGTGATGAGGACAGCGTAGGCAAGTTTTTGGATCTGGGGATATCGTACCTTGGTGTCGGACAGGACCTCGCTGATGAAGTAAACGGGGCGTTGCACCTTCTGGATCTTCTCGGGCTCGCTTCGCTCGACGACGAGGGCGGTGCTTACCACATGGGTGGTTGCCGCAATGTAGAGTAGCATGGGTTCTCCTTCCATCGGAGCGGTCAGGATCGGTGGGTTCCTGAGCATTGCCTTGAGCGAGTCGAGGGCCTGCTGCGCCTCGGCGTTCCAGACGAAGTGGTCCGACTTCTTGAGCAGCCGGTACAAGGGCAGGCTTCGCTCCCCGAGTCGGGCGATGAAACGGCTAAGTGCAGCCAAGCATCCCGTGACGCGTTGGACCCCTTTTACGTTCTGGATTGGCCCCATGTCGGTGATGGCAGTTATCTTCTCGGGATTGGCTTCGATGCCTCGTTCCGATACGATAAAGCCGAGGAGCATGCCTCTCGGGACCCCGAAAACGCATTTCTCGGGGTTGAGCTTTACTTTGTTCAGCCGGAGCTTCTCAAAGACAGCTGCGAGGTCAGAGACCAAGTCGCCGGTGCGTTTGGACTTCACTACTATGTCGTCAACGTATGCCTCGACCAGTCGGCCGATTAAGTCACCAAAGACGCGTCGCATGCATCTCTGGAACGTGGCACCCGCGTTTTTCAGCCCGAATGGCATAGACGAATAGCAGTAGGTGCCGTAGGGCGTGATGAACGAGGTTGCGAGCTGGTCGGCCAGGCTCATCGCGATCTGATGGTACCCGGAGTACGCATCGAGAAAGCAGAGGGTTTCGCACCCCGCGGTGGAGTCGACCACCTGATCTATACGTGGAAGAGGGAAGGAGTCTTTTGGACATGCCTTGTTCAGGCCAGTATAGTCAACGCACATCCTCCATTTCCCATTTTTCTTTTTTACAGTACAGGGTTGGCCAACCACTCGGGGTGGTATACCTCCCTAATGAAGCCGGCGCTGAGGAGCTTTTTGAGCTCTTCGCCGATGGCTTTGTACTTCTCGTCGTCGTATCATCGAAGCCTCTGTTTGACGGGTCGAGCGTCAGGCTTGATGTCAAGTTTGTGCTCGGCGACTTCCCTTGGAATCCCCGGCATGTCCGAGGGTTTCCATGCAAACACATCGAGGTTTGCGCGAAGAAAGTCGACGAGCGCGCTTTCCTATTTAGGATCGAGCGCCGTCCCGATACGGAGGGTGCGACCATCGTCGGCCACGGCAACCTCCTTGACGTCCTTGGCCGGCTCAAAGGAGCACGCAGCATGCTTGGAGATCTCGGGGATATCCAGGTCCCTGGGTGAAGGCTCAGCGGCGAGCCTCTTGGACTGAACGAGCGCCTCCGCGAATTGGAAGCACTCGGTTTCGCAGGCGAACGCATGCTCAAATGAAGTCCCCACGGTGATGACACCCTTGGGTCCGGGGATCTTTAATTTGAGGTACGTGTAGTTCGGGACAGCCATGAACTTTGCGTATGCAGGCCTCCCGAGGATGGCGTGATACGTCCCAGGAAATCCCACCACTTCGAAAGCGAGGGTTTCTCTGCGGAAGTTCCGTGAAGTCCCGAACGTGACGGGCAGGTCGATCTGCCCAAGCGGCATGGCGTCCACCCCGGGGACGACCCCATGGAATGGCGCCGTGGATGGCCGAAGCTGGGACCGCGGGATCCCCATCTCATCGAGAGTGTCGACGTAGAGGATGTTGAGGCCGCTCCCGCCGTCCATCAAAACCTTGTGGACGCGTTTTGTACCGAAGAGAGGAGCAACCACGAGCGGGTACCTTCCGGGTAGTGGGACATGGTCGGGATGATCGGAGCGGTCGAAGGTGATCTGGGCCTCGGACCATTTCAGGTAGGAGGGAACCGCGGGCTCTGTGTGGCAGACTTCTCGCCGGATTAACTTCTCGTCGCGCTTCGAGGGGCAGGCTGCGGACCCCCCGACGATCATTAGGATCGCGCCATCTTCCCTGGGGTAACCGTCGTCGTTGTTCGGGCCGCCGGTCCCGTCTTGGTTCTCGTATGGTTTCTTCTTCAGGGTGGCGGCGAGGAAGCTTCTCATGAGTTTGCAATCCTTCAGGGCGTGCTTGACGGGGCCCTCGTGGTTGGTACAGGGCGCCTCGAGGAGCTTCTCGAAGTGGTCCCTCGGCGCCGGGTTTCCTTTGGGTTTAGCGGCCTTCCGCTCGGCCGCCGCTACCACGCGGCCATCGCGCCTCCGCTTGTCCTTTCTTCTCTTCTTGTCGGGTCGGGCGGAGGTGCCCTCGTCAACCGCCTCCGACTGCTTGCTCTTGCCCTGAGGCCGATCAAGGGTCGCAGCAACGGCGTCCTCCCCATCGGCGTAGTCGGTGGCGATGTCGAGGAGCTCCCGGATGGTTCGCGGTTTCCTGCGTCCCAACTCATGGATGAGGTCGCGCAGGTGGTTCCGAACCGGAACGCAGAGACGACATCGGTGTCAGCAGTGTTTGGCAGCTCGGTGCAGCGCTTGGAGAAGCGCTTGATGTAGTCGCGCAGGGTCTCGTCCTCTGCCTGGAGGCAGTTGCGGAGGTCCCAGGGATTTCCGGGACGAGTGTAGGTGCCCTGGAAGTTGCCAATGAAGGCATCACGCAACTGCGCCCAGCTGTCGATCTTACCTACCGGGAGATGCTCTAGCCATGTTCGAGCCGAGTCGGCGAGGTATAGGGGGAGGCTTTTGATGATGAAGTAGTCGTCTTGTGCTCCCCCCGCATGGCACGCGAGCCGGTAGTCCTCTAGCCAGACGCTGGGGTTTGTGTCCCCGTCGTACTTAGGCACCGTCGTGGGAGCTCGGAAGCGCGGAGGGACCTAAGCGCCGAGGACGTGGGGTCCAAAGGCACGCGGCCCCCTGGGGTCGGGCGACGCACTCCTGCTGCGGTCCTCGCCGCTGTCGTAGCGGCCCCCGCGCCGTCTGTTATAGGCTCGGCGTGGGCGGTGCTGGTGGTGCTCGTCCCGTCGTCTGGCGCCTCCGTCGGCTGTGGCCCCGTGATGATGCACGGAACGCTCTTGATCGGGTTCCCGAGGAGCTCGCTGGCGTGAGGCGGAGCTTTCCGCCTGTTGGACTGCCGCGGTTTCCAGGAGCGCGCAGAGCTGCTGATGGAACCTTCGGTCTTCAGGCGCTGCTGGTTCAGGGTGTTCACGGAGCAGGACAGCAGCCGCTGCGAGGTTCTGGGACGCCCGGTTGAAGACCGGCGCGTCGTTGGCGTTGCCACCGTCGTTGACGATGCGCTGTTGCACGTCCCGGGCCCGTGCGCGGGCGGCTCCTCCGTCCGCGTTTCTCCCGAGCTCGCGGTTGAGCTGCTGCCGTTCTGCCTCGATCTGACGCCGGGCCTCGTCTAGCTCCTGCAGCCTGACCCGCCGGGCGTCGTCCGCCGGGGCGTTGGGCGGTGGCGCCGCAGGAGCGTTGGCAGGCGGAGCTGCAGGGGCTCGGGCAGGCGGAGCCGCAGCGGCGTTGGCAGGTGGTGCTGCGGGGGCGCCGTCCCTCGTCGAGCTGCTCGCGGACTGCACATCCCCGTCGGGGGTGTGACACATGAAGCACTCCCGGTAAGGGTCGAAGTTCGGCGGAGCCCACGTCAGCCGCGGGCGCGGGCTTTGCTCACTCACCGCGCTTTTGGCGGCTGGCGAGACGCGGGGATCGGACTCCGTCGGTGTCGGGGTGACCACCGGGTCGCTCGGCAGGCCTGGCTGTCCCTCCGGGTACATGGCATTGTAGCAGTCGATGAACTCGTCCCAGGGGAGCTGCTCCTGCCCTCCAACCTGGAGGGCGAGATTGGTGATCATGTAGGAGACGTTGCGGAAGCATTCCTGGGACGGGCTCCGTCCCAGGGCGGCCGCCAGGTCCCCTCCGAGTAGGTCGAGGACGTAGGCGGTGGCTCCCGCCGTGGCGTGGGAGGGCTTGGACCCCTCGTTGTGGAACGTCTTGTCGTCGTCGCAGGCAAGCTTGGGGCGCACGAAAGTTGCCCCGATGATGGGCTCCACCGACTTGTCGATGACGAAGTCGAGGGAGCCGAACCGCAGGCGATCGCCGGGCGCCAGCGAGGCGCCGCTGTGGGCCATCCGGACCCTGGTGAAGTGTCGTGACACGCGAAAAGCCCCTACCTGGCGCGCCAACTGTTGGGGTTCTCTACCGCCGACAAGTAAATTTACTACGATCGCGCGTCGGAGCCCGGATGGTGACTCGAGAGACAGGGGGTTTTAGACTGGTTCGGGCCTCCGGAGAGTAATACCCTACGTCTAGTATGTGCCGATGTTCTCAAGTCCAAAGTCTGTAGTAGGGGGTACAAACTGGTCGGGAGAGGGAGAGGGTCCCAGGTCCCGGTGCTGTGCGAGCGAGTGTGCTGTTCGTGCTGTGTCCGAGTGTTCGACTGATGTCGATCTGTCCCCCCACAGGTGTCCCCTTATCCCCTTTTATAGTCTCAAGGAGAGAAGGGAGCGGGGGGTAAGAAAGAAAGAAAATTACAAGGGGAGTTATTGCCCCCGAGGCCTTTAACGGGCGCCGCGCGCCGAGCCGTACAGGGAGCAGGTGTTGACGGAGTGGGTACCCCGCCGGACCCGGGATCGTACATCCCGGGTGGTTGGTGTAGATGTCTTCTCGGGTAAGCTCCCGGGTAGTTCCTGGGTCGTGGTTGACTTGCTCGAGGCCTTCGGGTGCTCCAGGTGTCCTCTTCAGGTTCCAGGTGTTGCCCATGAGTGCCTGGTGTCGTACTTGGGCGCCCGGTGTTGCGCATGCGTTCCTCTCAGGACTGTAGCGTTCCTGTTCGGATGAGACGGGTGCCACTGTGGCCGTCGTGGCGAAGGACGGACGCCCATCATGCTCTGACGCGGCGGGTACCAAGTGGGTACGGCGCTGGATGGGCCGGGACGTGGCCGGGTAGTTTCACCCGGAGAGCTGGAGACTCCTCGGAGGCGGAGAACTCCCCGGGCGAATCGGAGAGCCCTTCGGGGGCGGGGAACTCCTCGGGCGAGCAGCGAAGCCACTCGGAGGCGGAGAACCCCTCGGGCGAGCAGCGAAGCCACTCGGAGGCGGAGAACCCCTCGGGCGAGCAGCGAAGCCACTCGGAGGCGGAGAACTCCTCGGGCGAATCGCGGAGACTCCTCGGAGGCGGAGAACTCCTCGGGCGAATCGGAGACTCGTCGGGCCGCCTCCGAGGTGTCAAGGCATGGAGAATCTGCTTTGGTTTGGGTCTTCAGTTTTGCTTTTTGAGGAGTGGATTATCGTGAGCTTCCGGATTAAGGGCTTGATCGGGTACCCCTAATTCGGACCTTCGTCAAGCCTTGATGAACTGCTAGCCACAGAACTGAGCAGAGGCAGAAACACCTCCCTGTGCACCAGGCACAATGCTTTCACTGCACGGTTCAAGAATAGTTGTAGACAGCTTGTCGGCCGACCAGCCGTACACACCACGCACCACAAGTGTGTGGCCAACAACCAATGACGGACTAGCCGCGGCATTGAAAGGAATGGACGGTGAGGCCATCGGTAACTACGGGAAAGGGGCACATGCCACCCGCACCCCTGGGTACACATGTTACCGTCGTAGGCAGGTGGCAACTCGTCGTTTGTGGGCAATCCAAAATCCAACTCGTTGTTTGTGGGCAACCCGAAATCCCCAGTTGATGAAGCTGATAAGGAGGTTTAGTGGTGAATCTTGGTGAGAAGATCACCAAGGCCAGTCTCTTTGCATGATGTGAGCCTTTAGCAGCTACGAACAATGATTTCTATTGAAAATACTAAATTTCATTAGGGTCACTTGACCCGTTATACAAGGCTAGATCCACCCTTGAGAGGTCCAACACCGAGGGACTTGCCGAGTAGGGCTAGAATGCCTTCCGAGCATGGGAAGAGTGTCGCCACCCATACAACCCGCATGAGCATGAGCAGCAGGTGGATCAAATTTTGGATGATCTATCTGCTGTCCCTAGAAGAAAAAAGTCTAACTCTGCTCGCAAGATTACAAAGGGCAGACCACCTAAGAAACCAAAAACCCCGTCCAAAATACGTCTCCAATGAAAGGAATCTTCTGGAATAGCAGATGTCTGGGAGACTTGGCTAAGCATAGATTTTTGGCGAAGATGGTCAAAGAAGAACAGATAAATTTTATAGCTCTATCTGAAACAGGTAGAGACGAATTCTCAGAGCAGAATTTAAAAAACTTCTGTGGAGGCCGAGAGTTTATTTGGCACTCAATGGCACCACATGGGAGGTCAGGGGGTATTCTAGTAGGGGCTGATCTGACCATCTATGACATTGGAGCCATCAATGAGGGAGAATTTTATGTTAAATTCCTCCTCAGAGATAAAAGCGATGGCTTTAAGTTTTCTGTTTTTGTGGTTTACGGTCCGGCTCAACAGAATGACAAAGAGGCCTTTCTAGTAGAGATGGCTCATGCGTGTTCTCGTGAAACGCTCCCTTATATCATTGGCGGAGATTTTAACATCATGAGAAAACCAGAGGAAAAGAGTACGGATAGTTTTGATTATAAATGGCCAAACCTCTTTAACTCGGTTATTGAGACTCTGGATCTCAGAGAGATTGCGTTATCAGGTCGAATGTTTACTTGGGCAGGAGCGGGAGATGACCCCACCTTTGAGACATTAGATAGAATACTGGTAACAACTGACTGGGAAGATAAATATCCAATGTCGATTGTCGAAGCAAGGGATAGAAATATTTCTGACCACACTCCTCTTATCTTAAATACTGGCTCATCTACCCACTTTAGTAAACAGCCTACCTTCAAATTTGAGAGGGGATGGTTCCTCAGGGATGGTTTCTTTGATATGGTTGCACATGTCTGGCAATCTGAAAACTATGGGTCTACGACGCTTGGAAGATGGCAAAATAAAATCAGACGCCTTAGACAACACCTGAGGGGATGGGCAAAGCATGTTGCAGGCTCTTATAAGAAAGAGAAGAAAAAACTGATCTCCATGTTGGAAGCTTTAGATAAAAAAGCGGAAACTAGCATGCTTTCAGATAATGAGATTAACTTTAAACATTACCTAAAAGAGAGACTAGTTCGCCTTCTAAGGGAGGAAGAGATGAAATGGTATGAATGGGCAAAAGTAAAAAGTCTGTTGCAAGGAGATGACAACACCCTTTTTTTCATTTGGTGGTGAATGGCAAACACCGAAAACAACACATCTTCAGATTAGAACAAGAAGATGGGATAATAGTGGGTGGTGCTGATTTGAAAAAGTACATAACAAATTATTACAAAAACCTTTTTGGCCAACTAGATCTATCAAACATTTCTCTCATCGAAAGTAGGAATGCGGACATTCCACAAGTGTCCGAAACTGAGAATGAAATACTAACTTCCACTTTCACGGAGATGGAAATTAAGGAGGCAGTGTTTCAAATGGAACATAATAAAAGCCCCGGTCCAGACGGCTTTCCAGCTGAATTTTATCAAGTATTCTGGGAAGTCATCAAAAAAGACCTGCTGGAGCTGTTCAAAGATTTTCATGAAGAGCGCCTTCCTTTGTTTAGCCTAAATTTTGGAGTGATTACCCTACTACCAAAAGATAAATGATGCTAAACAAATACAACAATATAGACCAATTTGTGTCTTGAATGTCAACTTCAAGATTTTTACAAAAGTTGGCACTAATAGACTGAACAGATTAGCTCAAACAGTGGTCAGTCCCTCTCAAACCGCCTTTATGCCGGGGAGATACATTATGGAAGGGGTTGTTATTCTCCATGAGACCATTCATGAGCTACACACCAAAAAGAGAAACGGGGTCATTTTCAAGATTGATTTTGAGAAGGCCTACGATAAAGTAAAATGGTCGTTCCTTCAACAAACACTTAGGATGAAGGGGTTTTCCCCAAAATGGTGTAGATGGATAGAAGGAATGGTCACAGGAGGGAGTGTAGGGATCAAGGTCAATGATGACGTTGGTCACTACTTCCAGATAAAATGGGGGTTACGACAAGGCGACCCAATGTCACCAATTCTGTTCAATATTGTAGCGGATATGCTAGCAGTGTTGATCAAACGTGCAAAAGATGATGGACAAATAAGTGGCATAATTCCACACCTAGTGGACGATGGTCTGTCAATTTTGCAGTATACTGACGATACGATCATTTTCTTTGAACATGATATGGAACAAGCAAAAAACATGAAACCTTTGCTTACAGCCTTCGAACAAATGTCAGGGCTCAAAATCAACTTCCATAAAAGCAAAATCTTTTGCTACGGGCAAGCTAAGGAGTTTGAAGATGAGTACATCGAACTCTTTGGGTGCAATGCTGGAGAATATCCATTTAGATACTTGGGTATCCCGATGCACCATAGACAATTGCTTAATGCCGAATGGAGCAAAGTAGAGGAACGCTTTGAGAAGAAGTTGAGTTGTTGGAAAGCTAAGCACTTATCGTATGGAGGTAGATTAGTACTCCTAAAATCAGTGCTTAGTAGCTTACCAATGTTTATGATGTCCTTTTTTGAGATACCGAAAGGTGTCCTCAAAAATCTTGATCAATATAGATCAAGATTCTTTTGGCAAGGCGCTAAGGATAAGAAAAAATATCGCCTTGCAAAATGGGATATCCTTTGCCGTCCTAAGGACCAAGGAGGACTCGGGATCATTGATCTAAAGATCCAGAATAAATGCCTCTTAAGTAAGTGGATAGTAAATTTACTTAATACCCAAGGGACATGGCAGATAATGCTTAAAAATAAATATTTAAGCTCCAAACCTCTAACGCAAGTTAAAGCCAAACCTAATGATTCCCACTTCTGGATGGGATTAATGAAAATTAAGGATGAGGTTCTATCTTGTGGGTCCTTTAATGTAAAAGATGGGACTCAAACGAGGTTTTGGGAAGATACTTGGGTAGGCCAGATGCCTTTCAAGGAACGTTTTCCATCTATCTACAATATTTCTCATTACCCACATGCTACTGTAGCAAATGTGATGTCTACCAAACCTTTTAAGGTAACGTTTCGGAGAGCTTTAGTAGATGGTAAACTTAGAGAATGGCAGGACCTGGTAGCCAAAATTAGACATATCAACTTACATCAGGGGACAGATATATTCAAGTGGAATTTACATAAAAATGGAACGTTTACTGTACGTTCGATGCATCTCCATTTGTTAGACCAAGTAGTCCCCTTTTGTCACAAGTTGATATGGAAACTAAAACTTTCTCTTAAGATAAAATTTTTCTTGTGGTTCTTCCAAAAGGGAGTTACTCTCACTAAGGATAACCTAGTGAGGAGAAATTGTAAGGAAAGCCAAAAGTGTTGTTTTTGTAATATGAACGAAACTATTCAGCATCTCTTCTTCGAGTGCCATCATGCAAAGGAAATTTGGCGCTTGATTTTTTTGGCTACTGGTCTGTCTCCACCTAGATCCAGCTCCTGTATGCTAGGTAGTTGGTTAGTTGCTCAAGATAGTAAAAGCAAACATAATATTTTTGTGGGGATTTCGGCAATTTGTTGGGCTATTTGGAGATGTCGTAATGATATTGTCTTTAACAAAACCAGGTACTCATCATTTTTCAGGCCATTTTCAGGGAACATACTGGCTGCGACTTTGGTCGCAGCTACAGCAGGATGAGAAGACAAAAGAAATGTTCTTGAAGGCGAGCTTAACTTTAGAGACCATCGCCTTGGAGCAGGCCAACCTTAGATGGAAGCATAATAATAGGCTGGCTTAGATTAAACTCTTTTGTTTCTTCCTCTTTAATCATCGGTGATTGCTGAATTCTGTAATAATTCTAGACTATGTACCGGATGCTTATCCATTATCTAAAAAAATACAACCCGCACTCACAAGCAAATCTGTAGGAGGGCAGCACCAATGGATGTGGGAACGCAGGGTCTAGAGACGGCAGCGGTCGAAATGGCCACTGCCGACCCAGAGGCAGGAGCCGCTGCCTGTAGCCACTTGGACGCCAACCACGAGAATGGGCAAACTGCCGGAAGGAAGCAAAACAGGCCATGGAGATGCAGCTTTGACCGCCAGCATCCCCGATGCAGCGCCCCCTCGAGGAGAAGAGCCCCCAACAAGGTTTCGACTAGATCCAGAACCCAAGAGACAAGATACGGCCATGGATGACCACAAGTACGGGCAAAGCCAGAAATGGGACATAGGATGGACAAAGTGTAGCAAAATTTTAACTAAAGGGCCGGGGTGAAATTCAAGATTTTTCAACCAAATGCATGGTGAAATTTTGTGTATGCTTATAGGGTGCATGGAGAGGTGGGACTTTGGAGTGGCGCCGGACAATTTGGAGGTAGGGTAGTATGAGGGAAACAATGATGAAAAGTAGGGGAGGGGCTGCGAGCAAGCACCGAATTCGGTGCTGCTGCTGGCCGCCGCTGCGGCTAGGGAGAGCCTCTAAAGAGAAGGTTTTTGGCTAGATTACGGCGTTTGCCCCTCCCATCGCCCTGGGAGGCGACGCGGAGGGGTACTGTGATGAGTTTAAATCTATCGAGGTCCCCAAACAAACAATTTGGATATATAACATATCACTAAAATACACCGAATATCACAGACACGCGCATGCAAACGAACTGGGCCCATGGTAGGTTTATTCTTACATCGAAAATTGATTATGAGGGAGCACAACATATAACAACGTTTGGTAGCCTTGACCTATCTTGATCTATCTGATAAGTCTTTTGGGTTTCGTTAGATACGAGGCCTTCGAATGTTGCGGACTCTATTGGACAAAGACTTGGTGGGGTGTTAGCTCTTGGGTACGGCGAGCTGGGCTGGATCTGCTATGCACTCTAACAAAAATATTACTAAGTTCCCTATATATGTGCTTATAATTAATCACTTTTGACATTGCTAACATAGAAAAAGCTAACTCAATGTATACATTACCATGCAAATCACATATACATGTGTATAGGAATTGGCGATGAGTTACTAGCACGTACGGTAATACGGGTTAATAATATTGGACTAGTGATCTTCTTGTTCTTATGCTATAATTCCTTGTCAAAAATAGTATATATTATTTGATATCGGAAGTTGAGAACGCGTGCCCACCTTAAGAAATTAGAGATGTATAGGGAGACTGACCTGATTAGGTGTCAGTTGTTTCTTGAGCAAGCACCAAGCATCCTCCTCGCCTAACGGGCTGACTTTGTGTTGGTAGAAGGGGGTTCCCATCTTTAGGGCCATGTCTTCAAATCGTGTGGTGACCATGACTCGGCTTCCCGATTGTTGGCTGCTGGCATTTTTAATTGGGACACTAAGTAGATCCTTCCACACTTGGTCGCTCCACATGTCATCCATCACCACCAGGAACTTGCTCGCCGACAAGGCATCGGTGAGTGTCCGTACAAGGTGGGACATGTCTCGCTCGTCACCATGATCTCTGCCAGCATGTTTGATTGCGGACCTCAGCAGCTCGGCCTCGTCAAAGTGCTTGCCGATGCTCAGCCATATCTTGGTTTTGAAGTGCTCTTGGATGGTTATGTCTTTGAAGACCTTCTGGGCAAGGGTGGTCTTTCCGATGCCGCCCATGCCAGCTATGGAGACCACCTTGATGTTGTCGTGGTCGTCATCTTTGATTAGCTCTTGGGTAAGCAGCGTCATATCAGTCTCGACATTCTTCCCTACGATGGCAGACTCGTCGAACTCTGACATTGCCGTGCGGCTGGAGTAGGGTTGAGCTCCGCTCGGCATCCCATAGGAACTGGTGATGAACTTGAACTGATCAGCCCCCTTCCGGATGCCGTCCAACCGCTGGTTCAGCTCCTTGATGCGGCTGCCTATCTTGTGCGCGAACACGGGGTTCCGCAGGCAGAATAGCAATGACTGGCAGCAACTGGGAGCCTTCTCATCATCCATGGTGTCCCTCCGCTTGTCAGCTTCGAGTTGGCATAGGTCTAGTATGTCAGTGGCATCGTACATGGCATCCTTGAGCTTCCTCACCCATCTTTGCACACTCTGTTCTGTGATGCGCCTCCGCTCAGCATCGGCAAGGAAGCACTTGATGCTTTCCACGTTATTCTCCAGCTTCTTGATCTCGCCGGATACGCCCAGCAGCATGTTCACCTCTTCTTTTGCCATGTCTGCGATCAGCTGCATCACATAGGGTGCCATTGCATCCAGGACGGCGGCCATGGCTCAAGCTTATGTCCTACATATATAAACCAGTAAATAAATCACACATTAATTCCATCCACGTAACTGCAGGCTCAGTTAGTCAACTGCCACTCTGATCAATCGGCACTACCAAGGTAATTAGGGGCCGAGCTGCACTAAATCACTACCGCAGAACCTCTCATCAGTACCGGGTCATAACCCTCATAGGTACCGGTTCTGGAACCGGTACCGTACAACCGAGACTAAAGGGCTCGACACATTGGTACCGGTTATGCACCCGGTACCAAAGGGGGTCATTGGTACCGGGTCATAACACGACCCGGTACCAAAGGTTTTTATGCGTAAAAAAATTAATTTAAATCCCGAGGTGCGTGCGGTGCGCGGGGTTCGAACCCACGAACCGTGGCTTCGCGCGTTACTTTCTTACCATCTCATCTACACACCACAGCTGACCAAGTATCAGATGCTTTCCTTTTGAATTAACCCGTGGAGGGGCCTTTGGTACGGGTTGATAACACTAACCGGTACCAAAGGGGGGTCTTTGGTACGGGTTGACCCTTTGGTACGGGTTGGTAACACCAACCGGCATCAAAGGGGGTCTTTGGTACGGGTTGGTATTACCAACCGGTACCAAAGGGTCCTCGGGGCCTACCAACCCTTTGGTACCGGTTGGTAACACCAACCCGTACCAAAGGGGGGTCTTTGGTACGGGTTGGTATTACCAACCGTTACCAAAGGGTCCTCGAGGCCTACCAAATTTAGACCCGGTACCAATGACCCATTTGGTACCGGATCATAAGCAACGGGTACTAAAGGGGGGTGACGGATAGGCCATTTTCTGGTAGTGAATCACGCAAAACTAGCTAGTTATTAAATCCTTATAATTTGGATCTCCATCAATCTATTCAAACGGAATGTAAATAAGGATTACCAGGTGATACGAAAAATTTTAAGGTTCATGTGGCCTGAGCTGTTCAATGTGCATGGTTGCTTACAGCAGATGGCTCACTGATCGGCACCAAGGTAATTAGGGGCCGAGCTGCGCACTAAATCACGTAAAACTAGTTACTCCCTCCTGCAAGTTGTTTTGACTTTTCTACCCCCTCCAGTTTTTTTTACATGTCGTATTAGCTTTGTCCTAGGTCAAAGCTGTTCAACTTTGACCAAGTTTATAGAAAAATATAACAACATCTACGATATCAAATTTATTTGGTTGAATCACCATAGAATATATTTTGATAGTACATATGATTGGTATTGTAAATGTTGTTATATTTTTTCTATAAATTTTGTCAAAGATATATAACTTTGACTTAAGATAAAGCTAATACGACATGTATTAAAAACGGAGGGGGTAGTTACGTAGCTTTTGAGCTATACACCTAGATATATTTATGTCCATGTATGTAAAAAAGTCAAAACGATATGCAATTTGAAACGGAGGGAATATTAAATCATTACAACTTGGATTACCATCAATCTATTCAAACGGAATATAAATAAGGATTACCAAGTGATATGAAAACTTTTAAGGTTTATGTGGCTTGAGATGTTTAATATGGTTGCTTACAACAAATGGTTCACTCGGAGTTTAAACCCAGACACCGGAATATACGCAGACATGCTCCAGCTACTTCACCCAACATTTTAGTGCTTACGGATTGAAATGATTTGTTTATCTTACAGCAAAGGGCTCGGATGGAGTTTAAACGCAGCAATGCTTTGGATATTTCAGTCTTTTTGTTTTAAAAAATGTCAGAAGGGAGATATAAAAATAGCAGTTAACATGCAGGTTCGCTAGCTAAACATTCATGAATTTGCATATGCACGCAAAACAAACTTAGATATAGAACTCAAACAGGAAGCACGCCATAACGCTCTCCTTGCTTACCCACACAAAAAAAAAACACGCCATATTGCTAGCCAGAGATATCAGTTAATTTTTTAAGCGATATTTTAATTTTTTAATCGAATTATATAAATTCAAATTACAAATTATCACTGTACATATAGTTGCTGGAGAGAGGATGGACTCACCTCGATTTGCAGGTGGCGCTTGGGTCTGGGGGGCTATTAGCTGCTCTTGATTATATGTTGTAATCAGCGGTGAAAGGTATGGTCCTTATATACAGGTAACAGGTGGACCTAAAAAAGAAATAAAAAGGAGATCCTATGCTTGCATTGCTACACACTCCAAGGATCGAGTGCTAAACTTGGCGCCATGCATGGAAGCAGACATTGCTGGAACTGGAATAATATGTATATAGTTGTTCTTTTTTTTATGTAAAGTGGGAACTCAGCAATATATAATTCCTTGCTTCGCTCGGCACGCATTTCTAGAATAAGTATACTTCTTTTTACTACGAGTAATACATATATAGATAGATTAAAGCATGGTATGGAATATATATGGAATAATGTCGCAGTGGAATTGTACGCCATGCCATACCAGGCCCGCACGTTATGCCTTGCTTGATGATTACCTAAATGCTTGATTCGTTGCAGTTGAGGTGGGAGAGGGACCTTCAATTCGATGGCTTGATGGGCTGTATATATATAGCCGGTTGATCGGTGACGTCAATTGGGCCTTCCTTATCCATCATAATTCTCAGTGGGAAAAAGTCCTATTTACCTCCCTGGATTGATGGCTGAGTTCGCGTAACCTCTCTGGACTCGAAAACCATCCGTTTCACCACCCTAGACTCGCGATACCGGACACGTGTCCTCCCTCGGCGGTTCTGAAAGGCGGTTTTGCTGACGTGGCGCCATGTCAGCAGTCCAATGTAACGCCACGTCAGCTACGAGGGGGTAAATTGGACCGTGTTGATAGTTCAGGGGTCAATTGGACTTTATCAAAAAAATATTATAATTTTTTTTCTTAGAAGATATATGTAATTAAAAATCCTGATTTCTGGTTTAGTCTCAGAAATTCATTTTAGCTCAAAAAATATGAAAACAAGTTTCACTTTTTTAGATTTTTCTAAAATCATGTTCTGTTTATAGTGCCCAGTTAAAAATATTTAGATCCTATGGTCATATTTTAACAAGCCGAGTTGAAGTTGAGCCTCAACTTTAGACGAGTTAAACGAGCCGAGTTGAAGTTGAGCCTCAAACGATATATGAGATGATAATAAATCAGTTGAGACTACTTACAATAAATAATAGAACCACAAAAAAATTATAACATAACCATAAAAAAAATTAAAATATGACCATATGATCTAAATATTTTTAACTTAAAATATGACCGCTGATCTAAAAACTAGACACGTGTCGATCAGCGCGAGCCAGGAATTTTTGCAAAAAAGTCCTCTTATTTTTTCATAATCAACCCGCAGTCAACTCCTCCGACATCTACAGTAACCACGTTCATTTATTTTGTGTACACACCCTCGTATTAAAGTTTATTTCAGCCCGAAGAAGAAACTGCTGTTGTTTCTATAGAAAGCCCCCTGTGACATTTTTCCAAAAGCCCCCCGTACTTCCAAACCCTAGCTCACTCACTCTCACCTTCCCTCCTCTCTCTCTCTCTCCTGCCTCTCTCCGGGCAATTTACATATTTGCCATTATAACGAATGGCGCTCGCTCGAAAACCACTCTTAGGATTGCCTCTACAGATTTGCCACTTTTGTTTGAGAACGCATTCAAAAACGCCATTTTCGCTGAGGTGGCACGCCAGCGCACGCCACGAAGGCAAGCCACGCTGGTCGCGGCGCGCGAAAAACCCGTATTGCCCGCCCTAACCTTCTCCCTTCTAAATTGCCCCCCCGCCTTCCTCCCTCATTTCTTCTTCCTCCCCCGTCCGCTGGCGCCGCCGCGTCCTGCTGGATCCCCGACGCCGCCTCCTCCAGCTTCGTCGCCCACACTCTGCAGTGGCCGGACCTGTTGCCACCCACGAGCCCGCCTGTTGAACCTGGGCCGAGATTGAAGGTATGTGGCTTTGCTTGCCTTGCCCCCCTCCATTCACTCGTTTAGGGCAGATCTCGTGGGTTAGGGTTAGGGTTAGGGTCCATGTCCATGTCCAGCAATTGATTTAGCTTGCACGATGTTATGCTTCGTAGGGCGTTGATGTAGGTGGTGTCACAATGGACAACAGTGATTGCCCTCCTTGGTATGTATTTTTCCCCTGTGTCTGAGTAGGCTTGTGTGAGTTCTAAACCGTATAACCACTCGTTTGTTGTTTATCATTATGCCAGAATCGATCCTGGCAGTGCGTTTAGGCTAGTTGTTAAGGTTGCTAAGTATGTGGCTGATGCCGAGTATGGGCTAGTGGACATGGCAGAGCAACAGCATGATGTATGGTTGGATTTGAACTGTCAGTACTCCATGGCTCAATTCCATGAAGACTTAGGCTCAAAGATCATATGGGGTCCATCTCAAACACTTGCAGTCTGGGTTATGGACCAGGACACTGGGTCAGAGTGGAAGATTAGGAGGGATGAACATTTCCAGCAAATGATTAGGGACAGAATGGATGTGAGGATTGCTATGATTGCAGTTGATGTTGTCTACAAAGATGCAGGCATTGAAAATGGCCGCTCTGGTGGTTCTAAGCCCATGTGTTTCTCTGGTGTCACCAATGCCTCAAAAAGTGGACCAAGTGCTGTGGCTGATCAGGTAGAAGGTTGTGGTGATACATGCAGCTCCCCAGCACCAGACACTCAGCCTAACCCACCTAACCCTGCCCCTTTAGTGATTGATTGGACAACTCTGACTATTTTAGAGGCTGATAATGATGGTTTACCAAACCAGATTGCTGATGAGGACCAAGTGTATGAGGCTATGGGTTTCAAGGAAGCAAAGGCCAGAACAGAAGAAGAGGCCAGAACAGAAGATGTTCACATTCCTGCTGTGTCAGCAGAGATGCATGCAGACATGGATGAAGCAGCTGTCAATGTTGATGACATAGTTGATGATGAACCAATGTTTGAATGGGACAGAGACAATCCAGAGATGGCTGTTGGCACCTGTTATCTCAGCATGAGTGAGTTCATGCTAGCTGTTAGACAATATGCTATAGTCCATGAGTTTGAGTATGACACAGAAAAATCTGACAAAGACAGATTCAGAGCTAACTGTGCAACTGTAGGATGCCCATGGCGCATTAGAGCTAAAACCCAACACGATGGAAGTGTCAGGGTATACAATTTGTTTCTTTGTAGATATATCTTTATTATATGATGTTTGTGTAAGTGCTGCTACTTTTATTTTTGGCTCATGTGTACCTTTTGTTTTTTATATGCAGATCCAGATTCATGATGGGGTGCATGTTTGCCCATCTACACAGAGGCTAGTAAGCAGAATGGCAACTATAGGATGGGTGGCAGAGAGAGCAATCCCACTGCTGAAGAGGAAGCCAGACATGGGGCCTAAAGCAGTCAAGGATGAGCTGATGTACAAGTACAATATTGACATTCCTTATCAAACAGTGTACAATGGGACAAAGAGAGCAGCTGACAAATTGTTTGGTAAGTGGAGTGATTCATTTAATTGGTTGTATAGGTTCAAAGCTGAGGTGGAATTAAGATCACCTGGTAGTGTTGTAGAGATTGACACTGTCACTGATGAGGATGGCCACATTAGATTTAGCAGATTTTTCTGTGCATTCAAAGCAAGTATAGATGGTTTTTTGAATGGCTGCAGGCCTTACATCAGTGTTGACTCCACTGCCCTGAATGGGATGTGGAATGGCCATATGCCTGCAGCCTTAGGTCTAGATGGTCACAATTGGATGTTTCCTCTAGCTTATGGTCTGTTTGACTCAGAGACTAAGGAGAATTGGATCTGGTTTATGGAACAACTTAGGAAATGCATTGGACCCATGCAGAAGCTGGCAATATGCACTGATGCATGCAAAGGGTTAGAGTCAGCAGTGAGGATTGTTTTTCCTCATGCAGAGAAGAGAGAATGCTTTAGGCACTTAATGGAGAACCTAAAGAAGTACTATAGTGGTGATGTTTATGGAAAAAACATGTGGCCTGCTGCTAGAGCACACTCACCACACAAGTTTAGGTACCACTTTGACAAGGTCACTGCTGCTAGCCCAGGTATAGAGAAATGGCTTGCAGAGCACCATCCATTCCTTTGGGCAAGAAGTAAGTTCTGTGATGACATAAAGTGTGACTACATCAACAATAACTTAGCAGAATCTTGGAATTCTTGGATTAAAGAACTGAAGGGCCTCCCTGTGCATTGTATGGCAGATGCAATTAGAGAGAAGACAATGACCTTGTTTGCCAAAAGAAGGAAGATATCTAGAGCCATATCTGGTCCTATCTTGCCTGCTATTATCATTCAATTGAATACTGCCTCAAGGGGACTAGGACATCTCAAAGTTACAAAGGGCCACCCTAATCAAGCAGAAGTCACTGAGGTCTACAAGGATGAGGATGTTAGAAAGCATGTGGTGTATCTGGGTGAGAAAATATGCACTTGTAGGCAGTGGCAGCTAACTGGTCAGCCTTGTCCACATGCCTTGGCTGTCATTACCAGTGCCAGGCAAGACATGGCACCATTTGTGGACCAATATTACTCAGTGAGAAAGTTTCAAGCTGCATATGAGGGCATCATTCCTAACATAACTGATAAGAACCAGTGGCCTGAGGTGGAAAAAGGCTTCCAACTATGGCCTCCTTGCCAGAAGAAGAGAGAACCAGGAAGGCAAAGGAAAAATAGAATAAAACCCGCAAGGGAGACTGGTGGCAAACCAACTAGGCAGATTAGGTGTCCTAATTGCCATGAGTATGGTCATAGGGCTAGCAGCTGGAAGTGTTCACTCACTGGGACCAAAAAAGGTGACTTCTAAAGCATTTCCATATTATTGAACTTATGCCATTTTGCTAGTAACTGATGCCATTTTTTATTTTTCAGGAAGAGAACAAAGAAAACCAATGTCAAGGTTGGCAGGAAAAAGGTCAAGACAGGCAAGGAAGCTTCTTCTGCTGGAGATGCAACAACTCCAAGGACTAGAGTTGCTGTGGCAAGGGAGGTAGCAGCAAAAGCTAAGAGGGAAGCTGAAGATGCTGAACTTAAAGCAGCAGCAGCCAGGGAAGCAGCACAAGCAGCAGCTAAGGAAGAAGCAGTTGCTGCCAGAGCAGTTCCTCTCCTTAAAACATCAGCTCCTGCCTCTACAAGTGCTAGAAGGAACCTATTTGGTGAGCAACCTACTCCAGCCTCAGTTGAGGAACCTGCTCCAGCCCTAATTCAGGAACCTGCTATAGTCCCAGTTGAGGAACCTGTGCCACTTCAGGTACTGGCTGCTAAAAAGATCACTCCTAGGAAGAAAAAATTGTCCACTAAGGTGAAGAAGATCCCCAAAGCAAAGAAGTGATTGCACTGTTACCATGTCTTTTGCAAACAATGAACTTTGTCTGTAATGTAAGGCCCAAGAGCATGAGCTCTTGAAGTTGGCCACAACTATTCTCTTTTGTTTGGCCAGAACCTGTTCATGAGTGTCCAGAACAAGTTACTTCTACTGTATGGTCAGAACCTCTGTAAGACCAGAACCTTTGTATGACAAGAACATGTTTTGTGATGTCTGTGTTATATTGTGTGTGTGATGTCTGTGGTATATTTCATACACTAGTTGTCTGCCAAAATTCAGAGAATGCATGGCAATTTCATTGCAAAAGTTCACATCACATTACAAGTGGCATCTGCATAAGGTTCTGCAGCTCACTTCATTAAAACAATTGTCACAACAACTACAAGTACCATAATTGCAAAACCAACTACAACTAAAAGGATGAAGTACATTTTCCACATCATGTTCTGCATCTCATCTCCAAGTTCTTCCTCCCCTCGCCATCTTTCACATTTGGGGGTTTCCACTCGCCATCAGGTTCTGCATATCCACATCCAGGTTCATCGAGCTTCTCTGCACAGATCTTCACAATCTTCAACTTAATCAGCTTCTCCAAGTACTCCCTCTGGAATGTATAGAAGCCACAATATTTGCGGTTCTGCACACATCAACTCATGTCAAACCAAGACTACATTTGCAAAGAAATCAAGCCAAGGCAAATGACACAAGCACACTGACCCCATTCCTCGGGCACATGAAAAAAAGCCGGCCTTTGTTGGGGGTTTCCTTGATGGCGCGCAGCTCTATCACACGGGCTAGATGGCAATCAGGGCATCGAATCAAAGGAAGGCCTGTCTCCTTACCGACCGGCTCAGGAACAGCTTCCGCGCGCGAGCCGCCGCCTCGTTCTGGCCTCCTCGACCAGACACTCCCGCTGGAAGACTCCATCCTCTGCGCCATTACGCCGACGGTGAGGACAGCGTGGGCGACGAAGCTAGAGGAGGCGGCGTTGGGGATCCAGCAGGACGCGGCGGCGCCAGCGGAGGAGGAAGAAGAAATGAGGGAGGAAGGGAGAAGGTTAGGGCGGGCCCAGGTCGTGTTGAAGAGCGGCAGGGGCAATACGGGTTTTTCGCGCGCCGCGGCCAGCGTGGCTTGCCTTCGTGGCGTGCGCTGGCGTGCCACCTCGGCGAAAATGACGTTTTTGAATGCGTTCTCAAACAAAAGTGGCAAATCTGTAGAGGCAATCCTAAGAGTGGTTTTCGAGCGAGCGCCATTCGTTATAATGGCAAATATGTAAATTGCCCGGTGCGGCACGGCGGCGGCGCACGACCCTGGCGAGGCCCCCGCCCCCACCCACCCCCCGCATCGTGGCGGAGCAGAAGCAGCGAGCCACGGGGCCTCGCGGTGGGGAGTGCCGAGCAGCAGCCCTCGGGCCGGGGGCGCTCCGACGCCGGGAGGCCGGCGGAGCAGAAGCAGCGAGCCGCGGGGCCTCGAGCGCTGCCTCGACTGGGGCTAGGCCGGCGGCCCCGACCTCATCGTCGACGCGTCAGTGACGCCACGCTCCTCATCCACGCGGGCGTCATGCCGGAGGGGTACGAGAAGACCGGCAAGATCCCAGATCCGGCAACAACAACGCCGAGTTCAAGATCATCCTCACCATCAGCCACGACGGGCTCAAGACCGACCTGATGAAGGAGAGGCCTGCCGGCGGCTCGGAGGAAACCACCACCGGAGTCAAGAGGCTCTACCAGATCCGGCTCTACCAGATGCAGGACACCGTCTCCCTCCTCTTCCTCGCCATCAATGTCAACGACCCCATCACCAAGAGCAAGGTGATGATTCCTTTGCTTGTCCTTGCGTACTAGATCCATCATTTTTTACTGTCCTCCCGCAATTTAGTTTTAAGTCTCGTGGATGAAGATGGATACATACTGTACACTGCAGAGTAGCTCTCTAGAAGTGGTTGTTAGCTGGTTAATGATTGGTATCATATTGGGCATGGATATGTGATTTTCATCTCTGTTGGGCATATCTGTTAAATCGAGACGGCTTATTTGTGCTGCCCAGTTCCTCTGATTTGTGTGATTCAGTTATCGAGTGGCTCCTAAATAACAGGAATGATGGTCAATGTTGTTTTCAGTTGGATCTCGGTCTTGGTCCATGAGTTTACTAATATAAGTTTTGTCGATAACTTAAATGTAGTTTTGTAAATAACTGAAAATGAATGGTTGCTTAATTAATATGCATTTTACTACTGCCGAAATGCTTTTTGTGTTATCTTTTCCAGCATAATTATTTTACTACTACGGCAGCCCCTTCAAGATATGCGCACGTGCTTCTCCACTGATTTTTCTAGACTATTTTTGTTCTTTTCCGTTCGTGTTTTGTTGGAAAATGTAGTTCAGTGTTGTTTTCTTAATGTACAGGCAATTAATGTAGTTCTGTGTTGCCTATGGTCTGTACTAACAGGGATGTGTATGTATGTCTGACATTCCTGAATGTCTATAAGCTCTGATAGGTCTAATAGCGATGTGTGTGTATGTCTAATATACTTGAATACATTCTGTTCTTCATTCATATGAATAAATTTTATTTCAGTAGAAAGGCTGCAAGTGGCTCACCAAGGACGCCACCGAGAAATCTTCTATGTACTGAAATTTGGTTGCAGTGCATTGAAAAAGTAGCTGAAAAAAAGAACGAATGATTTCCAGGTGCAATTGCTTTACTCACTGAATCTTCTATGTGAAAATAAATGTCTGAAGTAGAAAATTTTTGAAGGGTCCTGGTGCTTCGACATAAATTACCTGGCTTACATTTGCATCTTGTGAAATATTCTTGATATGATTGCCTGGATTTTACATTTCCCGTTTTAGTTATCCATATCAAGTCCCTAAACATTTTAGAGTTCCAACGGTTAGATCAATACTAACATTTTGGAGTCCCTAAACTGTTGCTGGTACCAGTCAGCCATCTGAATCTGTGGCTTGATCAGGCCATCAATTCCCTATAGATGCCATATTCTTCATTGCAAGGCATTTGCATTTCAATAATGTTGTATAAGAAATGATATATCCATTTAGTACATACACTGCTCTTAACAGTTTGCGGGAGAATTTTAATAGCAGTTTTGGAGTTTTGTTCCCTTGGTTATAGAATTGCTTCGCCCCTACATTCAACAAATGCAAGCATGATAGTGTTTGTATGAGTTTCCTATTTCATCATCGCTAAGCATATTATACATATGGTTTTACACTGGTTGATCTTTTTCTTGGCCCATGGATGAAAACTTACTATCTGATTCTATGAGATTGTCCTGTAGATGTTGCCATTTATCAACCAATTCAGAAATAATGCAATTATCAGATAAGATCATGATGTATTTCAGGTGTGCTTTAACTGGTAAGATCATTATAATTGCTGTTCATGTTTGAAAGAATCAGGTAAGGTATGAGTGCTTTTTCTTCAGTTCAGAAGTTCAGTTTCATGTCATTGGAAATGTTAGATTTCAGAAGGATGTGAGCTTGCTGATTTTCTCATAATTTGGCAGGCCTAGAATTACTTAGATTTAGAAATTGAATTCTTGGTCATTAATTTTCCATCCCACCTTTTGTGGCATGCCACTGAAATTTTGAAATTGTTTTTTCAGCTCTAATCTAAAGCGTTTAGCTACTGGGAACAACATGCTCAGGGTGGTCCTTCTGTTCAAGTTGACCAAACTTCTACTTATCTGCTACATTTTTTATTGCCAGTAGTTACAATTTGTGCTACAAAGCTTGCAGGTTTCACACCATCTATTCAGATGGACCAAGGAGATCACGCACACAGAGTACTACAAGTGAGTGCAAAACAACGGCATGCTGAGCATCCTGAGGGGTAGATATCCGTGAGTGATGATCTAAATGCTTCCCCAGGGCCTGTGAGATAACATCGAGGAGCTACATTATCTGGATGTGTTGCTATGGCACTGGTAAGTGAACTGCATCACCTATTCATCTCCCATCTATGGCTAGCAGAAGTGTGTGGTGGTCCACTGTTAAGCATATCCATTCAATTGTTTTTGGGTACATGTAGGTGTATGCTTGGTGAGAGCGGAACATCGGAGGCTTTGATTGGAGATGATAGGGGTAGTCACATGGTGCCCCTAATGCACTACCGGAAACTCCTAGTTTGCCGTGTGCCCGATACTTTGCCGTGTGCAATTTATCAGGCACACGGCAAACAGGCTCTTTGCCGTGTACTACAAACAAAACACACGGCAAAGTATTGGCACACGGCAAATAGCCTTTTTGCCGTGTGCTTTTTTTTTGCACACGGCAAAGCAATAGTTTGCCGTGTGCTCTTAGTTTGGCACACGGCAAGCCAATACTTTGCCGTGTGCTTTTTTTGGCACACGGCAAAGCAATAGTTTGCCATGTGCTTTTTTATTTGCACACGGCAAAACAATAGTTTGCCGTGTTAAAAAACAACCTCAAATTTGAAATTCAAAGTTTGCTGTGTGCTTTTAGTTTGGCACACGACAAAAAACAAATTTACCGTGTGCTTTTTTTTTTGCACATGGCAAAAGCAATAGTTTGTCGTGTGTTTTTAGTTTGGCACACGGCGTTTGCCGTGTGTATTTTAAAAAACACTCGGCAAAGAGAAATTCAAAGCACATTTTGAAGTAGTAAATCAATTCAAATTAAAAAGTTTTGAACTACAAAGTTGTATAACTTCTCAAGATGTACAACTTTTAGTTTGGTCATTTCTTCATTCGACAAAACGATAGTAACATTGTTCACAAAATCTATATCTCTAATAAAGTTTCCTGAAACTAGAAGAGAGATATATAAGATTTGTGAACAATGTTACTACCACTATGTCGGATGAAGAAATGACCAAACTAAAAGTTATACATCTTGAGAAGTTATACAACTTTGTAGTTGAATTCTTTTTAATTTGAATTAATTTTGCCAACTGCAAAGTATGTTTGTAGTTCTCAAATTTGAAATTTGAGTTTTTTCAAACGACCTTGGATGGAGAAACAGTAATAATGAGTTGTAGATCACAATAAGTTATGAAACTTTATAGTTGACAACTTTTTTATGTGAAATCATCTTGTCATCGAAAACTAAATTTGAATTTTCTCAAATTTAAAATTCAAATTTTGTAAACGATCTCCGATGGAGAAACTACCAAAATGATAATTGTAGATTTCAAAAAGTTATGAAACTTTATAGTCGACAACGTTTTAATTTGAATTCGTTCAAGGCCTCAAAAAAGCAATTTATACTCGGTTATGGTATAATTTGTGAGGAATTAAAACAGAATTTGGACACAAGAGAGAGTGTGGTGCAGTGGTAGAGGAGGTTACGCGCGTGGGAAAGGTCGCGGGTTCGAATCCCGCCGGCCGCGTAGTGCGTGAATTTTTCGAAAAAAATGACGCGAATTTTCCGCGAAAAATGACGGGGGACGGGCGCTGGCCGGGCCGGGGCCTTCCCACATTGATTTTTTTTTTTGCTATTTTCTTTGGATTTGTTTCTTTTCACGGAAAAAAACTTTGTCGTGTGTCATTTAACATAGGCAAAATAAAAGGCACACGGCAAAGTCCTCTTTGCCGTCCGCTGGGTTACCGTGTGGGTTTTGCCGTGGGCCGCACACGGCAAAGCCTTTGCCGTGTGTAATATGGGCTTTGCCGTGTGCCCTGGGCACACGGCAAACTGCCAGTTTCCTGTAGTGATGGTCGTGCTTCTAGCTGGAGAGGATATTGTTCAGGTAATATACCTTACTGTTTTTGGATGTTAACTTTAGTTTCAATTTTTTTATGTTGCCCTGAAGTGGTTGAGCAATTTTCTTCTGCAAGTTGAGAAACAATGCCATTTTCCACGTTTGTAGGTACCATGTGGAAGAACCCATTCAGTTACGCTAACTCTGAGATGGCCAAATGTCTTCTGTAAGTAAATTTTTGTCTTATGTGCATGTGAAGTGTCACAGAACAACAAGAAGTTTCCTTCTGTGCGATTTAGCCTGTGCCCTGTCTCCTCAACACTCAACACCTCTCGATGCTTATCCTCCTACAGCCCTACCGAACTGTTCTCTTATCAGCGGTTGTTGTTCATCTCGCCCATGTCTCTTGCAGTGTGCAATTTATTAATCAAATGACTGTATTGCACTGCAGGTAGCTGGAGATAGCAGATATACCCGGTCAGTACAAGTAAGATTCATTGTATGCATTCCTGTGCTGATATTGATGTCTGATGGCCTAAGGAAGAATGTTCAGTGCACTGCAAATTTCATAGTTTCTCCATTTTTGTGCAGCGGTGATGGTGAGCAAAATATGTCAATGAAACAATATTATTAATGTATTGGAGGTGAATCTGCAGGAGCAGCTGATTGTGAGAGAAATCTCTAGCCATGTTTACACCTTCTGATTCTTTTTGTTCTTTTCTCAAACTTTTTTGTTCCTATGTTGGTTTCGTATCTAGACAGTAAATTGGTTTTGTGCATGGAGGAGCAGATTAGGAGTAAATCCAGATTTGCCATAAGGTATGTGTTGTGAAAACTGAGAGTTTTTCACCTATTTTGTCCAACTTTAGAGTACTTCTCTAGGCCTATGAACAGTGAAGACTTGCAGAGATTGAGAAAAGCTTGAACAAAGTAGCCTGGTTGGAAATGGTTTGGGTGAAAAAGCTCATTGCATTTTTTAGTTGAAATATGTGACTGCATAGCCATTGCCATATATAGTTTAAAATTTAGCTACCCAATGGGTCTGGTTTAACTTCGTTTCTTTTCTCGAAGTATAAGAAATTCCTTTTCGAGAAGACAAACATGTAATCAGGTTTAGATCCTTTATGATTTCTGAAGAATGCAACTTTCGCTTCATCTCTTCTTTAATTTATTTTCTCTAGCAGTAATTTCATTGGAATCAGCCAGGTTTTTATCCAAGGAAAATGTATGGATTCAATCATTTTTTAGGTGGTGTACTGACCTTGTGGAGCTATATGGCTGTTGAGACGATCAGTGATGAAAGCTTGTCCATGGCATTGTAAGAGTTGCTTTCGGTGTTTTAAACTGTGGATGTTCCTTAGGCCTTAGGGTAAGCAGAACATATGAGTACATGTTTAGTTCTATGAACTAGCATCCAAACTGTCGGGGTTCTTTACCGCCGGCAAATAATAAAATCGTGGAGCGCGCGTCGGGCCTCGGATGGTAGTGCAAAAGGACACGGGGGTTTATACTGGTTCGGGCCACCCATGGGGTGTAATACCCTACGTCCAGTTCGTGCTGCTCGTGTTGTTTGCACTGGTTTGTAGTAGGGGGTACAAATGGGCGAGAGAGGGACGGGTTTTCAAGTCTCCGGTGCGTGAATCGAGCTCAGTCCAGTGACCGGCTGGAGGAAGAAGAAGGTTGAGGGAGAGTACTCCTCGGGAGAGAAAAGAGGCTCCCTGCCTCCCGTAGGAGGCAGGAGAGAGGAGGAAAAGAGTCCATGCCCCTCGCAGGAGGCCCAGACTTCCCTTTTATATCTCAAGGGAAAGCTGTAAAAAATGAGAGAAAGAGTACAGTCAAAGGGTAAGACGGGAAAAAAAGGAGGAGTGCCTGCCCATGCTGTGGGGCCCGTCGTCCTTCCGAGCACTGTAGCCATGTTCTGCTGGTGTCAGTTGCGTCAGGGAGTGGTTGGCACAGTGTAGCGGCTTGACTCCGGGTGCTTCGGTCTTCCCGGAGGTTGCTTCGTTGCGAAGGGTTGGACCAGTCGGAGCCGCAGACTGGTCGGGCGAATGGAGACTGGTCGGAGGCGGAGACTTGCCGGGCGAATCGGAGACTCCTCGGAGGCGAAGACCTGTCGGGCGAAGGTGCGGCCTGTCGGGCGAAGCCTTGCCGAGAGGGTCGTGAAGCTTGTCGGGCGAGCGTGCAGCTTGAGCATGCAACTCCTCGGGCAGGTACGTAGCTTGGGCATGCAACTCGTCGGGCATGCATGCAGCCTGTCGGGCAAGCACGCAGCTTGGGCATGCAACTCGTCGGGCACGCATGCATGCCGTTGGCTGCTGTCTGCTTTGCTGTGCTGTAACGATTGGAAAAGCAAGCATGCATGCAGGCAAGTGTATTCACGTATGCATCCATGCATGCAAATGCATATACGTATGTATGCACTTTCATGTGATTGTTTATGCATGTCTGCCCATGTGTGTTCGGGTGGAATAAAATTATAGAGAAAGCAGGCGGTCTTGCGCATGGGTCGGACGAGGCGGGCATGCCGTCTTCTGCGCAGGGGGTCTATCTGAGCGGCTGTGTCGTCGGGGATTTTAATTCTTAATCGCTGTCATTGGATACCCCTAGTATTGGTATCCGACAGGAGCCCCCGAGCCTGGGAGCGAGTCGTAGACTCGCTTGCGGGCTGAATTATCGTGATGTCGAGAAAGCGGTGGAGTTTCGGGTGGGGGCGCTCGAGCGCACCCGCCGGGTGTAGCCCCCGAGCCTGTGGGCGAGTGGCACACTCGCTCGCAGGCTTATGGCGTTTGTGTAGTGATTTGTTGCGAATTATGCGACCACGCTGTTGGTCTCTGTTAGCGATTTCGACCCCGTGTGCATCCCGAGACCGGGGTCCGGACGGGGATTCGTTTCGTCTTTTTGCGTTTTTCCCCTCACGCTTCCCGTGCGATAGGAAGGAGTGTAAGAGATGTATCGCGCTTTGCCACGCAGGCCGAAGCACGACTCTCGTTGAGCTACAAACGGGTAGGTTCGAGTGAGGCCCGACGCCCCTTCGGTGGGGAGTCGATGGATCAGCTTGTGATCGACCTCAAATTCCTAGTGGTGAGATCATCTAGTTACCAAGTCCGTTCGACCGGACCCAGCGGCTCGCTGCCTTTCCGTCGGAGGAAAAACCATGATCTTTCTTTCCACCAGAACTCGAACGCGTTTCAGGATGCTCGTGGCGCTCGTGCGCCTGAGTACTGGCCGCTGGGACCCATCCTTCACTGCCCCTCGCTCGACAAGGTGCCCGGGGGCGGCTGTCGAACCCTTCGACGGGCCAGCCTTCGAACCCCCGTTGGAATCACCTGTCAGGTCGACTGTCGAAGTCGTCCGTCCCTGTGCCCAGCCCCCGAGCGCAGGGCTGCGAGGGGTCGTTAGGGCCGGCGGGAGCCGCTTAATTTAAAGAGTTCGAAGAGTGCGTTTCGGAAAACGATCACACGCGTATGCTCGACCCCGCGTGCTGAGGTCGGGCGAGACGAAGGGTGCCGTTCCCTGCATGTAGGAGTTGCAGCAAGCTCACCGGAACTTGCCATGCCAAGCTGCAAAAAACAGTGTAATGCAAAAGTGTTGCATAAAGCGAGAAGTCGGGATTTACTCGTAACCAACGAAAAGTCGCGCACGCCCCGCCTTTATTAGGTTACGTATTTCCTCGGGTAGTTAGCTTACCATGTTTAAGCACCTAGTCCCGCTGACCACTGCTCTCGGAGAGGACGGCTTACCGCAGACTACACTGCTCATGGGGAGGCTTAGGTGTAGGCGGTACGCGGGACGAGGTTTCACGGATGAGGTCAGCGTTACCCGAGTACTTTAGCGACACCCAAAAGAGGCATGCGAGAGTGTAAATGGAAATGTATGGAAATACGAAGGATCGTGGTAAAACTTAGCCGTTTTAGCGTCTTGACGAAGGTCTGAATTAGGGGTACCCAATCAAGCCCTTAATCCGGGAGCTCACGATAATTCACCCCTCAAAAGCAAAAACCAAAGAACCAAATCAAAGCAGATTCTCCATGCCCCAAAACCTTGGAGGCCGCCTGACGAGTCTCCGATTCGCCCGACGAGTTCTCCGCCTCCGAGCGGTTCCGCGATTCGCCCGACGAGTTCTCCGCCTCCGAGCGGTTCCGCGGTTCGCCCGAGGAGTTCTCCGCCTCCGAGCGGTTCCGCGGCTCGCCCGAGGAGTTCTCCGCCTCCGAGCGGCTCTCCGATTCGCCCGGGGAGTTCTCCGCCTCCGAGGAGTCTCCGGCTCGCCCGGTAAAACTACTCGGCCACGTCCCGGCCCATCCAGCGCCGTACCCACTTGGTACCCGCCGCGTCAGAGCATGATGGGCGTCCGTCCTTCGCCACGGCAGCCACAGTGGCGCCCGTCTCATCCGAACAGGAACGCTACAGTCCTGAGAGAAACGCATGCGCAACACCGGACGCCCAAGGACGACCCCAGGCGCCCATGGACGACACCTGGAACCCGAAGAGGACACCTGGAGTACCCGAAGGCCTTGAGCGAGTCAACCACGACCCGGAAACTACCCGGGAGCTTACCCGAGAAGACATCTACACCAATCACTCGGGATGTACGATCCCGGGTCCGGCGGGATGCCCACTCCGTCAACACCTGCTCCCTGTACGGCTCGGCGCGCGGCGCCAGCTAAAGGCCTCGGGGGCAGTAACTCCCCTTGTAATTTTTCTTCTTTCTTACCCCCCGCTCCCTTCTCTCCTTGAGGCTATAAAAGGGGGACAAGGGGACATCAGTGGGGGGAGGAGGAACATCAGTCGAACACTCGGACACAGCACGAACAGCACGCTCGCTCGCACAGCACAGGGACCTGGGACCCTCTCCCTCTCCCGACCAGTTTGTACCCCCTACTACAGACTTGGACTTGAGAACATCGGCACACACTGGACGTAGGGTGTTACTCTCCGGAGGCCCGAACCAGTCTAAACCCCCTGTCTCTTGAGTCACCATCCGGGCCCCGACGCGCGATCGTAGAAATTTACTTGCCGGCGGTAGAGAACCCCGACAATTGGCGCGCCAGGTAGGGTCTTTTCGCGTGTCACGACACTTCACCAGGGCCCGGATGGCCCACAGCGGCGCCTCGCTGGCGCCCGGCGATCACCTGCGATTCGGCTCCGTCGACTTCGTCTTCGGCAAGTCGGTGGAGCCCATCATCGGGGCAACTTTCGTGCGCCCCAAGCTTGCCCGCGACGACGACAAGACGTTCCACGACGAGGGGCCCAAGCCCCCCACGCCACGGCGGGAGCCACCGCCTACGTCCTCGACCTGCTCGGTGGGGACCAGGCAGCCGCCCTGGGACGGAGCCCGTCCCAGGAACGCTTCCGCAATGTCTCCTACATGATCACCAACCTCGCCCTCCAGGTTGGAGGGCAGGAGCAGCTCCCCTGGGACGAGTTCATCGACTGCTACAACGCCATGTACCCGGAGGGACAGCCAGGCCTGCCGAGCGACCCGGTGGTCACCCCGACACCGACGGAGTCCGACCCCTGTGTCTCGCCAACCGCCAAAAGCGCGGTGAGCGAGCAAAGCTTGCACCCGCGGTTGAGGTGGGCTCCGCCGAACTTCGACCCTTCTCGGGAGTGCTTCATGTGTCACACCCCCGACGGGGATGTGCAGTCCGCCAGCAGCTCGACGAGGGACGGCGCCCCCACAGCACCACCTGCCAACGCCACTGCGGCTCCGCCTGCCCGAGCCCCTGCAGCTCCGCCTGCCAACGCCCCTGCGGCGCCACCGCCCAACGCCCCGGCGGACGATGCCCGGCGGGTCAGGCTGCAGGAGCTAGACGAGGCCCGGCGTCAGATCGAGGCAGAACGACAGCAGCTCAACCGCGAGCTCGGGAGAAACGCGGATGGAGGAGCCGCCCGCGCACGGGCCCGGGACGTGCAACAGCGCATCGTCAACGACGGTGGCAACGCCAACGACGCGCCGGTCTTCAACCGGGCGTCCCAGAACCTCGCAGCGGCTGCTGTCCTGCTCCGTGAACACCCTGAACCAGCGGCGCCCGAAGATCGAAGGTTCCATCAGCAGCTCCGCGCGCTCCTGGAAACCGCAGCAGTCCAACAGGCGGAAAGCTCCGCCTCACGCCAGCGAGCTCCTCGGGAGCCCGATCGAGAGCATTCCGTGCATTATCACGGGGCCGCAGCCGACGGAGGCGCCAGACGACGGGACGAGCACCATTAGCACTGCCCACGCCGAGCCTATAACAGGCGGCGCGGGGGCCGCTACGACAGCGGCGAGGACCGGAGTAGGAGTGTGTCACCCGACCCCAGGGGGCCGCGTGCCTTTGGACCCCGCGTCCTCGGCGCTCAGGTCCCTCCGCGCTTCCGAGCTCCCACGACGGTGCCCAAGTACGACGGGGACACAAACCCCAGCGTCTGGCTGGAGGACTACCGGCTCGCGTGCCATGCGGGGGGAGCGCAAGACGACTACTTCATCATCAAAAGCCTCCCCCTCTACCTCGCCGACTCGGCTCGGACATGGCTGGAGCATCTCCCTGCAGGCAAGATCGACAGCTGGGCTCAGTTGCGTGATGCCTTCATTGGCAACTTTCAGGGCACTTATACTCGCCCCGGGAACCCTTGGGACCTCCGCAACTGCCTCCAGGCAGAAGACGAGACTCTGCGCGACTACATCAAGCGCTTCTCTAAGCGCTGTACCGAGCTGCCGAACACCGCCGACACCGACGTTGTCTCCGCGTTCCGGTTCGGAACCACCTGCGCGACCCTCATCCATGAGTTGGGACGCAGGAAGCCACGAACCATCCGGGAGCTCCTCGACATCGCTACCGACTACGCCGATGGGGAGGACGCCGTCGCTGCAACCCTTGATCGGCCTCAGGGCAAGGGCAAGCAGTCGGAGGCGGTTGGCGAGGGCACCTCCGCCCGACCCGACAAGAAGAAAAGGAAGGACAAGCGGAGGCGCGATCGCGGCATGGTAGCGGCGGCCGAGCGGAAGACCGTTAAACCCAAAGGGAACCCGGCGCCAAGGGACCACTTCGAGAAGCTCCTCGAGGCGCCTTGCACCAACCACGAGGGCCCCGTCAAGCACGCCCTGAAGGACTGCAAACTCATGAAAAGCTTCCTCGCCGGCACCCTGAAAAAGAAACTATACGAGAACCGAGACGGGGCCGGAGGCCCGAACGACGACGACGGTTACCCCAGGGAGGACGGCGCGGTCCTGATGATCGTCGGGGGGTCGGCGGCCTGCCCCTCGAAGCGCGAAGAGAAGTTAATCCGACGAGAAGTTTGCCACACAGAGCCCGCGGTGCCCTCCTACCTAAGATGGTCCGAGCCCTCTGAGATAAGAGGCGAGTGACCCTTTCCCCGCGTAGAGTCGAATGCTCTCGACAACCGACACGGTAATTACCTACTACGGCCTGTTAACCACCAGGGGTTCGAAGGCTGGCCCGTCGAAGGGTTCGACAGCCGTCCCCGGGCACCCCGAGCGAGGGGCAGCAAGGGATGGGTCCCAGCGGCCAGTACCCGGGCGCACGAGCGTCATGGGCATCCCGAACTGCATTCGAGTCTTGATGGAAAGTAAGATCATGGTTTTTCCTCCGAAAGGAAAGGCAAAGAGCCGCCAGGTCCGGTCGAACGGACTCGGTAACTAGATGATCTCGCCACCAAGAATTTGAAGCTGATCACCAGCTGATCCGATCGGAACCCGTCGAGCGGGATGCCGAGGCTTCACTCGAATTGACCCGTTATCAGCTCATACGGACACCGCATTTTCGGCCAGCGAGGCAAAAATACGGCGCGGTCCGGCCCCTCCACCTTTTGCGAAAAAGGTGCATGAGGGGTAACGATGTAAGGAGAAACAGGCCTCTCCACCAGCACCCTGCATCGCGGGGTCCCAGGTCACGAAACGAGGCCTGTAAGAGGCCGCGCCACGACAAAACAAGGCCGAGGATGAGCCCGAGAAGTCCACCTCGCCCGACGAGTCCCCGCCTCTCCCGAAGAGCCTCACACTCCCCTGCGGGCTCGCACGCCCCTGCAGCTACGTCACTTTACCCTTAAAAGTACCTGTACTTTTCAATTCGCGAGAATAATCAAAGTACTGCGCTATTCCGAGCACTTTATTCGCGTACGGTCGTGTTCCGAAATGTACCCCGCAGGTTCCCAAAGCTAAGCGGCGGGCGATCCCTTCCCTGTGCAGGACCACCCACCGCTCGGGGGCTCCACCCGGGGCCCGGTGCCCCCCCGTTGTTTCACAAAAATTCGACAAATGATCGCTCTCGCGCCCGATCAAGCGGTATACTTTTGCGCTTGCGAGAAAGGAACGTCAGCTCGAGGGGCTTCGTGACCACGCTTGTCCAAGTTTCGAGTGCTCACGCCCCTGCGGCTACGGCGCTAACTTGCGGGCAAAGTCCAAGCCCTCGGACCGACGCCTTTTCCCGAGAAGCAATAAAGGAACCGCCTCGACTAGTTGTTGCTTTCAGCATATCGATCTGCTGCTTGTCATTGTTCGAATCTTCCGAAACTACTCGGGGGCTGCGAGTCCGAGTGCCCAATCTCCCGAGTTCCTACGCCCCGGTGGCTACGGAACAGAGTCTGACGGGCAGGACCCCGCGCCTTTCCATCTCGACCCACGACCCCCAAAGGCATTCGGAAGAAAATGAAAATGGCAAACAACAGATAAAACACGAGTTTTCTGAGCAACAACGATTATCCTTTAAAAAGGAGCTTTGTTCATTACACAACAAAA